>OZ035835.1:15158250-15600615 GCA_964034765.1 Knipowitschia caucasica | reverse complement strand
TGTGAAATATCGCCTTGAAAGGGAGGACTTTATTTTAGCAAGTTGCCTCAAATGGAAGAACCTGGACTTCACCATTGCACTTATTTGTTCTTGAAACGTACAATCAGCATCCATTTTCACTCCAAGGTCTGAAACAATGGGCTTAACTATTTTTTTCAGCAGAACTTCACTTGAGTGTTGAGTGTATGCATTCACACACACAAACACACACACGCAGACACTGGAGGCAAGGTGGGTTGTGTTTTGTCCATGAACACACAGCAGCGTACACCAGTGGCAGCTGGTTTCACATCTGTGGGGCAGGGAACACACTCTGTCCACAAGTACAGCATATGTTAGGATTCAAAAGTAGTTTTTTTCTGTTCTTTGGAAACTTCACAGCCAAAGAAAGGAGAGCTCAAAACAAAGTGCTCTGCTCAGAAAGAGGACTGTGAGCTGTCTGCTCTGGAGGATATTTATGAATCCAGACTCTAAGACCGAGCTCTTAGGATAATCAATAACTCTTCTGGCCCCATGTTCCAGCTTCTTCCCTCTGGCAAAAGATATCAGTCGCTTTGCAAACAGTTCCTTTCCACAAGCTGTTGTTAGTTTAAATAGAGCACTTTAATGATCTTGCACTTGTATTGAAACTGTTTTAGTCGATCGATTTCACATTTGTTTGTTTCCTGAACTTTTTTAGTTTGCTTGATTTCTGTACTTTTAACCTAGTTTTATTTGTGTACTCGTCTTGTGCACACTGGGGACTTTTGCACATGTATTCCAATGTGGTTTTACTGCAAATGGGAAATAAAAATAATCTGTTTTTTTAGGTTTACAATACTGAAGTTCAATGCACAGTATTCTTCACATCAACACAACAGTTATTGAAGTTATTGAAATACTGTACATCTAAAATCTACTTTTACCCATTCTAGTTCGTGCATTAGTCTCAGGGTAATTCATTCGCTTTTCATAATGAAGCTTTTGAAGTGAAATGAAAGTGGTTCCTCTTTTAATTTTGCACCATTAAAATGGTTCCATTGTGCTGCAAGACGAGTCCTTCAAATGTAGGGATTTTACAATTTGAGCTATTTTTTCATAGGACTTTTTGTGATGATGAATTATACATATATTTAAATAATATTTTTCTTTTCATATTGAATAAGATGTTTTTGCCATATTCCCCAGTTTGACTTTCCCTTCACAATTAGCTGCTACTTTACGTTATGTTCATTTGAATAAGTTCAGGTTTGTGGTTTTATATGAAGACAGTACTGAATATTACAAGCGTTTGCAAACAAAAGAAAACAAGAAAAAAAGGATGTGTCTAATAAAACCCAACACTGTCTTCGCCTTTTGTTCCTGCGTGTGATAAAGAGATTTCAATATTTTATTATTATATTTTTATTTCATGAAGTGGATTATTGTGTTCTGTTGTCGTTTAAAAATACCCTTTTCCAGAATTGTGGTTGTAGTAAAACAAACGTCCTAATTGTGAGTTTCCCCGAGCTCCACTCCAACAGGTCGACAAGTGTGTGTGCGTGAAACAAGGGCGTGTATGTGTGCGCGTGTGTATGTAAGGGTGCGTGTGTGTAAGGCTGTGCGTATGTGTGTGTCTGCGTAAAACTGTGTGTATGCATGTGTGTGTGTCAGGGTGTGCGTATGTGCATGTGGGTGTATATGTAAGAGTGTGCGTGTGGGTGCGTGTGTGTAAAACTATGCATACTGTATGTGTGTGTCTGGGAAAAACTGTGTGTATGCATGTGTGTGGAAGGGTGTGCGTATGTGTGTGTCTGCGTAAAACTGTGTATACGTGTGTGTCTGGGCGCCCGTGGTACTGCAGACTAAATTCATGTGGGCTACCCAGAATAAAGTCCCATAGAACTCACTGTAAATTAAAGCAGCTCCACCTCAGCTGACAGAGAACCTACTGCATGCATCGGATTTTGTGGGAATTTTAGTGTCCCTTGACCTCTTTAACTTTTTTTTTTGTAAATCCTTCGCTTTTCTTTAAATCCACACTTTGCTGCCACAAACTCTGCTCCTTTCCTTCCTGCTCTGACTCCGCTCTACCACTGCTCTGATCAGCAGCTCTGATTGGTCAGAGCGCGGCCGAGCCCCTCTGTGCACGTGCATGAAAGCCACACATGCGTATTTGGCGCAACGCATCATGGGAGCTCGTCCACTGCGCAGAATCGGACGATGCCCAAATATAGGCGAGTTCTGCTAATCTCCCGGTCCAGTAAAGTAATCCGGTCTGGCTCTATCAAGAAATTGAAGCTGGAGCAAGAGTAATGTTTAGCAAATGTAATTGCTGGAAAAATTGTGGTGCTACTTCCCACGGGCTCCGTTTGCGGCAAAGGAGATGGCTAGGCTAAATGCTAACGACTCGGGCGCACTACATACGTCACGCTAAACTCAGACCCAATCGTTTCAATCTGCAAAAGGAGTTAACCCCTCCCACCTGTAAACGGAGTTCAATGGAGCACCTCCAGACCATAGTAAAATGTCATTTGTACTATGGTGTGATACGACCAGGCTAAAACTAATCAAACATAATATACGTCTGTTCATTTGGAATGCCAGTTTCTTGAGTGAAATTAATCTTGGCTCCATGTTGTTATGTATGTACAAAATAGACCAAACACCAAACAATTAACAGCAACACACACATTTATTTAAATGTAAAATAAGTAGTCTTACGTGATACATAGAGTTTGTACCAGGAATATTCCGGCAACAAAAGTTGGTGTGTAATGGTAATGACTTTATTGCGCCTATAGTGCGATTTAATGCGATTTTTAGACACTCGACAAAAGCGACTACACTGTACAGAGCGACAGACTCACAAACAGCCGAACACACAGACGCACACATTCAGCTGCTGTCACTGTGCAGCTGCTGTACAAGACGCAATGACCTCTGTGTGTGAGACAGAGGAGGAGCCAAACTGAGACAGAGGAGGAGCCAAACTGAGACAGAGGAAGAGCCAAACTGAGACAGAGGAGGAGCCAAACTGAGGCAGAGGAGGAGCCAAACTGAGGCAGAGGAGGAGCCAAACTGAGGCAGAGGAGGAGCCAAACTGAGACAGAGGAGGAGCCAAACTGAGACAGAGGAGGAGCCAAACTGAGGCAGAGGAGGAGCCAAACTGAGACAGAGGAGGAGCCAAACTGAGGTGTGTGTTGCTCTGGACACTTGACAAGCTGCTGTGTAAGCTCCAAAAAACATAATATAAAAACATTTGCAAACCGTTAACTTTAGCTTGATCCTTTGTTCAAACTTTTGTGGCGCCAGTGATCCGTCCAGAGGATATAGACTTTAAGACGAAAGATTGGTGTAAATTTGTGACCCACTTACTGTATGATTGATCTTTGTCGTTGGAGGTCGACACATTGATTTTGTTTTCATTTTTCAAGTTTATTTTTGAATTATAAATTTTACATTTAGTTTTATGTATTTTTCTTACCTTTGTATGTATTATTCTTTGTGATGTGTTTTTTTTCTTTTGGGTAAATGTAGCCTGACCCATTAGCACATGTGCGGCACAGATAAACGGACAGACGAAGCTAACACAATATATTCTCAATGAGGTGTGTGACCCCAGCGTGACCGCGCCGTGGCCACCGGGGGGGAAGTGCATGTTCCAATCTCAGCGGTTTGTTGTCGCTGTCGTTACCTTTAGGCATCGCTTCACCAACTCCTGATTAAATGTACCTTTTAGAATGCCACAAAGACATATATTACAGCTGCAGTACGGCCGGCTTTTCAATAATGGACAGAAAGTCTGCTAAATGAGAGACAGATAGTGAGAAATTGAAGAAGTCCCTCTTCAGGAGCCTCCTGGAGCCCCAGGTTCAGAGGGATAGTGGTTTTTCTCTCTGGGCTGTCACACATTTGAAGTCGCATCCTGTTTACAATGCCTTTAATAAATTATAATAAAGCATCAGTTTTGTGCAGCGGAGACTCAAGGCCGCTTCACATGTACACTGTGTACTTCTGACCTGGGGCAGAATGACAGAAGCAAGACCACCACGAGTCTGTGATTTCAACAGATAGATACTTTATTGATCCCCCACAGGAAAAAAATCAGTATCAATATTGGCCTCCAAGGTTTCTCACATTTTGAGTCTTTGCTGATTTTTTGAGACTTTGCCGATGCAGTAGTGTCCAAGGACTGTGATGATCTGAGATATTTTAGGACATTCATGCACATTTATTAGCATTTATGGATAATGGTCTTCCCGCTCCATATGACTCCTATGTCATATGGAGGACATTTTCTTCTGTGTGTGCTTTATATTCTCCATGTGTTAACTGTTGATTCTCTGACCTGTGTTGGTGATTTCAATGGTTTTGTTAAGTCCTCTGAGATGACTTGTGTTGTGACCTAGGGCTATACAAGAATAAATTGTATTGTATTGTATTGTATTGTATTGTATGTGTTTGTTATTATCGCAACGGTTTTGGTGTTGGCGAATCATCTCTTTTATGTCCTACGAGACAACTGCTCTTGTGATTTAGGGCTGTACAAAAATAATAATTGGAATAAATTGGGGCGACAGTAGCTCAGTTGGTAGAGCATTGGCCTTTGGGCCTGAAGGTCGTGGGTTCGAGCCCACCGTAAGACCTACTTCACGACTCCCACTGATGACTGCTGTCGTTGTGTCCTATAGGGAAAGACACTTAACCCTACTTTGCCCAAAGCCCCAACTGAAAGATCTCAGCTCCTGTGGACTCACCACCTGCAGGAGGATCAGTGAGGGGCTGGTGCTATGTGTACTGGGTGCAGCTTTGACTGCCACCCCCCCTGACCCAGAAATGGATTAAGGGGAAGAAAATGGATGGAATAAATTGAATTGCCTAAAGCCACAACGACACTTTGCCACTTTACAACCACAGACATCCTACAGTGGCACCTGGTGTTCCCAGTAGTCTCCCATCACCGTACTAACCAGACCCTGTCCTGCTTAGCTTCAGAGGTCTGCTGAGATCAGACATCCGGTTGGAGCCATCTGCATGTATGAATTTCTACATACAGAAGTGTAAATGCACAGAAATGTGTGAGGTGGGATGGATTATCTCGACATTGTAGATTACATTGGAGTTGGCCTATTTAGACAAGGCAATGTAAGTTTATTTGTATAGTATAAATAATCACATTACATAAAGATATAAAATCCCTCAGTTGTATGCACAGCTAAACAGAACTGTTTTAACCTGGATTTAAACGTTGTCAGAGAAGAGGCCTGTCTTTTTTGCAGTGTACAGGTTTAAATGGGTACTATCAGACAATACAAAACCTGAAAAAAAATATTGTGCTTGTATTTCGCTTTAGAAACTGAGGATCCCTTATTTATTAAATACAGACCTTGCAGTAACCAAAAAACAAATACTCATCAATAATGTATGTTGTCCTTGTTCTCACCGGATCTTGAATATGTACCTCTTCTTTTTGCTTGCTTCATATTTATATTTGAACGACAAAATCCAATTAGTGTTAAACCAAACATCCATCTACTTTGTTTACTTGGTTCAGAGCCCAGCAGAACGTTCCCCCAGAATAACCCCGGGACAAAGACAGTATTGATCAGAGATGTAGGGACGGATACAGGAGGATCTCGGGCGCTTAACAGACGGCCACATATAAAACAGTGCACTAAGAAGCATGCACTAATATAAGAAAACAGCCTCTTTTTACGGCGCGATGCTTGGCTACATGGGGCCTCCATCACTTTTATTGGAGAAAAAATATAAAGGCAGACTTTATGTTGCTGTCAAATGGAGCTTCCTGGATAGAGTCTCAATCCTGGAATGGTATTTGTGATCCATTTAAGGAACGAAACACGCACAATGCTCCCAATGTCACGGCCGTCTATGGTTTGGGTTAAGTGGGTAGGAAAAGACGACGCAAAGGCAAGGTTGATATCAATGCAACGTCAGGCTCCTTCTAGAGTAAACTGTAGTAGCTTCTGTTTTTACCATGAATAAAGTGTAGGTTAAAGCTGGGGTACCTAACTTTTAAACTACTAAAATTGAACCATGTAATGAAATCCGTGTTTAACGAGAGTCCATAGACGGCTCAGGGCGCAATCTTTTGCGCCCTGAGGCGGAAATACGTCCTCAGTCCGACACAGACAACGCTGATGAGCTTAATCAATCCAACTCAGCATAAACTATAAAGTATTTCTTCCACATCTGAAATAAAACACACATACATTTCGAAATATTTTAATGTTATTATTTTTTTTAACGTTTTATTCAAGGTAACATGGCAAGTTGTGAGTGGTGGGGCGGCGCCCTAGCGCCCTCTATTGGCCGGCCGCCACTGTGTCAGAGAAAAACGCTGACTCCGGGAACCAGCAGGAGGTCTGTCCCTGTGCTCCCTGTGCTTTTGACACGTTCCTGTCTTCCCTCTGGTGAAATGCTGTTGCGGGTCAAAACAACACTCCAACCTTTTCGTCCATTGTCCTGGCATTCACAGCATTTCATCATGTGTCGAAAAAGACAGGGCCATGGAGTGAAAAGGCCTTTACTTTCATTTTTTGCACCTTTTTTAATTATTTTTATTATACCGAACACCAAGGTGATGATAATAATAATAATTGAAAATCATTTTGGAGGCAACTAAAATGGACTTTCAGGCGAACATGTTTGTACACATTGGTCTAAAATTATTGAAATACAAATGAGAGGTGGATTAAACACTCAAACAGAAGCCTGTCTCACATTTTCTGGAAGATTGTTCCAGATTTTAGCAGCATGAATCTGAAATGCTGTCCGTCCCTGTGCTCCTCAGAGTCAGAGTTGGTTCATTTGGCACTAACATGTCACTTACGTACTTTGGTGCGAGGCCATGGAGAGACTTGCACAAGCATGTGAAACGTAGCGATAGAACAAAACCTTCACTTTTAACACTAGCAAACCCATGGAGGTGCCATTTGGCACTTCTACCTAAAAAGCCCACCACGGTGCCAAATGACTCCAAGGATTTTAGCTAACAAACTAAATCACCTGTGAACGGCCAACTTTGTTATGTAAATAAGGCCATTATCACAGGCTGAGCTGAAGTTGCTCAACCACTTTACTTTGTCTTCTTCGGGAGAGGGAGGATCTGATTTGTTAAAATGAGTTAAATCTAGTGTCATGCTGACTTTAGTTAAAAAATAATAATGAAAATAATAAAGTGAATTGAAAGAAAACAAACAAGCAACGTCATTCAATGTATACATTTACATTGTTTACAAAATAAATATGCTACTTACAGTTTTTCTCAGTGTCTTTGGTGCATTTATCACATAATTCTTCACATTTGCACGACAGTTAGTGCCTTTATCAGAACAATTAGTACAAACTGCAAAACCTTGGGGATAACCTGCAAAAGTGCATCACCTTCTCAAAATGAAAAGTTTATTCCTCAAAAGCAAGTCTTCATGTCGAGGAAACTGTATGTCTCAAAATAATAAGTCTTAACAACATGGAGTATGAACAACACAGTCAAATGACTTCGTCACGTTTTCATTGTGACACTTTACTCTCTGTGTTTTCAAAGCAAAAAATCAGATCTTGGTGAGCACTGTACAGCTGAAAACTACAGTCAAGTTACACACAACTGTATTTAGTGAGAGTAAAAGAACATTTATACTGTATGTACTGTATGTGTGTGTGTGTTTGTGCATGTATGTATTTACTGTGTGTGTGTGTGTTTGTGCATGTATGTATTTACTGTGTGTGTGTGTGTTTGTGCATGTATGTATTTACTGTGTGTGTGTGTTTGTGCATGTATGTGTTTCGATGTATGTCTGTGTACTGTATGTCTTTCACATATTTACTGCATATGCTCTTTGCAATTCTACAGCATTGTGCAACAGAAATACAGTCACATACATAGAGCAAACATACAGAATATCATTATGGTAGAACTGTGACAAATGTAAACAATAAAACACACACCTCGTCATGAGTGAAGCTGAAATTCGAAATTAGGAAAGATTTTCTGGATATAAAAAGATAAAGTAATGTATGAAATTAGTTTGACAGATTTTGGTTTTGAACAGTTTTGTATGTGATGACCAAAGCAATGAAATGAGGACTACTGGTTTTACAGAAACTATTCAGTCGTGATAAGTATGTTTCATTCTGATTGACAGGACAGAAGCAAATGATGTTATAAAACAGCAGAGAACTGTATGAAAGTAACTGATACATGTCCAAAAGCATTTGTAAAGTGTTCAAAGGAGAAACTGCCGCGATGATGTCACACACGACTCAATGTTGTGGAGGTTCTACCGTAATGATTTTTTGTATGTTTTTCTACGTAAATACTGTATGTGTACTATTTTTGTTGCAGAATGCTGTAGAATTTCAAAGAGCATAAGCAGTAAATATGTGAACATGCAGTACATACATATGTATCACTAAATACAGTCACAATGAAAACATGACTAAATCATTTGACTGTTGTTCATAAACACTGGTGTCAGGACTTATTCTTTTGAGACACAGACCGTTTCATTGACATGAAGACTTTCTTTTGAGGAATTAAGTTCATTTTGAGAAAGTGACTTTTTAGCAGGTTATCCATGAGGTTTTGCAGTTTGCACTCATTGTTCTGAGAAATGCACTAACTGTTGTTAAAATGTGAAGAATTATGTGAAAAATGCACCAAAGACACTGAGAAAAACTGATTACAAAATATATACAGCGCATTCTCAGGGTACACAGCACATGTGTATCTGTGGTCTCACAGACTACTGTAGTACTCTCCTGCAGCTCTCCCTCCCCCGCACGAATAAACAAAGCCCACCCCAGCCCCCTGCTGTTATAAGTCATTACCTACATTTGCAAATCAATACATGCAAATGTTAGCAGCCAACCTAGCAAGTTAGCTCCCTCTCTCTCAAAACAGGGGCCAATTTCGGTTGGGTTTTCTAGTGTTAAAAGTTGTACATGCGCAGTAGCTCCTCTTCAATGCAAGAGATAAGACGATTTGGGGGCGCAGGAGAAGTGCGCCCTGAGGGGGCGGGATCGCCCGCGACCTGTACTGTCACTGTCTGTGACGTCCGTTTACAGTGATTGACAGGTCAAGCTGTGGGAGTTTGAGACGAACGTAAAGAGACGCAAAATGGAGAACGAGAAAAAGAATAATTCAGTTAGATCACTCAAAACAATACCGTTTGAGAGAAGATCATACCAGGAGAAGGTTGAGGTTAAAGAGCTTGGACCTGATCAGCCAAATATTACCATTAGTCAGCAGTCCAGCGACAGGGGGAGACGGTACACTCGTACTTTTTCCAGGACCTGGTTCAGCGCCAAATCTTGGCTAGCAGCATGTAGCGAGGCTAATGCTTTATTTTGCTTTCCATGCCTCTTGTTTCAAACATCAGGATCTGACCCAGCATGGATCAAGACAGGTATGACTGATCTGAAGCACTTTTTAGAAAAGGCAAAGAAGCATGAGCAGACTGGTATCCACATGCAAAATGCCCTCAAATTAGCTATGTTTGGGAAGATAAATATTTCATTCTCGTGTGAGGCTTCAGTCACAACAGTCAGTGTAAACTTACTTACTGCTGGTATATATCTAGTCATCATATTCATAGCCCCCCCAGTAGAAAATTCCACCAGCCGCCACTGCTCTGACAATGTTTGAATCCAGGTTAAAAACAATTCTGTTTCGCAGTGCACACAACTGAGGGTTTTTATATTTTCACCTTTCTTTTTACTGTACTGTAATTTATTATTATTTCCATGCCTTGTGTGACTGTTTCTATCTTGTTTTGTTCAGCACTAGGAGTCGTATGAATTGTGCTATACAAATAAACTTTCCTTGCCTTGTCACATGTATATATTTTTGGCACATTTGTCACATCTTTAGATAGGATTTTTTTCAAACAGAAAAGTGAAAGAAAGCGGACCGACCTCACGCAGCCAATTAGTAAGTGTCAATTAGTGACTCCAGGCTCTTTTATTAACAAGTAAGCCAAAGATGACATGTTTTCCAATAATAGCAAGACAGCATGTTGCAGTCTGACGTTTCTGTCGGGACAAACAACATGTGAAAATGAAATTGAAATAAATGCATATAAAGCCAGGGCCCCCGGCTCAAATACACTGCAAATATTTAAAGGGGAACTATGTTGGGGATGTGGTTCATGTTGTGTCTCCCACTCATTGGCAAAGACCAGAAGCACACACATGGAATACTGCAGTGGCCTTCTGATTCTGATTATGGCGACAGTCACCTTTACACAAGTGTGCCTAAAGACACCTCTCAATACTAGAACTGGACTTTGTGTTTTTGACGCCTGAGCGCTCGCTGGTCTCTGGCTCCACTTACAGTGACTTGCGAAAGTATTCGGCCCCCTTGAACCTTTCAACATTTCGCCACATTTCAGGCTTCAAACATAAAGATATAAAAAATTAATTTTTTGTCAAGAATCAACAACAAGCGGGACACAATCGTGAAGTGGAACGAAATTTATTGGATAGTTTAAACTTTTTTAACAAATAAAAAACTGAAAAGTGGGGCATGCAATATTATTATTATTATACTCTTGGTCAATGCAGTGTGAATGTGTGTGTGTTTTTTGTTTGTAAAAATAACATATTTGACAACTATAAATATATAAGACAGTGGAGATGATTGTGGACTTCAGGAAGAGCACTGTCCCCCCGCCCTCTCTGATGGACTCCCCCATCACCTCTGTGGAGTCCCTTCGTTTCCTGGGCACCACCATCACCCAGGACCTCAAGTGGGAGCCGACCATCAGCTCCCTCATCAAGAAGGCCCAGCAGAGGATGTACTTCCTGCGGCAGCTCAGGAAAGCCAAGCTGCCTGCACAGATGTTGGTGCAGTTCTACACGGCCATCATCGAGTCCATCCTCACCTCCTCCGTCACCGTGTGGTTCGCTGGAGCCACAGTCAGGGACAAACAGAGACTACAGCGCATTGTGCGCTCTGCAGAGGAAGTGATCGGCCGCAGCCTTCCATCGCTGCAGGACCTGTACGTCCCCGAGCTCGAGGCCGGGCTGGTCGTATCACAGCCGACCCCTCTCACCCTGCACATGGACTATTCCAACCAATTCTGATTCTGATATGATCCTGATCTGTTTTTCCTGGAAATATGTATTCACCACAATAGACATTTTTGTAGTTTTTCTATTCTCTATATATGCTGCTCCCATACAGAGATGGGAGCAGAGTCTCCACACAGAGGCACCTGAAGACCTGTTATGCATCTTTTTTTTTAGTGGTAGGGGAAACCAGTGTACTCGAAAGAAAACCTATGCAGACAAGGGGAGAACATGCAAACTCTACACAGAAAGGTTATTTTAAAAAGACAAAAAAAATATAAAGAAGCTAGTACTACCTAATTACCACATGTTTCGGCGGTAGACTTCCGCCTTCGTCAGAGGAGACAGCGGTGGATGTGTTTCTTATCAGCTGTTTTGGTCTCTGGAGAAGTGAATCCCAAGTGTGAGACAAGGTGATGGTATTTCGTATGATATTTTTTTCTCCGGTTGTATTCTGTCTTTTGGGTGTACGATGATTTGTATGACCTTTTTATGAGTTTGGATTATTGCATTGATGTTGTGTTTTCTGAGGGCTCTCTGTATCTGCTCCGTGACCACTCGTATGTATGTATGTATGGTATGGTGACTATTTCTTTGTGTTCGTTGTCCTTGTGTGGTTGCTCTGTTTTTGTTGAGTACCTGTCGTCATGATTTTTGTATCCCCCATCTGGGACAAACCTATAGTGCTTGAATTATGTGTCCTTAATTTTTCCTGTCTCCTTATCTGGTCTCCCTTCCACTCATCTTCAAAAACTACAATACTGTACATCCAGAACTCTGCCGCCTGCCTGCTCACCCACACCCGCTCCAGAGATCACCCCGTCCTCAAACAACTCCATTGGCTCCCTGTTGCATACCGTATAAAATACAAGGTCCTCCTTCTCACCTGCAAGTCCCTTCATAACCTGGCCCTTGTTATCTCACTGACCTCCTCCATCATCAGGGTCCCACTCGCCGCCTCAGATCCACAGACTCCAACCTCCTCACTCCCCTCTGGACTAAAAAAACAATCCTTAAGGGACCGATAGCTACCCTCACTCTCTGGAACTCACTCCCACAACCCATCAGAAACTCCGACACTTTAAATCACTTCTCAAAACCCACTTGTTTCAGTTTGCCTTTCCTTAATTTTTGCTCTTCTATGTTTGTTCTATATGTTTTGTAAAGCGTCTTTGAGTGTAAAAAAATTGCTATAAAAGTTTTAATTATTATTATTATTATTCTTGCTCTGTTATGTTATTGAGGCGTTTGAACAGTGTTTTGACAATGGATAGTTTGTGTGAAATGTGGCGTTCTGAAGTCCAGAGTAAATATTGATCTGTGTGTGTTGGTTTCATGTATACTGTGGTCTTGCCGTCCTGTTGGTGGTGAATGCTTAGGTCCAGAAATGGTATGCAGCCCTCCTTCTCCTGCCCGTGCGTGAATTGAATGTGTCAGGTTGTGTTTATGGTGTTGAAGTTTTTTGTTGCTTTTCTAAAATGTCATCTACGATCATTTTCATATTGTTTGTGTGTGTTGTGGTGGTGCTGTACTGATGGCTCTCTCCTCTAAATACTCCATGAAAACAATGCTCATTAGTGCAGAAAGTGGATCCCCTATGAAAATATTTAGATTTGGATGTGGTAGTAGGTAGGCGAGGTCTAACGGAACTGTGAGATCTGTCAGACTGACCGCATCCGACAACAACAGCTGATAATAGGCGCGTCACACCATCACGTGTCACCTCTGACGAAGAGGGAAGTGTACCGCTGAAACATGTTATGGTGCTTTCAGACCCCCAACGCTGAAACGCTGAAGCCCCGCTCACCAGACGCGCATTCTCTAGTTTTCAGACGCAGAGGTCTTCACACCGAGATGTCCTGACGCGCACCGGAAGTGCCGGAAGTAGCCGGCCGGCTCTGATGCTAACAGAGCTATGCTAGCGACTTCTTGTGTACAGATCTTCTCCAATATGCAGCTTTGCAGCGTGTCTTTGAACAGAGACTTTCCACGGGCTTTATATAACAGCAGTATGTGTTCACGGAGGTGCGCCATACATGTTTTCATATTATTAAACGGAATTTCCGCATCGGTAAACACACTCTTTAAGCCGTTGCATAAGGTCACGGGAGCATGACAACGCATATTTTCACAAGCACAGAGTCCCCCATTGTCAACCCTGGTTTGAGTTCTGGTGAAGTCTGGTGTGGGTCCCAAGGAACGTCCCCTTCGACTTTCCCGCCAAGTCTGTATGTCTCTTCTGAACAGTCCGTCCGTGCGTGCGTGCCAAGAGGTCCGTGCGTTGTGACGCTTGAACGCTCGTCACCATAAACTTTGCATTGAAAGCTGACGCAAACGCATGATCCAGTTTGAGAGCACCATTAGGTTATTAAGCAGTACTAGCTTCTATACATTTTTTTTGGCTTCTAAGTCTTAAACATAACAAGAAGACAAAATAAACGTTTTACATTCCTCCCAGAAATGGAAAACCTTTATGCGACTGATTTTCTCTTTAATACCACTTGTGACCACCTGACATTACTTGCCTTCATGAAGACCTAAGAGGGGTCGCCATGTCCCTAAAACAAGAAAGGATTTGTATGTGCCTCTGACCTTTTCCTCTTTTATCCTACGGATTCTTGAAGAGCACCTGACCTAAATCTTTTGTATCCGTGTATGCACTGTTTCTTCTTGTAATTTTGCACCTCTCGATAGTTTTCAGTGTATACCAGACCTGGGCAAAATAAGGCCCAGATCTGGCATATAAAACATTTTTGCCCACCCCTGGTAAATACAATAAACTATAAAGTATGTGTTGTGAGTATTGGAGACAAAACAAAAAAGGGCTTATAAAAAAGCATTGTACGATTCCAGTTTCATACCATGCAGCCAGCAGAAGTCAGACCAATGTTAGAAAGTAATTTTTCTGTTTGATTCAAGGTCAGAGGCATGAATGAAAAAGAAATAATAATAAACCAGCAGCTCGCTTAATGATCTGCTGAAAGCATCATGTCGGACACCTTTCATTTGTATTTCAACAATTTTAGTCCAAGGATGTACAAACATGTTCGCCTGAGAGACCATTTGAGTTGCCTCCAAATGAGTGAGACCAGAGAGAGACCAAGAGTGAGACCAGAGAGAGACAAAGACAGTGAGACCAAAAGGAGACCAAAGAGAGACCAGACAACGAGACCAAAGTGAGACCAAGAGAGAACCAAGGAGACAACCATAGATTTGTTTGCCTGTTTTTATGGCTCAAATGACACATACCTTATCTGACTGTACATTTATATTGTTTGTGATCAATATGAGATTCTAAAGTGACAAAGTCCTTAAGAAATAAGACAATGAGGGACTTCGTTCAATACCATGTTGGACTCCGGTAAGTTCCGGTGTGTGGAGTTTTTGACAGCGTTCCATTGAAATGAATGACTCATTGCTTACACAGAGACCGAAACAAACAGCTGCTACTTTCAACAATATGCAGAGACACTCTGAGCTTTCCTTGCGCTCGATGATTTTATTACATTTTCTTATGGCATTGTGGGAAATTAAGACAGCTGAGCTAAGCAGGGCGGGGCCTGGTTGTTCTGTGGATGGGGGAACCAAAAAGTGCCATAGTAAAACTGATGCAAATATTTATCGTCATGTGTTAAAAATCGTATAATCAAATAAAATATGACTCTTACAGACATCAAAACCTTTATCACCTGTCGCTGAACCCCAGCTCCCTCCACATAGATTCATGTTGCCAAGATGTGTCTTGCTTTGCCACCAGGCCCTCCTTCTTTCTCCACTCTCTCATCACTCTATCCGCTAACCATTCTATATTTCTCTCCACACCGCCTCTCTTCTTTTTCTCTCCTCTCCTCTCCACTTTCCGCCCTCTCCTCATCATTCTCCTCTCCCCTTCTCTTTTCGCTCTCACAGCTCCTCTCTCTTTCTTTCACTCCTCCCCGCTCTCTCTTCCCTCATCTCCCTTCTCTCCTCCCCTCTTCTTCCCTTCGCGTCTCTCGGCCCTCCTCCCCCCCCTCATTCTCCTCTCTCTTTCTCGGTGTCCAGCTCTCCCTCCCCTGGTCTTTCTCTCTCAATCCCCCTCATCCTCTCCCTTCACTTTCTCTCTCACACCTCCTCTCTTCTTCTCTTCTCCCCCCTCTCTCTTCTCTCCTCTATCCCCCCTCTCCTCTCGCCTCCTCCCGTCTCTTTCTCTCTCAATCCTAGCTCTCTTTCTCTCTCCCGCTCTCTCTTCTCTCTCTTTCTCTCCCGTCTCTCTCTTTTTTCTCGTCTCTCTCTAATCTCTCCTCCCTCCCTAATCTTTCTCTCCTCCTCTCACTCTCCGCCCCTCTCCTCTTCCTCGCTCATCCTGTCTCCTCCCTCTCGTCTCCCTACAACTGATTTGTCCTCACCCCACACAGGAAATACTCGAGCTTGTCTGCCTGTTTTATTTCCTGTCTGCACGTGGCCTCGGGCCCAAAACATCTCAGCTCCCATTCCAACCAAAATCATAAACGTGGATGGAACCATAGACTGTGACGACACTCAGAGCTGAGCCGTCGCCAGAGACTCAGGAGCACGGGCCTGGAACAGCTGTGGCGGTTTTTAGACACATCCAGGCTACTCAATATGTAGATGTGGTTAAAGCTGGCAGTAGACAATCTGTAATTTTACTGCTGCTGCTGCTAATGCTAATGCGTCTGCTACTCACCCGCTAAGCTACTGCTTCACGGCTACTTAAATCTACTACTGCTACTGCTGATAATGCTACGGCAACTGCGGCTACTGCTGCACTGCTATAATTGCTCAATACTCTAATGCAACTGCTAATTTGCTACTGCCTTGCATACTGCTACTGGCTGCTGCTAATCTACTGTGCTAACGGCCATGCGACGACTGCGAATGCTACTGCTACTACTGCTAGTAATTCTTGGTGTTATACGCTGCTACTGGCTACGTTTCCACTTTCCACAATAAAAATCGGACAGCATGGATAACGAAGCTGTTGCGAAATAGGTAATATCCTATCTGATTCCGCCCCCTATGAACAAATGCTCCTGGCTGCATCCCATTCACCAGCATTTACCCTCTGCGTCATGGTTCTTTGCCTTTGGCTTGTTTTTGTGAAAATCGGACAACTTTCATTTCTCCGAGACACTTCGGCTATGGATTTAGGAACTATAAAAAGTTCTTGCGCATAAAATAGGTTTACATATTTTAAAATTAAATCAATATTTGCTTGAAAATCTATTAAATCAACTTCTAAACTTGAAACCGGCGTTCTGAACGACCTGGAGGGCTTTTTAAAAATAAAATCTTAAATATTCGTAATTTTTTTTAATTGCAGTATTATTATTATATTATCGATAGAACTTCAATGACTTCATGATAGACCAATATTTGCAATTTTAAATGTACGAAATATATAGATATGAGCCACAGGTGTCTTGCTAAAGCAGACAAAGCACCATATTCTGATTTTAAGTCACAATAAATACATCTATTTTCTCTCTCTCTCCCGGCTTGCAGAGAAGCTCGTACATGAGCCTTTGTCTCCTCCAGGATGGACTACTGCAACGACCTCCTCATCCGGACCCTGGCAGAGCCTCAAAAGCTCCATTCTACAAAACAGCGTGCCAGTCCCTGATGAGGGGGCGAAGCATGAGCCCATCACCCCATCCTTCACACCCTCCACTGGCTCCCCGTTCACACTCCGTATAGAATACAAGATCCTCCAGGCACCCCCACCACTGTCTCCAGGTTTTGGGGGGGGGGGGAATGCCCCCACCTCCCTGACCTCCTCACTCCACACTCCTCAGGCCGAACCCGGTCAGAGGCCAACAGCACCGTCTGCTCCCGCCCAGGACACGGCTCAAGAAAATGGGGGGAACCCACCGGAGCCTTCCGAGGCCGCTGCTCCCGCTGTGGAACGCCCTCCCGACCACTCTCAGGGCCCCACAGACGTGGAAGCTTTTAAAAAGGGACTCAAAACCCATCTTTTACTAAAGCGTACTGCTAATTTTTTTTGTGTGTCCTTTTATCTGATTTTATCGTGTTTGCTTTTATTATGCTGCTGTTTGTAGCACTTGGAATTTTGGTGTCCAATGTAAAAGTGGCATTAAAATAAAATGCAAGCCATTTCCATTCCTCCATATGTCTTCCGCTTTATGCCGTTGCCTGGGTCGCGGGGGGGCAGCAGTCCCATACAGCAAGACACCCCAACTTCCCTATTCACACACACTTCCTCCAGCTCATCCGGGGACCCCAGGCGTCCCCAGGCCAGCTGAGAGACATAGTCCCTCTCCACTGTCCTAGGTCTTCCCGCGGGGGACACCTAAATAAAATGTGTTATTAGTTAGTAATTATTAATACGTATAACTTTTTTGCTCTGGGTCAAACCGGGTAACTGTCCTCACACATCCTCGGCTCTTCTTTTATCACCACAATTTCTCTCACAATTCAGTGAAGCCATATACAACAACAGAACTTTTGTCAAGCACTTGTTCAAACCTGGATGAAATACAAGGTGGAATAATTAAAATAACGACAGCACACTCAGTCTGTAGGTGCCATAACTCCAAACACCACCATTATTGATATTTGTGTAATAAAAAGTGTTTAAATGCACAATACCTCACACAACATTTCTAACATGCAGTATTCTAGATGTAAGCCACAACAATGGACAGAACGTGTGGTGACAGCACCAGAGTGTCAGCCCCGCGATGGAACAACTGTTAAATAAAGAGGTCTCTTTGTTCAACCAGAAATGTCCCCTTGTAAATAAAAAATCTGATAAGACTTGAGCTGAAGTTGGCTGGATGACAACGGTGAATTTTTATCTAAATGGCATAAGCAAGAAAGGCGGACCACAAAAACATACATAGGAGGGCCGCAGTTGTCCCATCGCGACCCATAGTTTGGACGTGTTTTAGCCGAAGGTGGAGGCGGGCGATTTGAAGATAAGCTAGCTGGAGCTATTTTCCTTTTATATGGCATTTGGGTTTCGGACGCATGCTTAGCGCGGGTAACACTGGGCAGACTGTCGCTAATGAACGGTTGGAGAAGGCAAGCGGAGTTTCCCTCCCCCCACAGTTTTAAGCCATACTCCTTAAATTGCTCAGATTTTGTGATTCACAAAGACAAATTATAAACACCAGGGAGCGATAAAACCACTAGATTCTTAAGCCAAAAAAAGGTGATTGTGACACAAATGTTTACAGAGATAAGGAATTTTTTATGTAAAGTCCTATTTGCATAGGGATTAGATAACCTGTGGTCGTGTCAAATTACCGCCCACCCTCTGTGATACGTGCAGCGCGTTCACCCTTGATAAGTAAAAATGTCTGTAAAATGACTAATTTTCACGCACACACCTCGTTGGCAATAGCGATCACAATCACTTGGAACAGGCGCGGCATTCCTTACTGGAGTAGTAATATCACTGGGCGTCTGTGCAAATAAGAGGAATTTGCAGCTGAAATTATTACTATTAATTACAAATTACAGACATGCGCAATTCGAGATTGTCCTAAATAACCAGAGATAACTAATCCTAATGCGCATAGGGCTTAACACAGTCGGAGCCAGAGGAGTTGGAGCCAAACTTCATCCATGAGCACATTCCTATGGGGGCTGCATTGAGCGAGCAGGTACATTGTCCATCTACGCTGAAAAGTACTTGAAATGGAGTGAGTTTTATAACAAGATCAGTTTTGTTTTGGGGGTCCTCATTGGCATATCTTGAGTTGCAACTTTTTGTCATAAATAACTGTAGGAGAACTAAACTGAGAACTCCCGCCTCCTTCTGAGTAGCCAGTGGCGCCGGCCAATAGAGGGCGCTAGGGCACCGCCCCACCAATCACAACTTGCCATGTTACCTGGATAAAAACGTTTAAAAAAAGAAGAACATTAAAATATTTCGGAAATTTATTGTGTTTTATTTCAGATGTGGCAGAAATACTGTTATAGTTTATGCTGAGTTGGATTGATTAAGCTCATCAACGTTGTCTGTGTACGGACTGGAGGACGGGTATTTATCCGCCTCAGGGCGCAAAAGATTGCGCCCTGAGCCGTCTATGACCTCCTCGTTAAAATTGGGACATGCCCATAGCTCCTCGTCAAATGCAAGAGATAAGACGATTTGGGCCAGGAGTATGCGCCCTGAGGGGCCGGGATCGCCCGCGCCTTGACTGTCTCTGTCTGTGGACGTCCGTTTACAGTGACTGACAGTCAAGGCTGTGGGAGTATTGAGACGAACGAAAGATACGCAAAATGGAGAACGAGAAAAAGAATAATTCAGTTAATCACTCAAAACAATACCGTTTGAGAGAAGATCAGACCAGGAGAAGGTTGAGGTTAAAGACGTGGGACCTGATCAGCCAAATAATACCATTAGTCAGCAGTACCTGCGACAGGGGGAGACGTACACATCGTAACTTTTACCAGGGACCTGGTTCAGCGCAAAATCTTGGCTAGCAAATGTAGCGAGGCAATGCTTTATTTGCATTCCATGCCTCTTTGTTTCAAACTCCAGATCTGAACCCCGCATGGAGCAAGACAGGATGACTGATCTGAAGCACTTTTTGAGAAAAAGGGCAAAGGAACATGACAGACTGGTCATCCACATGCAAAATGCCCTCAAATTAGGCTATGTTTGGGTGAAGGTAGAAATATTTCATCCCACTGGAGAAAGCTACAAGGGTAGGATCATAAAGCATCCCACCCTGCATGGTATAATCTAGTCATCATATTCATAGCCCCCGACCCAGTAAAAATTCCACCAGCCGCCCTGCTGAAGCTCTGCCACGTAAAGAACTTGGACAGTGAACGTAGTCGCATCGTCATAATCAAAATTATGTTGTGTCAACCTCTCGCCTTTGTGTTTGCGGAGCTGGACACAATGGGGGGGGGTTGTAGGATAAATTAAATGACCTCTTTCCCTCAATCAAGACATTTTGTTTGTATATTGAGAACAGATTATAACTTCTGTCCTCCACTGTGATTTAAAGCCTTGTGGTTCAGGTTTTGATTTGGGTATGAATGTCTTAAGTAAGTGCCATGGCAACACCGTTCCCCCAAACACTCTACAAATGTGAAGACCTTACAAGGACCCACAGGAAGAAAAAACCAGTCTGCTTTGGAACCACGGAGTGCCCAGGACCTCCTGGGCGCTGCTCATGCAACCAAGGCGTTGGGCCTCTTAGATATGGCCTCAAACCTCAGCACCAACTGAGAGGACTTCCACAACCCTTTCAATAGCCCTCCCGCTTACAACCTGAGAAGTTGCTGATATTTTGGGCAAACCTAGACCTGTGGATCGTGGGAGGACTTGGTTCAGCCCCATGATTGCAGCCGCATGGTCCAGGCCCCGTGGACAAGAGGCCATCCATCCCCACCATCAATACCCAAGGACTGCCTATTCACCAAAGGCTATTCTGTTTGTATGATCTGCTGACTCTTGGGATACACACAGCTGTTTGGCTTTATTAAAACCATAACTTCAAAGAATACTTCTCTTACCAAGCTGAACACATGCAGGCCTCAGCCTATACCAATACATTCATAGACAAAAGGTCTTGCTTAGCTCACTTAGCCGAGCATTTTAATAATGTTATCTTGATCAACGTTCCCCTTCATGTTATTCTTGACAATTTGCATAATTTCATATCTAGTCCTGTATTGTGTATCTTCATTAAATCTACAAACCATCTGTTGGTCGAAATGATATTTGTACTTTTAAAATCCAGACATTGGGTCACTGATTTTGTAAAGAATTCACCTACACTTCAGAGTCTATTGAATGAGAATTGGATAATTAAGTATTGAAAGGACTCATGGAGATTACTTAATCAATAAATGACCAATTAATTGATATTGTGAGACGTCATATGCACGTTATCATTTGGGAGTTATTCCTTGGTGCCCCTAAATAAAAGCTATGACTCAATTTATTGTTTTGATGTAAAACTAAAACACAGGAAAACTCGTGATTACGAAAAAGAAAGAAAGTGTTTCTGAGGTGAAGGGATTAATTTATAAGTTCTGCTGTTTGTGTTAGAGTGTGTGTTAGAGGGTGTGTGTTAGAGTGTGTGTTAGACTTATTAGATTTGTGGTTAGGAGGTGTGTGTTAAGTGCTTGGTAGAGTGTGTGTTAGAGTGTGTGTCAATTGTGTTTAGAGTGTGGTGTTAGAGTGTGATGTTAGAGTGTGTGTTAACTGTGTTTAAGACTTGTATTAGGTTTGTGTTAGAGTGTGTTTAGAGTGTGTGTTTAGAGTGTGTCTGTTAGAGTGTGGTGTCAGAGTTTGTGTAGAGTGTGTGTAGAGTGTGTGTCAGAGTTGTGTTAGATGTGGTATTAGAGTTGGTGTTAGAGTGGTGTGTGGTGCAGAGTTTGAGTTCGAGTGTGTATTAAGTTGTGTTTAAGGTGTGTGTTAGAGTGTGTGTTAGAGGTGTGTTTAGACTGTGTATTAGAGTTGTGTGTTAAGTGTGTGGGTAGAGGTGTGTTAGAGTGGGTGTTTAGATGTGTGTCAGAGTTTTGTGTAAGTGTGGTATTAGAGTTTGTGTTAGATGTGTGTTTAGAAGTGTTGTTGAGAGGTGTGGTTAGAGTGTGTGTTAGAGGTGTGTGTAAGAGTTTTGTGTTAAGTGGGGGTTAGAGTGTGTGGTAGAGTGTTTGTGTTAGAGTGGAGTTGTTAGAGTGTGTGTAGAGTGTGTTAGAGTTGTGTTAGAAGTGAGTGTTAAGTTTGTGGTAGAGGTGGTGTTAGAGTGGTGTTAGAGGTGTGTGTGTAGAGGTTGGGTGTAGAGTGTGTTAGAGTTGGTGTTAGAGTGTGTGTTTAAGTTTGTGTTAGAGTTTGTGTTAGAGTTTGTGTGAGGTTTGCGTTAAGTTTTGTTAAGTGGTGTTGAGAGTTTGGTTAGAGTTTGTGTTAAGTGTTGTTTAGAGTTGTGTTTAGAGTTGGTGTTAAGTTTGTGTTGTGAGTGTGTGGTTAGTTTGTGTTTAGAGTTTGTGTTAGCAGTGTGGTTAGAATGTGTGGTAAGTTTGTGGGAAGGAGTTGGGGTTAGAGGTGGGGGTTTAAAGTTTGTGTTAGAGTTGTGTTAGAGTTGGGGTTAGAGTGTGTGTTAGAGTTTGTGTTAGCAGTTGTGTTGTTAGAGTGTGTGTGTAGAGTTGTGTGTTTAGAGTTTGTGTTAAGTTTGTGTAGAGTGTGTGTTAGAGCTTGTGTTAGAGTGGTGTGTAGAGTTTTGTGTTAGAGGTTGTGTTAGAGTGTGTGTAGAGTTTGGGTTGAGTGGTGTGTTTAGAGGTGTGTTAGAGGGTTGGTTAGAAGTTTTTGGTGAAGTTTGTGGGGTAAGTTGGTTGGTAGGAGGTTGGTGTTAGAGTGTGTTTAGAGTGTTGTGTTAGAGTGTGTGGGTTAGAGGGTTGGGTGGTTTGAGTGTGTTAGAGTGAGGGTTAAGTTGTTTAGAGTGTGTGTTAGAGTTTGTGTTAGAGTGTGTTAAGTTTTGTGGTGGTTAGAGTGTTGGTTAGAGGTTGGGTGTTCAGAGTGTGTGTTTAGAGTTTTGTGTTAGAGTGTGAGTTAAGAGTGGTGTTTAAGAATGTGTGTTAGAGTTTGTGTTAGAGTGAAGTGGTAGAGTGAGTGTTAGAGTGTGTGTTAAGTTTGTGTTAGAAGTTTGTGTTAGAGTTTTGTTAGAGTTTGTGGTTTAGAGTGGGGGGTTCGAGTTTGTGGGTTAGAGTTTGTGTAAGTGTGTGTTAAGTTTTGTTAGAGTTTGTGGTTAGAGTTTGGTGGTAGAGTTGTGTTAGATTGTGTTAGAGTTTGTTAGGGTGGTGTGGTTAGAATGTTGTTACGAGTTTGTGTTTAGAGTTTGTGTTAGAGTGTGTTTAGAGTTTGTGTCGAGTTTGTGTTAGAGTTTGTGTTAGAGTGTGTGTTAAGTTTGTGTTAGAGTGTGTGTTAGAGTTTGTGTTAGAGTTTGTGGCTAGATGTGGGTTTAGAGTTTGGGTTAGAGTTTGTGTTAGAGTTTGTGTTAAGGAGTGGTGTTTTTAGTTTTGTTAGAGTTTGTTAGAGTGTGGGTTAAATGGTGGTTAAGTTGGTGTGTTGAGTGGGTTAGAGTGTGTGGTCAGTTTGTGTTAGAGTTTGTTTAGAGTGTGTGTTAGAGTGTGTGTTAGAGTTTGTGTTGAAGTGGTGTGTTAGAGTTTGTGTTAGGTTTGTGTTAGAAGTGTGTGTTAGAGTTTTAGGGTTGAGAGTGGTGTTAGAGTTTTCAGTTTAGAGTGTGTGTTAGAGTGTGGTAGAGTGTGTGTTAGAGAGTTGTGTTTTAATGTGTGTTGTAGAGTTTGGTTAGTAGTGGGTTTAGGGTTTGGTGTTAGAGTGTTGTTAGAGTTGTGTTAGAGTTTGTGTTAGAGTGTGTGTTAGAGTTTGTGATTAGAGGGGTGGGTTAGAGTGTTGTTAGAGTGTGTGTTAGAGTTTGTGTTAGAGTTGTGTTATAGTGTGGGTTTATTGGTGTTAGAGTGTGTGTTAAGTTTGTGTTTAGAGGGTGGTGTTAGAGTTTTGTTAGAGTTTGTGTTAGAGATGTGTTTAAGTTTGTGTTTAGAGTTGTGTTAGAGTTGGGGGGGGTTGAGATGTTGGTAGAGTTTTTGTGTTTAAGTGTGGGGTTTAGAGTTTGTGTGAGAGTGTGTGTTAGAGTTGTGTAGAGTGTGTGTTAGAGTGTGTGTTAGAATGTGTGTAGAGTTTTTGTGTTAAGTGTGTGTTAGAGTGTGTGTTAGAGTGTGTGTTAGAGTTTGCGTGTTTTAGAGTTTGTGTTAGAGTTTTGTTTAGAGTTTGTGTTAGCGTATGGTTAGAGAGGTGTGTGTTAGAGTTTGTGTTAGAGTTGATTAGGATGGTGTGTTAAGTGTGGTAGTTTTTGTGTTTAAGAGTGTGTGTTAGATGTTGTGTTATAGTTTGTGTTAGTTTGGTTGTTAGAGTGTGTGTTAGAGTTTGTGTTAGAGTTTTGTGTTTAGAGTTTGTTGTTAGAGTGTGTGGTAGGAGTTTGTGTTAGAGTGTGGTGTTTAGAGTGTGTGTTAGAGTTTGTGTAGATTGTGTTAGAGTGTGTGTTAGAGTTTTGTTAGAGTGTGTTGTTAGAGTTTGTGTAGATGTGGGTGTTAGAGTTTGTGTTAAGTGTGTGTTAGAGTTTGAGTTAGAAGTGTGTGTGTTAGAGTTTTTGTGTTTAGAGGTTGTGTTAGAGTGTGTTTAAGCGTTTGTGTATTAAGAGTGTGTGTTTTAGCGTGAGTGTTATAGTGTGTGTTTCCGAGTTTGGTAGTACGCGTTGTGTTACGGCGTAGTGTTAGAGTTTGTGTTAGAAAGTGTGTGTTAGAGTTTGTGTTAGAGATGTGTGTTTATAGTTGTGTTAGAGTTTGTGTTAGAGTGAGTAGGTCGAGGTTTGGTGGTAGAAGTGTGTGTTAGAGTTTGTGTTAGAGTGTTAGTGTTAGAGTTTGTGTTCGAGTGAGGGATAGAGTTTGTGGTTTAAGTGTGTGTTAAGTTTGTGTTAGAGTTTTGTGTTAGAGTTTGTGTGGATGAAGAAGGCGTCAGAATGTGCAGCTGCGTTTGGGAGAATCCAAAACAATGGTTTTGAAACGATGGAGGCTCACCGACAAGCTGTTCAATAAGTGACAACAGTTGTTTTGGAAAGTTATACTCACAATTTATTGTTTTGGAGATTTCTCCTGAGCCCCATTTCCACAGCCCTAATACTGCTACTCTACACTACCTACTCTACCTCTAACTCTACTCAAACTCTACTCTACTCTACTCTCTACCTACTCCACTCTAGAACAGTGGCTCCTTGAGGGTATACAGATTGAGTCGTCAGTGGTGAGATTTAATCTAAAATCTGCTCAAGAGCAATTTATTTGTCTAATAACTTCAGAGTAACCGCATGGAGCTGACCCCTGTTTCATCAGCCCACGCAAAATGAATTAAAATTTTGGTATTGTGGGTGGGGCCAACGGAGGGACTGTGGCCCCACCACAATACCAAAATTTTAAATTCATTTTGCCGTGGGCTGATAACAGGGGTCAGCATCAGCGTTTTTTGTTACCTGGAAGTTAATAGACAATAAATTGCCTTGAGCAGATTTTAGATTTAAATCTACCTGACAGACTCAATCTGAATACCCCTCAAGGAGCACCCATGGTTTCTAGAGTGGAGAGTAGAGAGTAGAGAAGAGAGTGTAGAGTAGTAGTAGAGTAGAGTAGGGTAATTAGAGTAGAGTAGGCCCTGGTGGCAATGGGGCTTCATGAAAATCTCCAAACAATAAATGTGAGTAAACTTTCCCAAAAACAACTGTTTCACTTATGGAACATTGCTGCGGTGACGCCTCCAGTCGTTTCTAACACCACTTTGGTTGTTGGTTTCTCCCCAAACGCAAGCTGCACATGTCTGACGCCTCTCATCATCCACACAAACTCTAACACAAACTCTAACAAAAACACTAACACACAACTCTAACACAAACTCTAACACAACACTCTAAACACAAACTCTAACACACACTCCTAACACAAACTCTAACACACACACTAATCACAAACTCTAACACACACTCTAACACAAACTCAACACTAACACTAACCACACTCTAACACAAACTCTAACACCACTCTAACACAAACCTAACACACACTCTAACACAAACTCTAACACAAACTCTAACACACACTCTAACACAACACTCTAACACACACGCTAACACAACTCTAACACACACTCTAACCCCAAACTCTAACACAAACTCTTAACACACACCTCTACACACACTCTAACACACACTCAACACAAACTCTAACACACACTCTAACACAAACTCTAAACACACACTCTAACACAAACTCTAACACACACTCTAACCCAAAATCTAACACAAACGCTAACACTCACTCTAACACACACTTCTAACACAAACTCTAACACACACTCTAACACAAACATCTAACACAAACTCTAACACAGACGCTAACAAACACTCTACCACAAACTAACACAAACTCTAACACACATTTCAACACACACTCTAACACCAACTAACACACACTCTAACACACACGCTAACACAAACTCTAACACAAACTCAACACACACTCTAACACAAATCTCTAACACAAACTCTAACACAAACTCTAACACAAACTCTAACAACAAAACTCTAACACACACTCTAACACACCACTCTAACACACACACAACACAAACTCTAACACACATTCTAACACAACACTCTAACACACACGCTAACACAAACACTACCACACACTCGAAAACAAACTCTAACACACTCTCTAACGACAAACCCTAACACACACTCCAACACAAACTCTAACACCCCCTCTAACACAAACTCTAACACACACGCTAACACAAACTCGAACATCTAACCCCTAACACACACCTCTAACACAAACTCTAAACACACCTCTAACACAAACAAACACACACTCTAACACAAACCTCTAACACAAACTCAACACACACTCTAACACACCCTCTAACACACACTCTAACACAAACTCTAACACACCACACTAGACCAAAAAACCTCAAACACAAACTCTAACACCCACCTAACACAAACTCTAACACACACTCTAACACAAACGCGTAAACACACACTCTACATAACAAACCTAACACACACTCTAACACACACACTAACACACACGCTAACACAAACTCTAACACACACGTCTAACACAAACTCTAACACACACCCTATCCCCCCCCCCCCCCATAACACAAACTCGAACACAAACTCTAACACACGCCTCGAACACCAAACTCTATCACACACCTAACACACATCAACACAAACTCTAACACAAAACTCTAACACACACTCTAACACAAACTCTAACACAAAACTCTAAACACACATTCTAACACACACTCTAACAAACTCTAACACAAACTAACACACACTCTAACACAAACTCTAACACAAACTCTAACACAAACTCTAACACACACTCTACCACAATCTCTAACACAAACTCTAACACACACTCTAACTCAAACCTCCCCCCCCCTAACACACACTCCTAACACATACCTAACACAAACTCTAAACACAAACTCTAACACACACTCTAACACAAACTCACACCAAAACTCTAACACACATGCTAACACCCACTCTAACAAACTCTAACACAAACTAACACACACTCTGAACACAAACTCTAACACAAACCTAACACAAACTCTTAACACACAACTCTAACACAAACTCAACACAAAACTCTAACACACTACACTAACACAAACTCTAAACAAACCTAAGACAAACTCTAACACAAACCTAAACACACACTCAAACACACCTCTAACACACACTCTAACACAAACTCTAAACACCATTCAAAACACACACCTAAACACACACACTACACAAACTCTAACACACACTCTAACACAAACTCTAACACACTCTCTAACACAAACTCTAACACACACTCTAACACAACTCTAACACACACTCTAACACAAACCTAACACACACTCTAACCACAAACTCTAACACAAAACCTCTAACACACACGCTAACACAAACGCTAACACACACTCTAACACAAACTCGAACACACCACTCTACAACAAACTCTAACAAAACTCTACACACACCTAACACACACGCTAACACAACACTCTAACACAAACTCTTACACACACTCTAACACAAACTCTTAACACAAACTCTAACACACACTCTAACACAAAATCTAACACACACACTAACACAAAACTCTAACACAAACTCCTAACACACACTCTAACACTCACTCTAACAACACACTCTAACACAAACTCCTAACACACACTCTAACACAAACTCTAACACAACTCTAACACAAACTCTAACACACACTCTAACACTAACTCTAACACAAACTCTAACACACATTCTAACACACACTCTAACACACACTCTAACACAAACTAACACACACTCTAACACAACTCTAACACAAACTCTAACACAAAACTCTAACACACACTCTAACACAAACGCTAACACAACTCTAACACACACTCTAACACAAACTCTAACACAAACTCTAACACAAACTCCACACAAACTTAAACACAAACCTAACACACACTCTCACACAACCTCTAACACACACTCTCACACAAATCTAACACAAACTCTAATCACACTCTAACACAAACTCTAACACAAATCTCTAACACTCACTCTAAACACAAACTCTAACACACTCTAACACACACCTCTTAAACACACACTCTAACACAAACTCTAACACACACTCTACACACACAGCTAACACAAACTCTAACACACACTCTAACACACACTCTAACACACACTCTAAACACACTCTTAACATCACACTCTAACCCACAAACTCAATACACTCTCAGAACACAAACTCGTGACACACACTGCTAACACACACTCTAACACTCACTCAAACACACACTCTAACACAAACTCTAATACACAGTCTAACACAACACTAACACACACTCTAACACAGACTCTAACACAAACTCAAATACACACACTAATCACAAACTCTGACACACACTCGAACACAAACTCTAATACACACTCTAACACAAACTCAGACACACCCTCTAACACACACACTAACACAAACTCGTGACACACACTCGATCACATTCACTCTAACACACACCTAACACACACTCTAACACAAACTCTAATACACAGCTAACACACAGTCTAACACACACTCTAACACACACTCTAACACACACTCTAACACAACACTCTGACACACACATCTAACACACACTCTAACCACACACGCTAACACACCTCTAACACAAACTCTAATACACAGTCTAACACACACTCTAACACACACTCTAACACACACTCAACACAAACACAGAACTTTATGAATTAATCCATCTCACCCTCAAACACTTTCTTCTTTCTCATCACGATTTTTCCTGTGTTTTAGTTTAAATAAATACAATAATTGATATAGCGTTATTAGGGGCACCAAGGAATAACTCCCAACTGATACCGTGCATATGACGTCACAAATATCATTAATTGGCTCATTTATTGAATTAATAAGCGCATGAGTCCTTCATTATTTAATTAAGTCCAATTCTCTTCAATAGAAATCTGAAGGTAGAGAATACTTTGACAAATCAGTGACCCTAAGTTCTGGAGTTTAAAAGTACAAAGATCACTTTCAGACAAAGATGGTTTGTAATGTATGAATAATACACAATCCAGACTAGATATGGAAATATGCAAATTGTCTAGAATAACATGAAGGGAAACGTTGATTTCAAGATACTTATTTAAAATGCTAGCTAAAGTGAGCTAAGCAAAAGACCTTTGTCTATGAATGGATTGGTATAGGCGAGCCTGCATGTGTTCAGCCTTGTAAGAGAAGTATTCTTTGAAGTATAGGTTTTGAATAAAGCCATCAGCTGTGTTATCAAGAGAGCAATCATACAACCAAGAAGAGCCTTTGGTGAATAGCATCCTTGGGTATTGATGGAGTGGATGGAGCTCTTGTTCCACGGGCCCCAGGACCATGCGGCTTGCATCATGTGGCGAACCAAGTCCTGCCCCCGATCCACAGTCCTAGGTGCCAAAACACCACAACTTCTGCAGTTGAAGCTGGAGGCTATTGAAGGGTTGTGGAAGTCCTCTCAAACGGGTGCTGAGGTTTGAGGCCATCAAGAGGCCCAAAGCCCCTGGTTGCCTGAGCAGAGCCCCGGGAGGTCTGGGCACTCCGTGGTGTCCAAAGCAGACTTTTTTCTTCCCCTGTGGGTCCTTGTAAGTCTTCACATCTTGTAGAGTGTTGGGGGAGGTGTTGCCATGGCACTTATCTTAAGAACATTCTTACCCACAATAAAACCTGAACCACAAGGATTTAAACACAGAGAAGACAGGAAGTTATAATATGGTCCATATACAACAAAATGTCTTTGATTGAGGAACAGAGGTCATTTAATTTATCCTACAACCCCCCCCCTTTGTGGCCAGCTCCGCAAACAAAGCAGAGGTTGACCACATAATTTTGATTATGACCGATGACAGAACGTTCACTGTCCCAAGTTCTTTACGGGGCAGAGCTCTCCAGCATGGCGATGGTGGAATTTTCTACGGGGGGGCTATGAATAGGAATGACTAGATATATACCACAGGGTAGGGATGCTTTCTGATCCCGACCCTGTAGCTTTCATCCAGCTGGGATGAAAGATATATCGTCCAAACATACTAGTTGAGGTCATTTTGCATGTGGATACCATCTGCTCAGGCTTGCTTTTGCCTTTCTTAAAAAGTGCTTTCAGAATCAGTCATACCTGTCCTTGATCCATGCTGGGCAATCCTGAGTTGTAACAAGAGGCATGAAAGCAAAATAAAGCATTAAGCCTCGCTACATGCTCGCTGGCCAAGATTTGGCCTGAACCAGGGTCCTGGAAAAAGTACGGTGTACCGTCTCCCCCTGTCGCTGGACTGCTGACTAATGGTAATATTTGCTGATCAGGTCCAAGCTCTTAACCTCAACCTTCTCCTGGTATGTATCTTCTCTCAAACGGAAGTGTTTTGAGTGATCTAACTGAATTATTTCGTTTTCTCGTTCTCCATTTTGCGTCTCTTTACGTTCGCTACAAACTCCCACAGCTTGACCTGTCAATCACTGGAAACGACTCACTGACAGGGTCATTACAGGTCGCGGGCGATCCCGCCCCCTCCGGCGCACTTCTCCAGCGCCCCCAAAACGGGCTTATCTCTTGATTGAAAGAGGAGCTCCTGGCGCATGTCCAACTTTAAACGAGAGTCCATAGACGGCTCAGGCCGCAATCTTTTGCGCCCTGAGGCGGAAATACGTCCTCATCCCGACACAGACAACGTTGATGAGCTTAATCCATTCCAACTCAGCATAAACTATAAAGTATTTCTTCCACATCTGAAATAAAACACACATAAATTTTTCGAGAAATATTTTGAATGTTATTAATTTTTTTTTAACGTTTTATCCAGGGAACATGGCAAGTTGTGGAGTGGGGGGCGGGGGCCCTAGCGCCCTCTATGGCCGCCGCCACTGCTCTCAGTAGAGGCGTAGTTCCTCATTAATTCTCCTACATTATTATAACAAAAGGGTTAACAAGATTTGGCCAATGAGACAAAACATACGATCTTGTTATAAAAATCACTCCATTTCAAATACTTTCAGCGTAGATGGACAATCAACCGCTCGCCCTCAATGCAGCCCCATAGGAAAATGGCTCATGGATGAAGTTTGGCTCCAACTCTCGCTGGCTCCTACTGTGTGAAGCCCTCTTCGCATAGGATTATATCTCTCGGTAATTGATGACAACGCGAATGCGCATGTCGTAATTTGTAAATAATAAGTCAAGCTGCAAATTACCTCCTGTATTTGTCACAGACCCCCCAGTGAATTACTACTCCCATAAGAATCTGCAGGTCAGTGATTGTGATCGATTATTTGGCCAACGAGGGTGTGCGTGAAAATATATCATTTACAGCATTTTACTATCAAGGGTGAACGCGCTGCAAGTATCACAGAGGTGGGGCGGTAATTGTGGACAACGCCACAATATAACCTAATCCCTTGCAAAGAGGACTTTACATAAAAATACCTCTATCTCTGTACACAGTTGTGTCACAAATCACCTTTTTTGCTTAAGAATACTGTGGATTATCGCTCCCTGGTGTTTATAATTGTCCTTTGTGTAATCCAAATCTGAGCAATATAAGGAAAAGGCTAAAACTGTGGGGGGAAACTCCAGCCTTGCCTTAGCAAGCCTCTTAGCGACACGTCTGCCAGTGTTACGCGCTAAGCATGACGTCGAAACAAATGCCCATATAAGGAAAATAGCTCCAGCTAGCTTATCTTCAAATCGCCCTCCTCCACCTTCGGCCAAACAACGTCCAAACTATGGTTCGCTGGACAACTGCGGCCCTCTATGTCATGTTTTGTGGTCCTCTTTCTTGCTAACATAGCCATGTAGATACAAAACTTCACATGTCATCACCAACTTCAGCTCAAGTCTTATCAGATTTTTTTTTACAGGACATTTCTGGTGAACTAAAGAGACCCTCTTATTTAACAGTTTCTATTCCATCGCGGGCTGACACTATGGTGATTCACACACGCTTCTTGTCATTGTAGCGACAAGAAATACTGCAATGTTAGATGTTGTGAAGGTTTTAGTGCATTTAACACACGTTTTATTAACAAATAACTAATAATGTGTGTTTGGAGAATGGCCTACAGGACTGAGTGCCGAACCTGTGTTATTTTTAATTATTTCCACCTTATTCATCCAGTTTGAAAAGTCTTGCAAAAAGTTTTGTTGTTGTAGGCTCACTGACTATGTGAGAGACTATTGGTGAATAAAAGGAGAGCAGAGGAGGTGAGACAGATACCAAGTGAACCAGAGCAAAAAAAGTTATAAGAAATAATAATAAAAATAATAACACATTTTATTTAGGTCCCCCCGCGGAAGACCTAGGGACACGCTGGAGAGACTATGGTCTCTCAGCTGGCCTGGGAACGCCTTGGGGTCCCCCGATGAGCTGGAGTGAAGTGTGTGTGAATAGGGAAGTCTGGGTGTCTCTGCTTAAACTGCTGCCCCCGCACCCGGCAACGATAAACGGAAGAAAATGATGGATGAAATGATAGGCATTTTATTTATAAAGCACTTTTACATTTGGACACCAAATCTTCAAAGTGCTACAACAGCAGCATAAATAAAACAAACACATAAAATCAGATAAAAGACACACAAAAAAAATTAGCAGTACGCCTTTAGTTAAAATGATGGGTTTTGAGTCCCTTTTTAAAGCTTCCACCGGCTGTGGGCCCCTGAGGTGGTCCGGGAAGGGCTTCCACCACGGGGAGCAGCGGCCCTCGAAGGCCGGGTCCCCCAGTTTCTTGAGCCGTGTCCCTGGGCGGGGTATCAGACGGTGCTGTGGGCCTGACCGGGTTCTGCATTGAGGAGTGTGAGTGAGGAGGTCTGTGAGGTGGGGGCATCACCCGTGAGACAGTGGTGGGTTGTGCAGGAGGATCTTGTATTCTATACGGAGGTGGAACAGGAGCCAGTGGAGTGTGAAGGATGGGGGTGATGTGCTCATCTTCCGCACACCACATCAGGACCCAGGCACGCTGTTTTGTACGTAGCTGGACTTTTGAAGGCACCGGGCCAGGGATCCCGATGGGAGGGAGTGGCTTTGCAGATAGTCCAACTGAGGAGAACAAAGGTCATGGACGTGATTCGTCTGCACGGGAAGAGAGAGAAAATGATGTATTTATTGACTTAAAAAGCAAATGTCTGTTTGTCTGCTTTAGCAAGACACCTGTGGCTCATAATTATATATTTAGTACATTTAAAATTGCAATAATTGTCTATCATGAAGTCATTTAAGTTCTATATAGAATAAGATAAAGAATAATGCCATTAAAAAATTATGATTTAATTAAGTATTTTATTTAAAAAAGCCCTCCCGGCTCCGTTCCAGCCGGCGTTTCAAGTTAGAAGTTATTTTATAGATTTTCCAAGCAATTATTGATTTAATTTAAATATGTAAACTATTTATGCGCAAGACTATTATAGTCCTAAATCAAAGCAGAAGTCCGTCTCGTAGAAATGAAAGTTGTCGATTCTTTCACAAACAAGCCCAAAGGCAAAGAACCATGAACGAAGCGGGTAAATGCTGTGAATGGGATGCAGCCAGGAGCATTTGTTCAGAGGGGCGTAGTCAGATATGATATAACAATATTTCGCAACAGCTGTTTTTCATGCTGTCAATTATATTGGTGGAAAGTAAGCAGTAGCAGTAGTATAAACCAGAACTAGCATTAGTAGCATAAGCCATTAGCAGTAGCACATACAGTACATGAGCAGCAGCATAAGCATAGCAGCAGTAGCATTAGCAGTAGCAGTAGCATAACCATAGCGTAGCAGCAGTAGCAGTAGCATGATCAGCAGAAGCAGAGCATTAGTAGCAGTAGCTGAAGCATTAGCGGAAGTAGCAGAACATTAGCAATAGCAGCAGCAGCAGTAAACCCAGTACAGATTGTCTTACTGCAGCTTTAACCACACATACATACTGAGTAAGCCTGGAAGTTGTCTAAAAACAGCCTCAGATCTTCCAGCCCGTGCTCCTGAGTCTCTGCGACGGCCAAGCTCTGAGTTGCTCGTCACAGTCTAATGGTGCCACTCCACGTTTATGATTGTGTTGGAATGGAGCTGAGATGTATTTGGCCCGTGGCGCACTGCAACAGGACATAACAGCAGACAAGACTCGAGTACTTCTGTGTGGGGTGAGGACAAAATCCAGATGTGGGGAGAGAGCGGGAGGAGAGCGAGAAAGAGGAGAGGGGCGAGAGAGGAGAGAGAGATAGGGAGGGAGAGAGAGACAGAGAAAAAAGAGAGATAGGGGAGAGAGAGAGAAAGAGAGCGGGAGAAGAAAGAAGAGATTGGAGTGAGAGAGAAAGAGAAGGGAGAGGAGAAAGGAGAGGGGGAAAGAGAGAAAGAGAGAGCGGGAAGAGAAAGAAGAGAGGGATGAAGAGAAAGAGAAGGAGAGGAAGGGGGATAGAGAGAGAAAGACAGGAGGTAGAGAGAGACACAGAGAAAAGAGGAGAGGAGAATGAGGGGGGGGAAGGTAGAGAGACGAGAGGGAAGAGAGGGCGGAGAGAAGGGCAGAGAGGGAAGAAGAGCGGGGAGAGAGAAAGAAGAGAGAGGAGTGAGAGAGAAAGAGAAGGGAGAGGAGAATGATGAAGAGGGAGGAAAGAGAGAGAGAGAAGAAAAGAAGAGAGAGAGAGAAAAATATGAGAGAAAAATAGAAAGGTAGAGGATAGAGAAGAGAGAGGAGAAGCGGGCCTGGCTGCAACGCAAGACACTCTGGCAACATGAATCTATGTGGAGGAGAGCTGGGGTTCAAGCCACAGGTGAATTAAAGGTGATGTCTGTAATTTTGCCAATTTTATTTGATTATAGCATATTTTTTCACCACATACATAAATAATGCATCAGTTTATAGGGCTACTTTTTTGTCTCCCATCCACAGAACCAACCAGGCCCTGCCCTGCTTAGCCTCAGCTGTCTTAATTTCCACAATGCAAAGAAAATGTAATAAAATCATCGAGAGCAGAGGATAGCTCAGTGTTCTCTGGCAATATTGGTTGAAAGGAGCAGCTGTTTGTTTCGGTCTATGTGGAAGCAATGAGCTCATTCCTTTTCAATGGAACGCTGTCAAACTCCACACACGGAAACTTACTGAGTCAAATTTGTATTGAAGAAGTCCCGCAAGTGTCTTAGTTACTTAAAGACTTTGTCCACATTAGAATCTCAATATGATCAAAATCAATAAAATGTACAGTCAGAGATGTGTATGGTCATGAGACCATAAAAACAGGGAAATACAAATCTATGGTGTCTCCTTGGTCTCTCTCTGGTCCACTTTTGGTCCTCGGTTGTCCTGGTCCTCTCTTTGGTCTCTCTTTGGTCCTCACTCTTTGGTCTCTCTCTGGGTCTCACTCTTGGTCTCTCTCTGGTCTCACTCTTTGGTCTCTCTCTGGTTCACTCTTTGGTCTCACTCTGTCTCACTCTTTGGTGTCTTCTGTCTCACACCTTTGGTGTCTTTCTGGTCTCACTCTTTGGTCTCCTCTGGTCTCTCCTGGTCTCTCTTTTGTCTCTCTCTCAGGTCTCTCCTCTGGTCTCGTTTCCTGGTTTCTCTTTGACTCTCTCTGTCTCTCTCTGGGGCGCGTTCTCTGGTTTCTCTTTGTACTCTCTCCGTCGCTCTCTGGTCTCGTTCTCTGTTTCTCTTTGGTCTCTCTCTGTTCTCTCTCTGGTCTCGTTCTCTGGTTTCTCTTTGGTCTCTCACTGGTCTCTCTCTGGTCTTTCTCTGTGTGTGGAGTAAATCCCACGTGTGCCTCAGGAGCTCATGTGAGGCGTCAGGACACAAACATCTCTGCAGAAACCCACACGGGCGTCATTCAGACTCGGTCACAGTTAAAGATCAAGGGACCGACGCTATGTGTCCATCAATACTACTGCTGCTGCGATAACTAAATTTAAATTCTGTCCTGTCTGTCTCGCTCTGGTTCCTCTCTGGTCCTCTCTCCTGGTCTCTCTTTCTAGTCCTCTCGCGGTCTCGCTTTGGTCTCGGCGCTAGGTCCTGGTTGCTCTCTCTGGTTTTCTCTCTAGTCTCGCCTGCGCTCTCGGGGGGTGTCTCCCTCTGGTCTCTTTATGGTCTCTCTGTAGTCTCTCTCTAGTCGCTCTCATGGTGGCGTTCTGGTCCCTTTCTGTTCTCTCTCTTAAAACTTGACTTTCTTTAATTGCTTCCTGGACTGAGTGATTAATAAAAACACCAATAATTAAACATTCGGTGGGTAAATTTAAACAAAAATAATCTTTTAAACAAAACCCAGAGAAAAGTCTTTTTAGAATCGTCGCTGAAGTCACCTGTCCGTCTCGGACACGGGGAATTAGAATCTGTAGTCAACACATGTCCTTCACCCACGGTATCTGGCAACCCTTCAGAACGCCTAATATTTGTGTGATCTCAAACCTGGATCCAAACCACTTCAAAGATGTTTGTTTTCCAAATCCTGGAGGAGGCGTAACCACGGCAACAGACTTGAGTTAAAAAAAGCAGCACGACGCCAGAGGCCGAAGCGGCAGACAGCCCCACTTAACCTGTCATTACGAGAGGAATCTGAGGGGAAGAGGGGGAGAGGAGTCCACCATATGAGGGGAGAGAGAGGGGGAGGCAGAGGAGGAAGAGGAGGAGAGGTAGGGGGAGGACAGGGCAGGGACACTGAGGAGGAGTCCCACGACCTGGACTATAAGTCTCAGCAAAAGGGGGGGGGGGGAGAGAAGCGGGAGAGAGCGGCGAGAGAGTGGAGAGAGTGGAGAGAGCAGAGAGAGAAGAGAGAGTGGAAGAGAGATGAGAGAGAACCAGGGAACAGCAGGAGAGAGAAGGAAGAACAGGATAGAGCAGCAGAGAAAAGGAGAGAACAGGAGAGACAGAAGAGACCAGTAGACCAGGGGACCGAGAAGTGAGAATGAGAGGAGAACATGAGAGGGAACATGAGAGGGAACATGAAGTGGACCATGAGAGGCCATAAGGGAATCATGAGAGGGAACATGAGAGGGAACATGAAGAACAGAGGAGAGCAGGAGAAAGAGCAGGAGAGAGGGATGGACCGTTTGTCCTGCCAAACTCTAAGAAAAGTCAATGGGAATGTTGTTATTAATCTGAAAGAGGATCAGTATAACACATGTTAATTCAATTTTAGGCTCTGGACCAGGACTGAACCAGGACTGACCAGACTGAACAGGACTGGACCCAGACTGAAATAGTTCTAAAAACCAGCCTTTTACTGGTCACTTCTGTTTGGACAAAAACAATATATGATTACAGAATGTAAGCCAACCACCCTCCCCTCTCCAACCTCCCCCTCGTCCCCTTCCTCCCCTGTCCTCCCCCAACTTTCTCCTCCCCCTCCTCACCGCCCCCCCCCCCCTTTCTGCTGAGACTATAGTCCATGTAGTGGGACTCCTCCTCAGTGTCCTGCCCTGTCCTCCCCCCTATCCTCTCCTCCTCTTCCTCCTCTGCCTCCCGCTCATCTTCCTCTCCCCTCATATTGTGGACTCCTCTCACCCCTCTCCCCTCAGATCCTCTCCCGTAATGAACAGGTTAAGTGGGGATCGTCCCTGCACTGCTTCGCGGCCTCGGGCGTCGCTGCTGCTTTTTTAACTCAATCTGTTGCCGTGTTACGCCTCTCCAGGTTTGAAACAAACTCTTTGAATGGTTTGGATCCAGGTGTTGAGTCAATCAAAAAAATAGGCGGTCTGAAGGGTGCCAGATACCGGGGATGAGGACATGAGTTTTTTGACTATACAGATTCTTATTCCCCCGTGTCGAGACGGACAGTGACTTCAGAAGACGATTCAAAACAAGACGTTTTCTCTGGGTTGTTGGTGTTAAACGATTAATTTGTTTAATAACCCCACAGAATGGTTAATTAGTGGGTTTTAGTAAGCACCAGCCCAGGAAAGAAATTTAAAGAAAGCAGTTTAAAGAGAGAGAAAAGAAAGAACCAGAAAGACACCAGAGAGAGTCTAGAGAGAAAACTACAGAAGACCAGAAAGAGACCAGAGGGAGACCAGAGAGAGACCAGAGAGAGCTAGAGAGAAACCAGGAGAGAACCCACAGACGAGAGCGAGACCAAAGCGAGACCAGAGAGAGACTAGAAAGAGAGACCAGAGAGAGAGGACCAGAGAGGAACCCGAGAGAACCTGACCAGACAGAATGTAATATTTAGTTATAGCCACAGCAGTTAGTAGAGTGACACATAAAGTTAGTCCCTGAGCGTTAAACTGTGACCGAGTCGGAAATGGACGCGTCGTCGTGTTCTGCAGCAGATGTTTGTGTCTAAGCCTCACTCTGATCTCCCTGAGCACACGTGAGGAATTTTAACACACACACAGACCAGAAGAAAGACCAGAGAGAGACAGAGCGAGGACCAAAGAGAAACCAGAACGACCAGAGAGAGAAACTAGAGAGAGACCAAAGAGAAACCAGAGAACGAGACCAGAGAGAGACCAGAGAGAGACCAAAGAAAACCAAGAACGAGACCAAGAGAGACCAGAGAGAGACCAAAGAGAAAACCAAGAACGAGACCAAGAGAGACCAGAGAGAGAGACAAAAAGAGACTCAGAGAGAGACCATGAGAAGACCAAAGAGTAGACCAAGAAAGACACCACAAAGAGTGAGACCAGAAAATACACCAAAGAGTGAGAACCAGAGTGAGACCAAAGAGTAGACCACAGAAAGACCAAAGATGAGCCCAGAGAAGACCAAAGAGTGAGACCAGAAGAGAGACAAAAGAGTGAGACCAAGAGAGACCAAAGAGAGAACCAGACAACCAAGACCAAAGTGAGACCAGAGAAGACCAAGAGACACCATAGATTTGTTTTCCTGTTTTTAAAGGCTCTAATGACACATACCACATATCCTGGACTTGTACATTTATATTGTTTTTTGATTCAATATTGAGATTCTAACATGTGACAAAGTCTTAAGTAAACTAAACAATGAGGGACTTCTTCAATACAAATTTGACTCAGTAAGTTTCGTGTGTGGAGTGTTTGGGGACAGCGGTTCCAGTGGGGGGAAATGAATGAGCTCATTGCGTGTACACAGAGACCGAAACAAACAGCTGCTTACTTTCAACAAATATTGCAGAGACACACTGAGCTTTCCTCAGCTCTCGATGAGTTTATTACATTTTCTATGCATTGTGAACAGGTAAGACCAGCTGCCGCCTAAGCAGGCAGGGCCTGGTGATCTGTGGATGGAGTCCAGAAAAGTGCCATATAAACTGATCGCATTATTTATCGTCATGTGGTGAAAAATATGCTTATAATCAAATATATTGAACTTACAGACATCACTTGTAATTCACCTGTGGCTCGGAACCCCAGCTCCTCCTCCACATAGAATTCAATGTTGCCAGATGTGTCTTGCGTTGCCCCAGCCAGGCCCCTTCTCCTCTCTCTCCATCTCTATCCTCGACCTTCTATTTTTCTCTCACCTCCTCTCTCCTCTCTTTTCTCTCTCTCTCCTCCTCTTTCCTCCCTCTCCAATCATTCTCCTCTCCCCCTTCTCTTTCTCTCTCACATCCACTCTCTTTCTTTCCTCTCCCCGCTCTCTCTTCACCCAGCTCTCCCTCTCCCCTCCCTCTCTTCCCTCTCATTCTCTCTTCCTCTCCCTCCCCCTCATGCACCTCTCCTCTTTTTTTCTCATGTGTCCTCCTCCTCCCTCCCCTGTCTTTCTCTTCTCTAGATCCCCCCTCTCCGTCCCTTTCTCTTTCTCTCTATAACTCCACTCTCTTCTTTCTCTCTCCCCTGATCATCGCTCTTCTCTCTCTATCCCCCCTCTCCTCTCGTCCTCTCCCTCTCGTTCCGCCCTCTCACTTCCTATCTCTGTCTTTCTCTCTCCCGATCTCTCTTCTCTCTCTCTCCCCTCTCTCTCTTTTCTCTGGCCTCTCTCTCCCTCGCCCTATCTCTTCTCTCGTCCTCTCTCGCCCTCTCCACAGGCCCCTCCTCCACTTTCCTCGCTTCCTCCCTCTCTCTCCCACATCTGGATTCGTCCTCACCCCACACAGGAAGTACTCGCGAGCTTGTCTGCCTGTTTATTTCCTCACGTCGGCACGGCGCCACGGCCCAAACATCTCCAGCTCCCATCCCAAACAAAATCATAAAAGTGGAGTGGAACAATAGACTGTGGGGACGAGCACTCAGAGCTGAGCCCGTCGCCAGAGACTCAGAGCACCGGGCCTGGAACGATCTGAGGCTGTTTGTAGAACATCCAGGCTACTCAGATATGTATGTTGGTGGTTTTAAACGGGCAGTTAAAACAATCGTAATGGGTTTACGGCGGGCTAGCTGCTAATGCGCGAATGCTATCTGCTACTACCCGCTAATGCTCTGCTACTGGGTCCTACAATGCTACTGCTACTGCTGAGAATGCTACGGCTACTGCTCGACTGCTAATGCTACTGCTAATGCACTGCAATGCTCTACTGCTGCTACTGCTACTGGCTCGCTGCTAATTGCTACTGGCTTCTGCTGCTACTGCTAATGCTACTGCTACTACTACTGCAGTACTGGTGTTATACTACTGCTAGCTAGGCTACTTTCCACAATAATAAATCCTGACAGCATGATAACAGCTGTTGCGAAAATAGTGTTAATAGCATAACTGACTCCGCCCCCTCTGAACAAATGCTCCTGCTTGCATTCCCATTCACAAGCATTTACCCTCTTCGGCCTGGTCTTTGCCATTTGGGGCTTGTTTTGGAAGATCGACAACTTTCATTTTCTCCGAGAACGACTTCCTGCTTTGATTATAGGACTATAAAAGTCCTTGCGCATAAAAGAAGTTTACATATTTTTAAATTTTAAATCAATAAATTGCTTGAAAATCTATTAAAATCAACTTCTAACATTGAACCGCAGGTCGAACGGAAGCCTGAGGCTTTTTTAAATAAAATACTTAATGAATTCATACTTTTTTTTAATGGCATTATTATTAATTATTAGTAAATCTATAGAACTTAAATGACTTCATGATAGACAAATATTGGGCAAGTTAAATTACAACTATATAATTTAAGAGCACAGGTGTCTTGCTAAAGCAGACAAAAGCACCATTGCTGAATTTTTAAGTCAGAAATAAATACATCTATTTGCTCTCTCGCTCCCGCGCAGAGAAGCTCGTACATCCTTTTGTCTCCCTCCAGGGTGGACCAGGCAAACGCACTCCGCATCGGGATCCCCTGCAGCTGCCTTCAAAAGCTCCCATACGTACAAAACACGGTGGGCCAGGTCCTGAATGCGGGTGGCGGAAGCATGAGGAGCACATCACCCCCCCATCCTTCACACCCTCCACTGGCTCCCGTTCACCTCCGTATAAATACAAGTATCCTCCTGCACAACCTCTGACCACCACTGTCTCCACGGTGAGCCCCCACCTCATCTGACCCTCCTCACACTCCACACTCCCATGCAGAACCCGGTCAGGCCAACAAGCACCCGTCTCTCCTCCCCCCCAGGACACGGCTCAAAACATGGGCGGTCCGGCCCTTCAGGCCGCTGCTTTCCCCGTACGGTGGAACGCCCTCCCGGACCACCTCAGGCCCCACAACGGGTGGAAGCTTTTAAAAAGGGACTCAAAACCCATCTTTTAACAAAGCGGACTGCTAATTGTTTTTGTGTGACTATTATCAGATTTTTATGTGTGGTTGGCTTTTTATTTATGCGGGCCTGTTTTGGTAGCACTTTGAGATTTGGTGGTCAAATGTAAAGGGCATTATAAATAAAAGCCATCCATTCCATCATCCATTTTCTTCCCGCTTTATAATCCGTTGCCGGGAACGGCGGGGGCAGCATCTAAGCAGAGACAACCCAGCCTTCCCGATTCACAAAACGACACTTCCTCCAGCCTCATCCGGGGACCCCAAGAGCGTTCACAGGCCAGCTGAGAGGACAAGTCTCCCAGCGTGTCCTCAGGTCTTTCAGCGGGGGACCTAAATAAAATGTGGTTATATATATTATTATTATTACTTATAACTTTATTTGCTCGTGGTTCACCTGTGTATCTGGTTCCTCACACATCCTCTGCTCTACTTTTATCACCACCATATTTCTCTCTCACATATTCAGTTGGAAGCATACCAACAACAAACTTTTTTCAAAGCACTTTTCAAACCTGGATTGATAAGGGGGAATAATTAAAATAACACAGGTCAGCCAACCTCAGCTCTGTAAGGCCATTCGCAACACACAATTATTGAGTTCGTGAGTAATAAAAAGTGTGGGTAAATGCCACTAAAACCTCACACAACATTCAACATGCAGTATTCTCATGTAGCAACAAAGACAAAGCGTGTTGTGACATCACCATAGTGTGTCAGCCCCGCGATGGAACAACTGTTAAATATAAGGAGGTCTCTTTAGTTCACCAGAAATGTCCCCAGGTAAAAAAAAATCTATAAGACTTGACTGAAGTTGCTGATGACACTGTTGGAAGTTTATATCTAAATGCTAGTTAGCAAGAAAAGAGGACCACAAAAACATGACATAAGGGCCGCAGTTGTCCAGCGAACCATAGTTTGGAAACGTTGTGTTAGCCGAAGGTGGAGGAGGCCGATTTGAAAGATAAGCCTTCTGGAGCGAATTTCCTATATGGGAATTGTTTCGCGTCATGCTTAGCGCCGTAACACTGGCAGACGTGGGTCGCTCAGCACTGTTGCTAGGCAAGCTGGAGTTTTCCACCCCCACAGTTTGTAAGCCAAAAAGCCTTATTTGCTCAGATTTGGAATTCACAAAGACAAATTATAAACACCAGGGAGCGATAAACCAACAGATTTTAGCCAAAAAATGGGTGATTGTGACACCAAAAATTTTACAGAGAGAGAGGATTTTATTGTAAAGTCCTATTTGCAAGGGATTAGTAATAACCGTGGTCGTTGTCAAATTACCGCCCCACCCCTGTGATACTTGTCAGCGCGTTCACCCTTGATAGAGTAAAAATGTCAGTAAATGTCTATAATTTCACGCACCCCCTCGTTGGGCAAAAGCGATCACAATCCACTGGACATGCAGTTTCTTACCTTACAGAGTATATATCACTGGGCGTCTGTGGACAAATACAAGGAGGTAATTTGCAGCTGAATTTATTACTTTACAAATTAACAGACATGGCGCATTTCGAGATTGTCATAAATTACCAGAGGAACTAAACCTGATGCGAATAGGGCTTAACACAGTAGGAGCCAGAGAGAGTTGGAGCCAAACTCATCCATGAGCACTTTCCTATGGGGCCTGCATTGAGCGAGCAGGTTAGCATTGTCCATCACGCTGAAAAGTATCTGTATGGAGTGATTTTTATAAAAAAGAATCAGTTTGTTTTGTCTCATTGGCAAATCTTGTTCTACTTTTGTTCATACTAACTGTAGGAGAAAATTAAACTGAGACTCCCCTCCTAATGAAGAAGCCAGTGGGCGGCCGGCCAATAGAGGCGCAGGCAACGCCCCCCACCACACCACAACATGCCATTTACCTTGGATAAAACGTTAAAAAAAAATAATAACATTAAAATATTGCGAAATTATGGTGTGATTTATTTCAAGATGTGAAGAAATACTTTATAGTCTTATGCTGAGTTTGGATTGATTAAGCTCATCAACGTTGTCGTGTCGGACTGAGACGGTATTCCGCCTCAGGCCAAAGATTTGCGCCCTGAGCCGTCCTATGGACCTCACGTTAAAAGTTGGAACAGGCGCAGTACTCCCATCAATGCAAGAGAAAAGACGATGTTGGGGGCGCAGGAGATAGTGCGCCCTGAGGGGGCGGGATCGCCCGCTGACCTGTACAGTCAATGGTCTGTGAGTCGCGTTTACAGTGGATTGCAGGTCCAGCGGTGGGAGTTTGGAACGAACGTAAAGAGACGCAAAAAATCGGAGAACGAGAAAAAGAATAATTCAGTAATCACCAAAACAATACCGTTTTGGAGAAAGATCATAACCAGGAGAAGGGGTGGAGGTTAAAGAGCTTGGGACCGATTCAGCCAAATATTACCATTAGTCCCCCACAGTTCCCAAGCGACAGGGGGAGACGGTAACTCTCCGTACTGTTTTTGCCAGACCTGGGGGTTCAGCGCCAAAATCTTGGTCGAGGCAGCTGTAGCGAGGCTAATGCTTGATTTTGCTATTCCATGCCCTTGTTTCAAACATCAGAACTGACCCAGCAGGGAATCAAGACAGGTTGACTGATCGAAGCTCTTTTTAGAAAAGCAAGAAGCATGAGCAGACTGGTATCCACATGCAACATGCCCTCAAATTACTATGATTTGAAGATAGAATATTTCATCCCAGCGGAGGAAAGCTACAGGTAGGGATCAGAAAGCTTCCCTTACCCTGCTGGTATAGATCTAGTCTCATATTCATACCCCCCCCAGTAGAAAATTCCACCAGCCCTCACTGCAGAGGAGCTCTGCCCCGGAAAAGAACTGGAACAGTGAACGTTCTCATCGGTCATAATCAAAATTATATTGTGTGTCCAACCTCTCGCGTTTGGTTTTGGCGGAGCGGACACAAAGGGGGGGGTTGTAGGATAAATTAAAATGACCATCTTTCCGTCAATCAAAGACTTTTGTTGTATAATGAGACCAATATTATAACTTCTGTCTCCACGGGTGTTTTAAACCTTGTGGTTCAGGTTTTATTGTGGGTAAGAAATCATAAAGATAAGTGCCATGCAACACCCCCATCCTTCCCCCCAACGACGCTACAAGGATGTGAAGGACTTACTAGGACCCTCAGGGAAGAAAAACCAGTCTGCTTTGGACCACGGAAGTGCCCAGACCTCCCTGGGCTCGGCTCACGCAACCAAGGGCCTTTGGGCCTCTTAGATGGGCCCTCAACACCTCAGCACCACGTTTGAGAGACTTCCACAACCCTTCAATAGCCCCTCCCCAGCTTCAACCTGAAGAAGTTGCTGAGTTTTTAGGCACCTAGACTGTGGATCGTGGAGGACTTGGTTCAGCCACATGATGCAGCCGCATGGTCCAGGCCCCGTGACAAGAGCCTCCATCCCACATACCATCACATACCCAAGGACCTGCTAGTCACCAAAGGCTATTCTGGTTGTATGATTCTGCTCTCTTGAACACACAGCTGTTGCTTTATTATAACCTATACTGCAAAGAATACTTCTCTTAAACAAGGCTGAACACATGCAGGCCTCAGCCTAGACCAATCCATTCATAGACAAAGTCTTGCTTAGCATCATCTTTAGCCTAGCATTTTAATAATGTATCTTGATAATCAACGTTCCCTTCATGGTTATCTTGACCATTTGCTATATCCTATCTAGTCTGTATTGCGTGTATACTTCATTAAATCGACAAAACCATCTTGTCTGAAAGTGATATTTTGGGTACCTTTTAACTCCAAAATTGGTCACTGAGTTGAAAAAGGAATTCACTCCTTCAGATCTATTGAAGAGAATTGGGACTAAATTAAATAATGAAAGGACTCATGAGGATTACTTAATCAATATATGAGCCAATAATGATATTTGTACGCCATATGCACGTTATCAGGTTGGGGAGTTATTCCTTGGTGCCCCCTAATAAAGCTAGTATCAATTATTGTAATTTATTTAAAACTACAACATACACAGGAAAACCCTGATTAAGAAAGAAAAAGTGTTCTGAGGTGAGATGGATTTATTATAAAAGTTCTGCTGTTTGTGTTAGAGTGGTGTGTTAGAGGGTGTGTGTTAGAGTGTGGTGTAGACTGGGTATTAAGTTTGTGGGTTAGAGTGGTGGGTTAAGTGTGTGTTAGATGTGGTTTTTAGTGTGGGGGACAGAGTTTGTTTAGAGGTGTGTGTTAGAGTGGTGTGTAGATGTGTGGGTTAGGACAGGTGGTGGTTAGAATGGGTATTGGAGTTTGTGTTAGAGTGTGGTCGAGTGAGTTTAGAGTGAGTGTTAGAGTGTGTGTTCAGAGTTTGTGTAGAGTGTGTGTTAGAGTGTGTGTCAGAGTTTGTGTTAGAGTGTGTATTAGATTGTGTTTAGAGTGTGTGTCAGATTTGTGGTAGAGTGTGTATAGATTGTGTTAAGAGTGTGGTGTTAGAGTGGGGTGTTTTAAGGTGGGTTTAAACTGTGTATTAGAGTTTGTGTTAGAGTAGTGGTTAGAAGTGTGGTGGGTTAGAGTGTGTGTTAGAGAAAGTGTGTGTCAGGAGTGTGGGGTGTGTTAGGAGGTGTGTATGAGAGTGTGTTGTGTTGAGAAGTGGTGTGGTTAGAGTGTTGTTAGAAGTGTGTGTTAGAGTGTGTGTTAGAGTGGGTGTTAGAGTTTGTGTGTAGATGTGTGTTAGAGTGGTGTTAGAGTGTTGTGTTTAGAGTGGGTGTTAGAGGTGTGTGTTAGAGTGAGGTAGAGTTGTGTTAGAGTGAGTGTTAAGTTTGTGTTAGAGTTTGTGTTAAAGAGTGTGTGTTAGAGTTTGTGTAGAGTTTGTGTTTGAGTGTGTGTTAGAGTTTGTGTGAGGAGTGTGTGGTGTTAGAGTTGTGTTAGAGTGTGTTGAGAGGTTTGGTTAGCGTTTGTGTTAGAGTTGTGTTTTAGAGTGTGTTTAAGTTTGTGGTATGAGGGTTTGTGTTAGAGTGTGTGTTAAGTTGTGTTAGAGTTTGTGTTAGCGTTTGTGTTAGAGGTGTGTGTGTAGTTTGTGTTCGAGTTTGTGCTAGAGTGTGTGTTAGAATGTGTGTTAGAGGTTGTGTTAGAGGGATGTGTGTTAGTGTGTGTTAGAGTTTGTGGTTAGATTTGTGTAGAGTTTGGGTTAGAGTGTTGTTTGAGTTTGTGTTAGAGTTTGTGTTAGAGTGTGTGTTAGAGTGTGTGTTAGAGGTTGGTGTGAGAGTTTGTGTTAGAGGTGTGTTAGAGTTGTTGTGGGGAGAGTGGGTGGTTAGAGTTGGGTTAGAGTTTTGTTAGAGTTGTGTTAGAGTTGTGTTAAGTGTGTGTTAGAGTGTGTGTTAGAGTGTGTGTTAGAGTTTTTGTTAGAGTTTGGTGTTAGAGTGGGTGGTAAGTTTGTGTTAGAGTGGTGAGTTAGAGTTTTTGGTGTTAGAGTGTGTTTAGAGTTTGTGTTAGAGGTGTTGTGTTAGAGGTGTTGTTAGAGTTGGTGGTAGAGTGTGTGTTAGAGTTTGGTGTTAGAGTGGTGTGGTGAGTGGGTGGGGGGGAATGGGGTGGGTGTTGGTGGGTGGTGGTGGTGGGGGTTAAAGGGTGGGGGTGGGGAGAGGGTGGGGGGGGAGAGGGTTGTTAGAGTGGTGGTGGGGAGATTGGTGGGGTGAGAGTTGGTGGTTAGAGTGGTGTAGAGTGTGGGGGGTGAGAGTGGGGGGGGAGGTGTGGGGTTGAAAGAGTTTGGGTTAGAGGTGTGGTGGGAGAGTTGGGGTTAGAGTGTGGGTTGTGAGTGTGTGGGTGAGAGTGTGGGTTAGTGTGTGTGGGAGAGTTTGTGTTAAGTTGTGGTGTGAATTTATGGTTAGAGTGTGTGTTAGGTGTGTGTTAGAGTTGGTTAAGTGTGTGGTTAGTAGGGGGTGGAGAGGGGGGGGTAGAGGGTGTGGTAGAGTGTGTGGGTTGAGTTTGTGGTTTGGAGTTTGTGGGTTAATGGGTGGGTGGTTGAGTGTGTGGTGGTTGATGGTGTAGGGTTAGAGTGGGTGGTGAGAGGTGTGTTTAAGTTTTTGTGTGAGAGTGGTGGTAGAGGGTGTGGTTAGAGTTGGGTGTAGTGGGTGGTGGTGAGAGGTGGGTTGAGGGGTGGGGGGGGGGATGGGGTTAGAGGGTGTGTTGAAAGGGTTTTGAGTTGGGTTAGTGTGTTGTGATGAGTGTGTGGTAAGTTTTGTTTGAGTTGTGGTAAGAGTGTGTGTTAGAGTGTGTGTTAGAAGTTTGTGTTAGAGTTGTGTGTTAGAGTTTGTGTTAGAGTTTGTGTTAGGATGTGTGTTTAGATTGGTGGTTTTAGAGTTGTGGTGTTAGAGTGTTGTGTTAGAGTGTGGTGTTAAGTGTGTGTTAGAGTGTGTGTTAGAGTTTTGTGTAGAGTGTGTGTTAGAGTGTGTGTTAAGTGTGTTTAGAGTTTGTGTTAGAGTGTGTTTAGAGGATTGTGTTAGAGTTTGTGTAGAGTGTGGGTTAAAGTTGTGTGAAATGTGTGTTAAGTGTGTGTTTAGAGTGTGTGGTGGAGTTTGTGTTAGATTTGTGTTAGAGGTGTGTTAGTTTGTGTTAGAGTGTGTTTAGAGTTTGTGTTAGAGTGTGGTGTTAGAGTTGTGTTAGAGTTTGTGTTAGAGTTGTGTTAGAGTTTGTGTTAGAGTGTGGTGTTAGGATTTGTGTTAAGTGTGTGTTAAGTTTGGTTAGAGTGTGTGTTCGAGTTTTGTGTTCGAGATGTGTTCGAGTATGTGTTAGAGTGTGTGTTACGAGTGATGAGTTAGAACGTGTGTTAGAGTTGTGTTAGAGTGTGAGTACGTGTGTGTTCGAGTGTGTGTTAACGTTTTGTGTTAGAGTTTTTGTGTTTAAGAGTTTGTATGTTAAGCGTTTGTGATCAGTTTGTGTTACAGCGTGTGTGTTAGCGTTTGTGTTAGACTTTGAGTTAGAGTTGTGGTTAGAGTGTGTGTTAGAATTGTGTTAAGTGGTGTATAGAAAGTTTGTATAGAGTTTGTGTTCAGTTTGAGTTAGAGTGTGTGTTAGAGTTAGTGTTCGTGTTTGTGTTAGAGGTTTGTTCTCGTGGAGTTAGAGTTTGTTAAGAGTGGTGTTAAGAAGTGTTAGAGTTTGATGTTTCGAGTTTTGTGATAAGTGTGTTTAGAGTTGTGTTATAGTGTGTGTTAGAGTTAGTGTTAGAGTGTTGTGTTTAAGTTATGTGTAGAGGTGGTGGTTAGAGTTTGTGATAGAGTGTGTGTTAAGTTTGTGTTAGATTTGTGTTAGAGTGTGTGTTAGAGGTATTGAGTTAGCGTGTGTTTAGACGTGTGTGTTAGAGTGTGTATTAGAGTTTGTGTTAGAGATTGTGTTAGAGTTGTAGTGTATAGAGTTTGTGTAAGAGTGTTGTTAGGAGTTTGTGTTAGAGTGTTTGTTAGAGTTTGTAGTTAGCGTTGGTGTTAGAGTGTGAGTTAGACGTTTGTGTTAGAGAGAGTGTTTCGAGTTTTGTAGTTAGAGTGTGGTGTTAGACGTTTGTGTTAGAGTGTGTGTTAAAGGAGTTTGTAGATTCGAGAGTGTGTTATAGTGTTGTTGTGTTAGAGTTTGTGTTAGAGTTTGTGTGGATGTGAGAGCTGTCAGAATGTTGGCAGCTGCTTTTTGGGAGAAACCAAAAACAAGTGGTGTTTGAAACGACGGAGCGTCACCGACAGATGTTCAATAATGACAACAGTTGTTTGGAAAGTTTACTCACATTTATTGTTTTGGGGAGATTTCTCATGACCCCATTTCACCAGCCCTACTCTACTCAACTCTACCCTACTCTACTCTACTCTACTCTAACTCTACTCTACTCATACGACTCCTACCTCCACTCTAGACAGTTCTCCTTGAGGGGTATTCCGATTGAGTCGTCAGTGTGAATGTAATCTAAAAGCGCCCAGGCAATTTATTTGTCTAATACTTCCAGAGTAACCGCTGGAGCAGACCCCTGGTATCATCATCCCACGGCAAAATGAATTAAAATCTTTTGGGATTGTTGGTGGGCCCACGAGGACTGTGGGCCCACCACAATACCAAAATTGTAATTCATTTTGCCGTGGGCTGATGAACGGGTCAGCTCCAGCGGTTACTCGGGAAGTTATAGACAAATAAAATTGCCTTGAGCAGATTTTAGATTAAATCTCACCCTGACGACTCAATCTGAAGAACCCCCAGGAGCAACATGTTCTAGAGTGGAGAGTAGAGAGAAGTAGAGTAAGTAAGTAGAGTAGAGTAGAGTAGGGTAAGTAGAGTAGAGTAGGCTGTGGAAATGGGCTCATGAGAAATCTCCAAAACAATAAATGTGAGTAACGTTCCAAAACAACTGTTGTCCACTTATTGAACATCTGTCGGTGACGCCTCCATCGTTTCAAACACCACTTGTTTTTGGTTGCTCCAAACGCACTGCCCAGTCTTGACCCTCTCATCATCCACACAAACCTAACACAAACTCTAACACAAACTCTTAACCACACACTCTAACACAAACTCCTAACACACGAAAACCTCTAACACACCCTCCTAACCCAACTCTAACCACACACTCTAACACAAACTCTAACCCACACTCTAACACAAACTCTAACACACACTCTAACACAAACTCTAACACAAAACTCTAACACACATCTACCACAAACTCTAACACACACCTCTAACACAAACCTAACACACACTCTAACACAAACTCTAACACAAACCTAACACACACTCTAACACACACGTCTAACACACACTCTAACACAAACTCTAACCACCACTCTAACAACAAACTCTAACAACAAACTCTAACACACACTCTAACACAAACTCTAACACACAACTCTAACACAAACTCTAACACACACCTAACACAAACGCTAACACAACACTCTAACACAAACACTAACACACACTCTAACACAAACCTCTAACACAAACCTCTAACACACACTCTAACACACACTCTAACACAACACTCTAACACACACTCTAACACTAACTCTAACACAAACGCTAACACAAACTCTAACACACACTCTAACACAAACGAACACAAACGCTAACTCACATTCCGAACACACACTCTAACACAAACTACACACACGCTAACACACACTCGAAAACAAACTCTAACACAAACTCTAACACGACACTCCTAACACAAACTAAAACAAACTCTAACACAAACTCTAACACAAACTCTAACACAAAACTCTAACACACAACTCTATCCACACTCTAACACACACTCTAACACAAACTCTAACAACACATTCTAACACACACTCCTAACACACACTCAAACACAAACTCTAACACACACGCTAACACAAACCGAACACACACCTAACACAAACACCTAACACACACTCGAACACAAACTCTAACACACACTCTAACACAAACTCAACACACACGCTAAACACAAACTCTAAACCACAACACTCTAACACACACTCGAACACAAACTCTAACACACAACTCAAACACAAACTAACTCACACTCTAACTCAACTCTAACACAAACTCTAACACCCACTCTAACACACACTCTAACACACACTCTAACACAAACGCTAACACACTCTCTAACACAAACTCTAACAAAACAAACCAACACACACTCAACACAAACTCAAACACACACTCTAACACAAACTCCTAACACACACTCTAACACAAACTCTAACACACACTCTAACACACACTCTAACACACACTCTAACACAAACTCTAACACACTCTCTAACACAAACTCTAACACACACTCTAACATACAACATCTAACACAAACTCTAACACACACTCTAACACAAACTCTAACACACACTCTAACACACACTCTAACACAAACTCTAACACAAACTCAAACACACACTCTAACACAAACTCTACACAAACTCTAACACACATTCTAACACACCACTCTACAAACTCATAACACAAACTGACACACACTCTAACACAAACTCTAACACAAACTCTAAACACAAACTCTAACACACACTCTAACACAAACTCTAACACCAACTCTAACACACACTAACACAAACTCTAAACACACACTCTAACACAAACTCTAACACAAACTCTAACACAACCGCTAACACACACCTCTAACACAAAACTCTAACACAAACTCTCACACACATTCTAACACCACTCTAACAAACTCTAACACAAACTAACACACACCTAACACAAACTCTAACACAACTCTAACACAAACTCTATACACACACTGCTAACACAAACACTAACACAAACTATAACACACACTCCAACACAAACGCTAACACAAACTCTAAACAAACTCTAACACAAACTCCTAACACACACTCTACCACACACTCAAACACACTCTAACACAACTCTAACACACATTCTAACACACATCTAACACACACTCTAACTCAAAAACGCTACCCCACACTCTAACACAAACTCTAACACAACTCTAACACAAACTCTAACACACACACTAACACAAACTCTAACACACACTCTAACACAAACTCTATCACACACTCTAACAACAAACTCTAACACCCAAACTCTAACACACACTCTAACACAAACTCTAACACACACTCTAACACAACTCTAACACACACTCTACTCCAAACTCTAACAAAAACCTAACACACACTCTAACACACACTCTAACACATCACTCAACACAAACTCTAACACAACGACTCTAACACAAACTCTAACACAAACTCTAACACCTAACACAAACTCTAACACAAAACACTCTAACACAAACTCTAACACAAACTCTAACACACACTCTAACACACACTCTAACACACACTCTAACACAAACTCTAACACCACCTGCCTAACAACAACTCTAACCAAACTCTAACTAACAAAACTCTAACACACACTCTAACCACAAACTCCTAACACAAACTCTAACACACAGTCTAACACACACTCAACACAAACTCTAACACAAACTAACACACACTCTAACACAAACTCAAACACAAACTCTAACACAAACTCTAACACACACTCTAACACAAACTCTACACAAACGCTAACACACACTCTAACACAAACTCTAACACAAACCTAACACAAACTCTAATACACAAACTCTAACTCAAACTTCAAAACACACTCTAACACAAACTCTACACACACTCTAACACAAACTCTAAAACAAACTCTAACATACACTCTAAACTCAAACTCTAACACAAAACCTCTAACACTCACACTAACACAAACTCTAAACACACTCTAACACACACTCTAACACCACTCTAACACAAACTCTAATACACACTCTACACACACTCTAACACAAACTCTAAACTAACACACACTCTAACACCCACACTAACACACACTCTACACACACACTCATAACACACACTCTAACTCAAACCTAATACCCACCACCATCTAACACAAACTCTGACACACACTCTAACACACACTCTAACACACACTCTAACACACACTCTAACACAAACTCTAATACACAGTCTAACCACACTCAACACACACTCTAACACACAACCCTACACAAACTCTAATACACACCTACACAAACTCTACACACACTCGAACACAAAACTCTAATACACAATCGAACAAACTAACTCTGACACACACTCTAACACACACCTAACACAAACTCTGACACACACCTAACACACACTCTAACAACACACGCTAACACACACTCTAACACAAACTCTAATACACAGTCTAACACACAGTCTAACACCCACTCTAACACACACTCTAACACACACTCTAACACAAACTCGACAAACACTCTAAACACACACTCTAACACACACTCATAACACACACTCTAACACAAAACCTAATACACAGTCCGAACACACACTCTAACACACACCGCTAACACACACTCTAACAACAACACCAGAACTGTTATATTTAAATCCATCTCACCCTCAGACACTTTCCTTTCTTTCTCATCACGAGTTCCTGTGTTTTAGTTTTAAATAAATTACAATAAATTGATAATACTTTTTAGGGGCACCCAAGGTATACTCCCAACTGATAACGTGCCAATGACGTCACAATATCAATAATTGGCTCATTTATTGATTAAGTAATCTGCATGAGTCCTTCATTATTTAATTAGTCCAATTCTCTTCAATAGAATCTGAAGGTATGAATTCTTTTTACAAATCATGACCCAATTTCTGGATTAAAAGTAGCAAATATCACTTTCAGACAAAGATGGTTTTTGGTAGATTTAATGAAGTATACACAAATACAGGACTAGATATGAAATATGCAAATTGTCAAGAAAACATGAAGGAACGCGTGATTTCAAGATACATATTAAAATGCTGAGGCTAAAGTGACTAACAAGACCTTTGTCTATGAATATGGTAAAGGCTGAGGCCTGCATGTGTTCAGCCTTTGGTAAGAGAGTATTCTTTGAAGTATAGGTTTTAAAGAAAGCCAACAGCTGTGTGTATCAGAGAGCATCATACAAACCAAATACCTTGGTGGAAGACTTCCTTGGTATTGATGGTGTGGATGGAGGCTTCTTTGTCCACGGGCCTGGGACCAGGCGCTGCATCCATGTGCTGAAACCAAGTCCCCTCCTACGATCCACAGTCCTAGGTGCAAAAACTCAGCAACTTCTTCAGGTTGAAGCTGGAGGGCTATTGAAGGGTGAGGAAGTCCTCTCAAACAGTGGTGCTGAGGTTTGAGCCATCTAAGAGGCCCAAAGCCCCTTGGTGCCCTGACAGAGCCCCGGGAGTCTGGGCCCCGTGTTCCCAAAGCAACTGTTTTTATCTTCCCTGTGGGTCCTTGTAAGTCTTCACATCTTGCTAGAGTCGTTGGGGGAAGGGTGTTGCCATGGGCACTTATCTTAAGACATTCTTACCACAATAAAAACTGACACCACAAGGATTTAAACACAGTGGAGACAGAAGTTATAATAGGTCTCAATATACAACAAAATGTCTTTGCTTGAGGAAAGAGGGCATTTTAAGTTATCCTACACACCCCCCCCCTTTGTGTCCAGCTCCGCAAACCAAGCGAGAGGTTGACACAACATAATTTGATTATGACCGAGAGAACGTTCCACTGTCCAAGTTTCTTTAAACGGGCAGAGCTCTCAGCAGTGGCGCCCCGCACCTTTCTCTGCTGTGGAATTTTTCTACTGGGGGGCTATGAATATGATGACTAATATATACCAGCAGGGTCAGGGATGCCTTTCTGATCCCTACCCTGTAGCTTTTCATCCTGCTGGGATGAAATATTTAATCTTCCCAAACATAGCTAAGTTTTTGAGGGCATATGCATGGGATACCAGTCTGCTCAGCTTCTTTTGCCTTTCTAAAAAGTGCTTTCAGATCAGTCATACCTCTTGATCCAATGCTGGGTCCAGATCCTGATGTTGAAACAAGAGGCATGGAAAACAAAATAAAGCATTAGCCTCGCCTACATGCTGCTAGCCAAGATTTGCGCTGAACCCGGTCCTGAAAAAGTACGAGTGTACCGTCTCCCCCTGTCGGCTGACTGCTGACTAAAGGTAATATTTGGCTGAATCCGGTCCAAGCTCTTTAACCTCACCTTCTCCTGATTATCTTCTCTCAAACGGTATTGATATTGAGTGATCTAAACTGAAATTATTCTTTGTCTCGTTCTCTCATTTGCGTCTCTTTACGTTCGTTCTCAAACTTCCCACACTTGACCTGACTATCACTGTAAACGACGTCACAGACATGACAGTAAAGGTCGCGGGCGATCCCGCCCCCTCAGGCGCACGTCTCCCACGCCCCCCAATCGCTTAGCTGCTTGCATTGAAGAGGACTACTGCCAGTCCACACTTTTAACGAGAGTCCATAGACGGCTCAGGGCGCAATCTGTTTGCGCCCTGAGGCGAAATCCGTCCGCAGTCCCCGACACAGACAAACGTTTGATGAGGCTTCAATCAATCCAACTCAGCATAAACGATAAAGTAATTCTTCCACATCTGAAATAAAAACACACATAAATTTCGAATATTTTAATGTTATTATTTTTTTTAACGTTTTATCCAAGGTAACATGGCAAGTTGTGAGTGGTGGGGGCGGTGCCCTAGCGCCCCCTCTATGGGCCGGCCGCCACTGCGTCTCAGTAGGGAGGCGGATTCTCAGTTAATTTTGTCTCCTACAGGTATAATGAACAAAGTTGAACAAATGTGCCATGAGACAAAACAAACTGAACCTTGTTATAAAAATCACTCCATTCAAGAACTTTCAGCGTAGATGAACAATGCTAACCTGCTCGCTCAATGCAGCCCCATAGGAAAGATGCTCATAGAGAAGTTTTGGCTCCAACTCTCTCGGGCTCCTAACTGTGTTAAGCCCTAATCGCATAGGATTAGTAACTCAGGTAATTTATGAAAGCTTCAGAATGCGCCATGTCTGTAATGTGTAAAGTAATAATTCAGCTGCAAATTAACCTCCTGTATTTGCACAGACGCCCAGTGAAGTACTACTCCAGTAAGAATCTGCTTGTCAGTGTTGTGATAGGGGCGCTATTGCCAACGAGGGTGTGCGTGAAAATATAAGTCATTTACAGATTTTTTACTTACAAGGTAACGCGCTGCAAGTAAGCACAGAGTGGGGGGGGGGGGAGGTGGGGCGGTAATTTGACAACGACCACAGTTATACTAATCCCGTGCAAATGACCTTTACATTAAAATCCTCTATCTCTGTAATACATTTTGTGTCACAATCACCTTTTTTTGGCTTAAAAATCTGTGGGTTATCGCTCCCTGGTGTTTTATAATTTGTCTTTGTGAATCCAAATCTGAGCAATATAAAGGAAATGGCTAAACTGTGGGGGAAACGCCCAGCGTGCCTTAGCAACCGCTTAGCGACACTTCTGCCAGTGTTTACGCCTAAGCTTGACGTCGAAACAAATGCCCATATAAGAAAATAGCTCCAGCTACTTATCTTCAATCGCCCCTCCTCCACCTTCGCTAAACCACGTCCAATCTAATGGTTCGCTGACAACTGCGTCACCCCTCAATGTCATGGTTTTGTGGTCCTCTTTCTTGCTATCTAGCCATTTTAATTAAAACTTCACAGTGTCATCCGCCCAACTTCACTCAAGTCTAATCAATATTTTTGTACAAGGGACATTTTCTGGTGAACTACAGGACCCTTCTTATTTAACAGTTGGTGTTCCATCGCGGGGCTGACACTATGGTGATGTCACACACCGCTTCTGCTCATTTGGCGACATGAAATACAGGCATGTTAGAATGTTGTGGTGAGGTTTTTAGTTGCGTTAACACACTTTTTATTACACAAATAAACTCAATAATTGGTGGGTTTGAGAATGGCCCTACAGACCTGAGTGCTGACCTTGTTATTTTAATTTATTCCACCTTATTCAACCAGGTTTGAAAGTGCTTGAAAAAAGTTTGTTGTTAGTATGCCTTCACTGAATATGTGAGAGAAATAGTGGTGAAAAAAGTAGAGCGGGGGGGGGGGGGGGGGGGGGGGGGGGAGGGATGTGAGGACAGATAAAAAAAACAAGGTGAACCAGAGCAAAAAAAGTTATAAGTATAATAATATAATAATAACCCATATTATTTAGGTCCCCCGCGGAAGAACCTAGGACACATGGAGAGACTGTCTCTCAGCTGCCCTGGGAACGCCTTGGGGGTCCCCGTTGAGCTGGAGAAGTGTGTTGAATAGGAAGGTCCTGGTGTCACTGCTTAGACTGCTGCCCCCGCGACCCCAACGATAAAGCGCGAGAAAAATGGATGGATGGAAATGATGGCAATTTTAGTTATAATGCACATTTACATTTGAACACCCAAACTCAAGTGCTACAAACAGCATGCATAAAATAAAAGCAAACACATAAAATCAGATAAAAGACACACAAAAAAATTAGCAGTACGCCTTTAGTTAAAAGATGGTTTTGAGTCCGTTTTAAAACTTCCACCGTCTGTGGGCCCTGAGGTGGTCCGGGGAGGCGTTCCACAGACGGGGAGCAGCGGCCTCGAAGGACGGTCCCCCCAGTTTTCTTGACCGTGTCCTGGGCGGGAGCAGACGGTGCTGTTTGGCCTGACCGGTTTTCTGCATGAGGATGTGGAGTGAGGAGGTCAGTGGAGGTGGGGGGCAGCCGTGGAGACTGTGTGGGGGGGGCATGAGGATCGTGTAGTCTAATACGGAGGTGAACGGGAGCCAGTGGAGGGTGTGAAGGATGGGGTGATCGTGCTCATGCTTCCGCACCCATTCATTCAGGACCCTGGCCACGCTGTTTTGTACGACTGGACTTTTGAAGCTTCCTGCCATGGGATCGCCCGATTGAAGGAGGCGTTGCAGTAGTCCAACCTGAGGAGACAAAGGCATGGACGAGCTTTCTCTGCAGCCGGGAGAGAGAGAGAAAATAGATGATTTAATGTGGACTTAAAAATAAGAATGGTGCTTTTGTCTGCTTTAGCAAACACCTGTGGCTCATAATTATAATTTAGACATTTAAAAGGGCAATATTGGTCTATCATAAGTCATTTAAGTTCTATAATAATAATAAAAATAATAATTGCAATTAAAAAATTATAATTAATTAAGTATTTTCTTTACAAAGCCCTCCAGGCACCGTTTCAGACCGCGGTTCAAGTTTAGAAGTTGATTTTAATAGATTTTTCAAGCAATTATTGATTATTTTAAAATAAGTAAACTAGTTTATGGCGCAAGACTTTTTATAGGCCTAAATCAAAGCATAAGTCGTCTCGGAGAAATGAAATTGTCGATTCGTCACATAACAAGCTAAGGCAAAGAACCATTGACGAAGAGGGTAAATGCGGTGAATGGATGCCAGCCAGGAGCAGTTGTTCAAGGGGCGGAGTCAGATATGATATTAACAATATTTCGCAACAGCCTGTTATCATGCTGTCAATTTAATATTGTGGAAGTAGGCAGGTAGCAGTAGTATATACACCAGGACAGCATAGTACAGTAAGCATAGCATAGCAGCAGTTGCTAGTAGCATTAGCACTGCCGTAGCTGTAGCACAGTAGCAATTAGCAGTAGCATTAGCATAGCATTAGCAGTAGCACAGTAGCAGTAATCATTATCAGCAGTAGCATAGCATTAGTACAGGAGCATAGCATTACGTAGTAGCAAAAGCATAGCATTAGCAGCAGCAGCAGTAAACCCATTACGATTGTCTTACTGCACTTTAACCACCATACATATTCTGAGTAGCCTGATGTGTCTAAAAACAGCCACAATCGTTCCAGGCCCGGGCTCCTGAATCTCTGGCGACGGCTCAGCTCGAGTGCTCGTCCACATCCCTATGGTTTCCACTCCACATTTATGATTTGTTGGAATGGGAGCTGAGATGTTTTGCCCGTTGCGCACTGCAGACAGGAAATATCAGGCAGACAGCTCGATACTTCCGTGTGGGGTGAGGACAAATCCAGATTGTGGGAGAAGAGAGGAGGAGAGCGAGAAAGAAGAGGGGCGAGAGAGAGAGAGAGAGATACGGGGGAGGGAGAGAGAGACAGAGAAAAAAGAGAGAGAGTGGAGAGAGAGAGAAGAGAGAGCGGGAAGAGAAAAAAGAGATAGGAGTGAGAGAGAGAGAAAAGGGAGATGAGAGAGAGAGGGGGATAGAGAGAGAAGAGAGAGCGGGAGGAGAGAAAAAGAGAGAGGAGTGAAGAGAAAGAGCAGGAGAGGAGAGGGGGGATAGAGAGAGAAAGACAGGGGAGGAGAGAGAGACACAGAGAAAGAAGAGGAGAATGAGGGGGGAGAGGAAGAGAGCCAGGAGGGAAAGAGGGAGGAGAGAAGGAGAGAGGGAAGAGGAGCGGGGAGAGAGAAAAGAAGAGAGAGAGTGAGAGAGAAAGAGAAGGGAGAGGAGAATGATGAGAGAGGAGGAACGAGAGAGAGAGGAATAAAAAGAAGAGAGTGAGAAGGTGAGAAGAAAAATAGAAGGGAGAGGATAGAGATGAGAGAGAGGAGAAGAGGGCCTGGCTGGCAAACGCAGAGACACATCTGGCAACATGAATCTATGTGGAGGAGAGCGGGGGTTCAGAGCCACAGGTGAATTAAAGGTGATGTCTAGGTTCAAGTATATTTGATATAAAGCCTATTTTTCACCACATGACATAAATAATGCATCAGTTTATAGGGCACTTGTGGTCTCCCAGCCACAGAACCAACCAAGGGCCCTGCCCTGCTTTGCCCTCGCTGTCTTAATTTCCGACAATGCCATAAGAAAATGTAATAAAAATCATCGAGAGCAGAGGAAAGCTCAGTGTGTCCTCTTGCAATATTGTTGAAAAGTAGGCAGCTGTTTGTTTCGGGTCCTGTGGAAGCAATGATCCATTCATTATCAAGGACGCCTGTCAAAACTCCACACACGGAACCTTACGATCAAATTATTGTATTGAAGAAGTCCTCATTGTCTTAGTTACTAAAGACTTGTCCACATTTAGAATCTCAATATTGATCAAAAACATATAAATGTACAGTCAGATATGTGTATGTGTCATAGAGCCATAAAAACAGGAAACAAATCTATGGGGTTTCTCCTGTCTCTCGTCTGTCTCACTTGGTCTCGTTTGTCTGGTCTCTCTTTGGGTCGTCTCTTTTGTCTCACGCTTTGGCTCACTCTGTCTCACTCTTTTTGTCTCTCTCTGGTCTCACTCTTGGTCTCTCTCTGGTGCTCACTCTTGGATCTCACTCTGGTCTCTCTCTTTGGGTCTTTCTGGTCCTCCACTCTTTGGTGTCGTTCCTGGTCTCCCTCTTTGGTCTCTCTCTGTCCGCTCTCTGGTCTCTCTTTTGTCTCCTCATCTGTCTCTCTCTGGTCTCGTTTCCTCTGTTTCTTTTGGACTCCTCTGGTCTCTCTCTGGTCTCGTTCTCTTTTCTCATTGGTGTCTCTCTCTGGCCTCTCTCTGGTCCGTGCTCTGTTCTCTTTGGTCCTCGCCTCTGGTCTCTCTCTGTCTCGTTCTCTGGTTTCTCTTGGTCCTCTCTGGTCTTCTCGGGTCATTCCTGGTGTGTGTTAAATTCCTCACGTGTCCTCAGACTCATGTGAGGCTCAGACACAAACACGCTGCAGAAACACGAGACCCTGCGTCATTCAGACTCGTCACAGTAAAGCTCAGGACCTAACTTTATGGTCCACTATACTACTGCTGCGCTATAACTAAATATGACATTTGGTCTGGGTCTGGTCTCTCTCTGGTTCCTCTCTGGTCTCCTCTCCCGGGTCTCTCTTTCATCTCTCTCTGGGCTCGCGTTGGTCTCGCTCTAGTCGCTGGTCTCTCTCTGGTTTCTCTCTAGTACTCTCTCTGGGCTCTCTCTGGTCCTCCCTCCTGGGCTCTTTCTGGTCTCTCTGTAGTGCTCTCCTAGTCTCTCTCTGAGTACTTTCGGTCTCGTATCCCTGGTCTCTCTCTTAAAACTTGACTTTCATAAGTGCTTCCTGGGACCTGGTGATTATAAAAACACCAAATAATTAAACATGCTGGTGGGGGTATAAGTAAACAAAATTAATCTTATTAAACAAAACCCAGAGCTAAGTCTTGTTTGAATCGTCCCTCTGACGTCACCAGTCCGTCTCGACAACGGGGGAATAAGAATCTGTTTAGTCAACACATTCCGCATCCCACGGTAGCTGGCAACCCTTCAGAACCCTACTATTGTGTTGATCTCAAACCTGGATCCAAACCAACTTCAAAAGAATGTTTGTTTCAAATCCTGGAGGAGGCTAACCACGGCAACACGACTTGATTAAAAAACAGCAGCAGCGGACGCCCAGGCCGAAGCGTGCAGAACGATCCCCACTTACCTTCATTACGGAGAGGATCTGAGGGAGAGGGGGAGGAGTCCACAATATGAGGGGAGAGGAGAGGGGAGCAGAGGAGAAGAGGAAGGAGAGGATAGGGGAGGACAGGCAGGACACTGAGGAGGAGTCCACTACATGGGACTATAGTCTCAGCAAAAGGGGGGGGGGGGGGGGGAGAGAGAGAGAGCGGGAGAGAGCGGAGAGAGTGGAAGAGTGGAGAGAGCAGAGAGAGAAGGATAGAGTGGACAGAGAGATGAGAGAGACCCGGGAACAGCAGGAGAGAGAAGGAGAGAACAGCTAGAGCAGCAAGAATAGGAGAAACCAGAGAGACCAGAAAGACCAGGGAACCTGGGGAGACCAAGAGGGAACATGAGAGGGAACATGAAGGAAACATGAGAGGAACATGAGAGGGTACATGGAGAGGGAGGAACATAGAGAGGGAACATGAAGGAACATGAGAGTGGAAATGAGAGAACAGAGGTGAGCAGAGAGAGCAGTGAGAGAGGGAGACCGTTTTCCTGCCAAACTCAAGGAAAAGTCATGGAATGTTGTTTATCTGAAAGTGCTCATATAACACATTTTTAATTTCAATTTTAGCGCGGGACCAGACTGAACCAGGACTGACCAGACTGGACCAGACTCAGGGATCCAGGTCTGAAATTGTTCTACACCAAGCCTTTTACTGTTTCTCTGTCGTTTGGACAAAAACAATATATGATTACAGTATGTAAGGCAATCCACCTCCCTCTCCATCCTCCCCACTCCCTTTCGATTTAATTTTTCCCATCCTCCCCTGTCCTCTCCCCAACTTATCTCCTCCCCTCCTCACGCCCCCCCCCCCCCTTTCTGCTGAGACTCTAGTACCCCATGAGTGGACCTCCTCCGCATGTTCATGCCCTGTCCTCCGTCCGTGCCCCCTATCTCGCCTCCTCTTTCCTCCTCTGCCTCCCCCTCTCCTCTCCCCTCATATTGTGGGACTCCTCTCCCCTTCCCCTCCCCTCAGATCCTCTCTCCCCGTAATGACAGGTAAGGGGGGAGCGTCTGCATGGGGCACGCTTCGGCCTCGGGGCGTCGCTGCTGCCTGTTTTTAACTCAAGTCTGTTGCCGTGGTTTACGCCTCGTCCAGGATTTGGAAACAAACATCTTTGAAAGTGGTTTGGATCCAGGTTCTGAGATCAACACAAATATTAGGGAGGCGTTCTGAAGGGTTGCCAGATACCGTGGGATGAGGACATGTGTTGACAAACAGATTCGTATTCCCCCGTGTCGAGACGACAGTTACTTCAGAGACGATTCAAAACATGACTTTTCTCTGGGATAGGTTTTAAAAGATTAATTTGGTTTAATATACCCACAGAATGTTTTAATTTTTGGGTGTTTTTATAATCACGTCAGTCCCAGGAAAGAAATTACAGAAAGTCAAGTTTTAAAGGAGAGAGAACAGAAAGAGACCAGAAAGACACCAAAGAAGACTAGAGAAGACGACAAGAGGACCAGAAAAGAGACCAGAGGGAGACCAGAGAGAGGAACCAGAGAGAGACAGAGAGAAACCAGAGAGAGACCAGAGACTAGATCGAGACCAAAGCGAGACCAAGAGAGGACTAGAACGAGAGACCAGCGAGAGAGACCAGAGAGGAACCAAGAGAAGACCAGACCAGAAGAAGTAAATTTTAGGTATAGCAGCAAGCAGTAGTAATCAGTGGACAACATAAAGTTTCGTCCCTGAGCTTTAAAACAAGTGACCAGTCAGAATACGCAGTCGTCGTGTTTCTGCAGCAGATGTTTGTGTCTGAAGCCTCACACTGAGCTCCTGAGGCACACGTGAGGAATTTTACCCACAACCAAGGAAAGACCAAGAGAGACCAGAGAGAGCCCAAAGAGAAACCAGAGAAACGCGACAAGAGAGAGACCAGAGAGAGACCAAAGAGAAACCAAGAACGAGACCAAGAGAGACCCAGAGAGAGACCAAAGAGAAACCCAGAACGAGACCCAGAGAGAGACCAGAGAGAGACCAAAGACGAAACCTAGAACCGAACCAGGAGAGGAGACCAAGAGAGAGACAAAAAGAGAGACCAGAGAGAGACCAGAGAGAGACCAAAGAAGTGAGACCAGAAAGACACCAAAGGAAGTGAGACCAAAAGACATACCAAAGAGTGAACCAAGAGTGAGACCAACGAGTGAGACCAGAGAGAGACCAAAGAGTGACCAGTAGGAGACCCAAAGAGTGAACCAGAGAAGACCAAAGAGTGAGGACCAAAGAGAGACCAAAAGAGACCCGACAACAGACCAAAGTGAGACCAGAGAGAGACCAAGGAAGACACCATAATTTGTTTTTTCTCTGTTTTAGGCTCTAATGACACATACACATAAACTGACTGGTATACATTTTATATTGTGTTTTTGAGCAAGATTGGGAGATTCTAAATGTGACCACAAAGACTTTGAAGTAACTAAGACAATGAGACCTTCTACAATACAACTTGACTCAGATAAGTATCCGGTTTGTGGGAGTTTTTGACAGCGTTTTCCATTGAAATTAAGAGCTCAATGCTTTACACAAGACCGGAAACAAAACAGCTGCTACTTTCAACAATATTGCAGAGACACACCGACTTTCCTCTGCTCTCGAAGATCTTTATTACATTTGTCCGTTAATGGCATTGTGGAAATGAAGACAGCTGAGCTAAGCAAGGCAGGGCCTGGTTGGTTCTGTGGCTGGGAAAGACCAAAAAGTGCCATATAAACTGGGATGCAGTATTTATCGTCATGTGGTAAAAATATGCTTATAATCAAATATAATTGAACTTACAGACATCAACCTTTAATTCACACCTGTGCCTCTGAACCCCACTCGCCTCCACAAAGATTCATTTGCCAGATGTGTCTTGCGTTGCCACCAGGCCCTCCTTCCCCTCTCTCTCATCTCTATCCTCTACCTGCTATTTTTCTCGCACTCCTCTCTCCTCTTCTTTTTCTCTCCCTCCTCTCCTCTTTCCCACCCTCCATTCACATTCTCCCTCTCCCTTCTCTTACTTTCTCTCTCACTGCACTCTCTTCCTTTTCTCTCTGTCCCCCTCTCTCTTCCCTCTCCTCCTTCTCTCCTCCCTCCTCTTCCTCTCTGTCTCTCTTCCTCTACCCCCCCCCATTTCTCCTCTCTCTTTTCTCTGGGTCTCTCTCTCCCTCGCCTGTCCCTTTCTCTCGCTATCCCCCCCTCCTCTCCCTTCTCCTTTCTCTCCTCACTCCTCTCTCTTACTTTCTTTCTCTCTCCCCGCTCTCGCTTCCTCTCTATCCCCCCTCTCCTCTCTCCTCCCCCACCCCTCTCTCCTCTCCCTTCCTGCTTCTCTCACTCCAAATCGCTTCTTTCTCGCTTCCCGCTCTCGCTCTCTTCTCTCCTCCCCTCCCTCTTTTTTTCTCTGTCTCTCTTCCTCTCCCTCCCCTATCTCTCTCTCTCGCTCTCGCCCCTCTCCTTTTCCTCGCTCATCCTCCCTCATCGCTCCCATACATCGGGAAGTGTCCTCACCCCACCACAGGAAGTAACGAGCTTGTCTGCCGGTAGTTCCGTCCTGCACGTGCGCCACGCGGCCAAAACATCTCAGCGTCCCATATCCAAACAAATCCATAAAGTGGAGTGGAACCATAGACTTTGGACGAGCACTCAGAGCAGGAGCCTCGCCCAAGACTCAGAGCACGGGCCTGGAAACGAATGCTGAGGCTGTTTTTAGACACATCCAGGCTACTCAGATATGTATTGTGGTGTAAAGCTGCAGTAAGGCGACATGCTGTAATGGGTTTAACTGCTGCTGAGCTGCTAAAGCTAATGCTTCTGCTACTAACTACCGCCTAATGCTACTACGCTACAGCTACTATATGCTACTGGCTAGCTGCGGATAATGCTAATGCTACTCTGCTACTGCTCAATGCTACTGCGAATGCACTCGCTAATGCACTAGCGGCTACGGCTACTAGCTGCTGCTAATGCTACGGGCTCGATTGGCTGCTACTGCTAATGCTACTGCTACAACTGCTAGTACTGGTGTTAAACTACTGCAACTGCTAACTTTCCCAATAATAAATCTACAGCATGATAACAGCTGTTAGCGAAATATGTTAATATCATATCTGACTCCGCCCCCTCCTGAACAAAGCTCCTCCTTGGCTTGCAATCCCCATGCACAGCAATTTAACCCGCTTCGTCATGGTTCGTTGCCTTTATGGGCTTGTTTTGTGAATAGAATCCGACAACGTTCCAATTTCTCCAGACGACTTCTGGCTTTGAGTTAGGGACTATAAAAGTCTTGCGCAAAAAAGAGTTTACATATTTAAATTAAAGCAATAATTGGCTTGAAATCTATTAAATCACTTCTAACTGAACCGGCGTCTAACGAAGCCTGGAGGGCTTTTTTAAAATAACTACGTAATTAATTCATAATTTTTTAATTGCATTATTATTATTATTATACTAAAGAACTTAAATGAACTTCATGATAGACCAATATTCAAATTTTACATGTACTAAATATATAAGTATGGAGCCCACAGGTGGCTTGCTAAAGCAGACAAAAAGCAACATTTCTGATTTTTAAAGTCACAATAAATTTACATCATTTTTCCGTCTCTCTCGTCTCCAGGCTGCAGAGAAGCTCGTTCCATGCCTTTGTCTCCTCCAGGTTTGGGACTACTACAACGCACATCCTCATCGGATCCCTGGCAGGAGCCTTACAAAAGCTCCAGGACGTACAAAAACAGCGTGGCCAGGGTCCTGATGAGGTCGAAGCATGAGCACATCACCCCCCATCCTTCACACCCCTCCACTGGTCCCCGTTCACTCTCCGTATAGAATACACGATCCTCCTTGCCCCCACCCACACCACTGTCTCCACTGATGCCCCCACCTCACTGACCTCCGCACTCCACACTCCTCATGCAGAACCCGGTCAGCAACACACCGTACTGCTCCCGCCCAGGACACGCTCAAGAAAATGGGGAACCCGGGCCTTCGAGGCCGGTTCTCTGCCTCCCCGTTCTGGGGAACGCCCGCCCGGACCACCTCAGGCCCCACAGACGGTGGAACTTTTTAAAAAGGGACTCAAAACGCCATCTTTTAACTAAAGCGTACTGCGAATTTGTTTTGGTGTGGTCTTTTATCTGATTTTAGGTGTTTGCTTTTATTTAGGCTGCAGTTTGTACAACTTTGAGATTTGGTTCAAATGTAAAAGTGCTATATAAATAAAATGGCCATCCCTTTCCATCCATCCATTTTCTTCCGCTTTAATCCGTTTCCCGGTCGCGGGGGGCAACAGTCTAGAAGCAGAGCCCCCATACTTCCCTATTCACACACACTTCCTCCAGCTCATCCGGGGGACCCCAAGGGCGTTCCCAGGCCAGCTTGAGAGACATAGTACCCCCTCTCCAGCGTGTCCTAGGTCTTCGGCGGGGACCTAAATAATGTTTATTCATTATTATTATTTTACTATAACATTTTTTGCTCTGGTTCACCTTGTATCGAGTCCTCACACATTCCTCGGCCTCTTACTTTTTAATCACCACATATTTCTCTCACGATAGTCATGAACATACAACAACAAAACTGTTTTCAAGCACTTTTCAACCTGGATGATAAGGTGAATAATTAAAATAAAACAGGTCAGCACTCAGTCTGTAGGCCTTCTCAAACACACCACAATTTATTGAGTGAATTGTGGAATAAAAAAGTGTGTTAAAAAATGCCTAAAACCTCACACATACTATTCTAACATGCAGGTAATTCTCATGTACAACAATGACAGAAGCGTGTGGGAACATCACCATCAGTGTCCGCCCCGCGATGAACAACTGTTAATTAAGAGGTCCTCTGTAGTTCACCAGAAATGTCCCCTTTAAAAAAAACTCTGATAAGTCTTAGCTGAAGTTGGCTGGAGACACTGTGAAGTTTTTTATCTAATGCTAGTTAGCAAGAAGAAGACCACATAACAGACACTAGATGGGCCGCAGGTTGTTCCAGCGAACCCAAGTTTGGAGACTTGTTTTAACCGAAGGTGGAGGAGGGCGATTTGAAGATAAGCTAGCTGGAGCTATTTTCCTTATATGGGCATTTGGTTCGACGTCAATGCATAGCGCCGTAAACACTGGCAGACTGTCGCTAAGAAACGGTTGTCGAAGGCAAGCTGGAGTTTCCCCCCACAGTTTTAAGAGCCATACCTGATATTGCTCAGATTTGGATTTCCAAGACAAATTATACAACACCAGGAGCGTTAAAACCACAGATTCTTAGCCATAAAAAAAGGCTGATTGTGACACAAATGTTTACAGTGAAAGAGGATTTTTATGTAAAGTCCTATTTGCAGAAGGGATTAGTATAACACCTGTGGTCGTTGTCAAATTACCGCCCCACCTCTTGATACTTGCAGCGCGTTCACCCTTGATAAGTAAAATGTCTGAAATGACTAGATATTCACGCACACAACGCCTCGTTGTCAATAGCAACACAATCACGAATGCAGATTCTTACAGGAGTAGTAATATCACTGGGGCGTCTGTGACAAATACCGGAGGGGGAAATTTGCAGCGAATTATACCGCTTTACAAATTACAGGACATGGCGCATTCGAGAATGTCTAATTAACCAGAGATACTAAATCCTATGCGAATTGGGCTTAACACAGTAGGAGCCAGAGAGAGTTGGAGCCAAACTTCATTCCATGAGCACTTTCCATATGGGGCTGCTTTGACGAGCAGGTTAGCATTGTCCAGCTACGCTGAAAAGTATCTTGAAGTGGAGTGATTTTTATAACAAATCATTTGTTTTGTCTCATTGGCAAATTCATGTTCTACTTTTGTTCATAAATATCTGTAGGAGAAATAACTGAGAACTCGTCCGCCTCCTACAGAGAGCAGGGCGGCGGCCACTAGAAGGGCCGCTAGGCAACAACCGCCCACCACTCACGAACCTTGCTCATGTTACCTTGATCAAAAGTTAAAAAAACATAATAACATTAAAATATTTCGAAATTTTATGTGAGTGTTTTATTTCATATGTGGAAGAACTACTTTAATAGTTTATGCGAGTAGGGATTGATTAAGCTCATCACGTTTCTGTGTCGGACTGAGGACGTATTTCCCATTCCCGCTCAGGGCGCAAAAGATTGCGCCCTGAGCCGTCTATGGACGTCTCGATAAAAGTTGGACATGCGCAGTAGCTCCTCTTCAAATGCAAAGATTAACATTTGGGGCGCAGGAATTGCGCCTGAGGGGCGGGATCGCCCGCAGACCTTGTAACTCACTGTCGTGTGACGTCCGTCTTACAGTGATTGACAGGTCAAGCTGTGGGAGTTTGAGAAACGAACGTAAAGATGACCCACAATGGAGAACAGAAAAAGAATAATGCAGTTAATCACTCAAACAATACCGTTTGCGGAACAGATCATACCAGGAGAAGGTTGAGGTTAAAGAGCTTGTGGGACCTGATTCAGGCCAAATATTACCGATTAGTCAGCAGTCCCGCGACAAGGGGGAGAGACGGTACCCTCGTACTTTTCCCCAGGACCTGGTTCAGGCGCCAAATCTGGCTAGCAGCATGGAGCGAGGCTAATTGCTTTATTTTGCTTTCCAGCCTCTTGTGACAAAACATCAGGAATCTGACCCAGCATGGATCCAAGACAGGTATGACTTGTCTGAAGCACTTTGGTTAGAAAAGGCAAAGGAAGCATGAGCAGACCTGGTATCCACAAAACCACAGCGCAAAATGCCTCAATTAGCTATGTTTGGGAAGATAAATATTTTTCATCCCAGCTGGATGAAAGCTCAGGGTAGGATCAAAAGCATCCCTACCCGCTGTAATATCTATCTCATATCATAGCCCCCCCAGTAGAAAAATTTCAACCAGCCGCCACTTGCGAAGCTCTGCCCCTAAAGAATTGGACATGAACGTTAGTCAAGCGGTCATAATCAAAAATATGTTGTGATCAACCTCATTCGCTTTGTTTGCGGACTGGACACAAAGGGGGGGGGTTGTAGATAAATAAAATGACCTCTTTCCTCAAGCAAAGACATTTAGTTTGTATAATGAGACATATTATATCGTCTGTCTCCACTTGTTTAAATCCTTGTGGTTCAGGTTTTTATTGTGGGTAAGAATGTCTTAAGATAAGTGCCATGTCAAACACCCTTCCCCCAAGGGGGGGGGGGGTGGGGGGGGGGGGGGGGGGGGGGACTCTACAAGATGTGAAGACTTACAAGGACCCACAGGAAAAAAACCCAGTCTGCTTTGGGAACCCACGGAGGTGCCCAGACCTCCCTGGTCCTCTGCTCAGGCACCAAGGGGCTTTGGGCCTCTGAGATGCCTCAAACCTCACACCACGTTTGAGAGGACTTCCACAACCCTTCAATACCCTCCAGCTTCAACCATGAAGAAGTTCGCTCTGAGTTTTTGGGCACCTAGACTGTGGGATCCGTGGGGAGGGGACTTGGTTCAGCCCACTGATCAGCCGCATGGTCCAGGCCACCGTGACAAGAAGCCTCCATCCCCACACCATCCAATACCCAAGGACTGCTTATTTCACCAAAGCTTATTCTGGGTTTTAGGATCTGGCTCTCGCTGATACCAAAAAGCTGTTGGCTTTAGTAAAACCTATCCTACAAAAGGAATACTTCCTTACCAAAGCTGAACACCATGCCGGCCTCAAGCCTATACCAAAACCATTCAAGACAAAGGTCTTGGCTTACTCACTGTTAGCCTAGCATTTAATAATTGTATCTTGAAATCACTTCCCTTCATGTTATTCTTGACAATTTGCATATTATCATAATCTAGTCTGTATTGTGTATACTATCATTAAATCTACAAAACCATCTTTTCTGAAAGTGATATTTGTACTTGTAACTCCAGAAATGGGTCACGATTTGAAAAGAAATCACTACCTTCAGATATCTAATGAAGAGAAATGACAAATTAAATATTAAAGGACTCAGGAGATTACTTAATCAATAAATGAGCCAATTAATTGATATTTGTGACTCATATGCACAGTTATCCAGTCTGGGAGTTATTCCATTGTGCCCCTAAATAAAGCTATAATCAATTTATTGTATTGATTTAAAACGAAAACACAGGAAAACTCGTGATTAGAAGATAGAAGAAAAGTGTTCTAGGTGAGATGGATTTAATTATAAGTTCTGCTGTTTGTGTGCGAGTGTGTGTTAGAGTGGTGTGTTAGAGTGTGTGTTAACTGTGTATAGTAGTTTGTGTTAGAGTGTGTTTAGAGTGGTGGGTAGAGGGTGTGTTTTAGAGCGTGTGCAGAGTTTGTGTTTAGAGTTGTGTGTTAGAGTGTGTGTAGAGTGTGTGTTAGACTGTGTTAGACTGGTTATTAAGTTTGTGTTTAGAGTGTGTGTTCAGTTGTGTTAGAGTGTGTGTTAGAGTGTGTGTCAGAGTTTGTGTTAGAGTTGTGTTAGAGTGTGTGTCCAGCTTGTTGTTAAGTGTGTATTAAGTTTTGTGTGTAGAGTGTGTGTCTAGAGTTTTGTGTTTAGAGTTTGAATTAGAGTTTTTGTGTTAGAGTGTGTGTTAGAGTGTGTGTTAGAGTGTGTGTTTAGACTGTGTATTAGAGTTGTGTTAGAGTTTGAGTTAGAGTGTGTGTTAGAGGTGTGTAGAGTGTGTGGTCAGAGTTTGGGGTTAGGAGTGTGTATTAAGTTTGGTGGTTTAGAGGTGTGGGTGTTTAGAGTGTGTGTTAGAGTTGTGTTAGAGTGTGTGTTAGAATGTGTGTGTTAGAGTTTTGTGTAGAGGTGGTGTGGTTAGAGTGTGTGTTAGATTTGTGTTTAGAGAGTGTGTTAGAGTGTGTGTTAGAGTGTTAAGTTGGTTAGAGTGAGTGTAGAGTTTGTGTTAGAGTTGTGTTAGAGTTGTGTGGTAGAGTTTTGTGTTAGAGTTTTGGGTGGAGTGTGTTTTAGAGTTTTGTGTTAGAGTGTGTGTTAGAAGTTTGTGTTAAAGTTTGTGTTAAGGTTTGTGTTAGAGTTTGTGTGGATGTGGGTGTGTGTAGAGGTGTGGGTTTAGAGTTTGGGGGGGGTGAGAGTTTGGGGTTTAGGAGTGTGGTGGGAGAGTTTTTGTGTTAGAGTTTTGGGGTAGAGTTTGGTGTAGAGGGGTGTGTAGGTTTGGTTAGAGGTTGGTGTTAAGAGTTTTGGTAAATGTGTTTAGAGTGTTGTGTGTAGAGTTTGTGTTAGAGTTGTGTTAGAGGTTGTGGGGTAGAGTTTTGTGTTAGAGTGTGTGTTAGGAGTGTAGTGTTTAAGTTGTTGTTGAGTGGGGTTAGATGGTTTAGAGTGTGGGTTAGAGTTGTGTTAGATTTGGTGTTAGATGTGGTTGTAGAGGTGGGGGGTTGAGAGGTGGGGGGGGGGGTGTAGAGGGTTTGTGGTTAGAGTGTTTGTTAGAGTGTGGTGTTAGAGTTTGGGTTAGAGTGTGTGGTTAGAGTGTGGTTAGTGTGTTGAGAGTTTTGTTAGAGTGGGGTTAGAGTGTGTGTTAAGTGTTGTGTGGTTTAGAGTGGGGGTTAGAGTTGGTGTTTAGAGTGGTGTGTGAGAGGGTGTGGTTTAGAGTTTGGTTAGAGTGTGGGTTAGAGGTTGGTTGGGAGAGTGTGTGTTAGAGTGTTGTGTTAGAGGGGGGGGGGTGCAGGGTGTGGGGTTAGTGGGTGTGTTAGAGTTTGTGTTAGTGGTGGGTTTAGAGTGGTTGGGGTAGATGTGGTGGTTAAGTGTGTGTTGAGAATGTGGGTGGGGAAGGGGGTGGGGGGGTGAGGGGTGTGGTGAGTGTGGTGTTGGAGGGTGGTGGGGTAGATTGGTGTGAGTGGGGGGGGTGTGGGTGGGGGGGAGAGTGTGGGGTAGAGTGGGGGGGGAATGAGGGGGGGGGGGTTAGAGGTGGTGTTTAGAGTGGGTGTTAGTGGTGGTGTGGTGAGAGTTTGTGTGAGAGGTTGGTGTTAGAGTGGGGGGTAGTTTGTGTAGAGGTGGTTAGAGTGTGTGTGTGAGTAATATGTGTGTTTAGAGGGTGGTGGTTAGAGGGGTGGTGGGGTAATGGGGTGGTGGTGTAGTAGTGGGGGGGGGGGTATGTGGGTGGTTTATGGTTGGGGGGAGTGTGGGTGGTAGAGTTTGTGTTAGAGTGTGTGTTAGAGTTTGTGTTAGAGTTGTGTGTTAGAGTGTGTGTTAGAGTTTTGGGTTAAGAGTTTGGTGTTTGAGTTTTGTGGTTTAGAGTGTGTGGTTATTTGTGTTAGAGTTTGGTTTGTAGAAAGGGGTGGTGAATGTGTGTTTGAGAGGTTTGTGTTAATTTGTGTTAGAGTGTGTGTTAGAGTTTGTTTAATTGTGTTAGAGTGTGTGTTAAGGGTGGTGTGTGAGTGGGGTGTTTAGAGTGTGTTGAGAGGGTGGGTTAGAGTTTGTGTTAGAGTGTGTGTTAGAGTTTGTGTGTAAGGTGGTGGTGTAGAGTTTGTGAGAGGGTGTGTAGAGTGTGGTGTTAGAGTGGGTGTTAGAGTTTGTGTTAAGGGTGTGTGTTTAGTAGATTGTGTTAAAGAGTTGTGTTCGAGTTTGTAGTTAGCGTGTGTGTTAGCTTTGATGATAAGCGTTATTGTTCATGGTGTGTTCGAGTTTGTTACAGAGAGAGTGAACCGTTATGTGTTCGCGTAGTATGTTATCGCGAATAGTTTTATCGCTATTGAGATATCGTGTAGATTTAGTTGATAGTTCCGCGTGTGAGGACGCGTTTGATGTACGCGAGTTTGACGCGATAGTATCGCGAAATGAGAACGCGTGTTGTTAGCGTTTTGATGTATCGAGAGTGTGTTACGCGTATATAGTGATCGCGATGTGTGATTCGTGATTAGAGAACGCGAGAAGATATCGAATAGGAGATCGAGTGTTAGATATACGCGAATATTTTGTAGTAGCGCGAGATTGTAACGCGTGAGAGATACGTCTGATGAGAACGCGATAAGTGAACGCGTATGAGTAGTTCGACGAGTGTAAGCGTGTGTGATACGCGTTATGGTGTTATACGTTATGTGACTGCGAAAGATTTAACGCGTATGAGTCAAGCGTTTAAGTGTTCGCGAGAAGAGATCGCGAATAGTGAATAGCTTATTAGAACGCGTGAGATGTACGCGAGTGATGATATCGATATGAATGAACGCGAGGTGAGAACGCCCAGAGTGAATCGCGATAGAGTTCGATAATAGAGAATCGCGAGTGTAACCTCGTAATTGAGAACGCGTATAGTGTACGAGAAATAGATCGTGCGTGAGATACTCTGATAGTGTACGCTGTCGGGAGTTCGCGAGAGTGAACGCGTAAGAGTACTCGTATAGTAGTAATCGCGTTAGATGATACGCATATGAGTTCGACGTAGTGTTATCGCGATTGAGTTCGCCGTTTATGAACGCTTAGTGAGAAAGCGAGATGTGATCGCGAATAGTAGATCGCGAAGAGTTTACTCTAAATGTGATTACAAATGTGGATGAACGCAGAGTGAGAACGCGAATGATAACGCTTGATAGAATCGCTGGATAGAACGCGTAGAGAATGATTCGCGATTTGAAGTTCGCGTAAGAGTTACGCGTGTGTGGAACGCGAAAGATAACGCTTATGAGTATCGAAACCGTTTTGATCCAGAGAAGAGTTAGAGAGATGTGAATCGCACAGTTGTACGCGATGAGGTAATACTCGAATGTGATCGCGTGAGAGTACGCGAAGAGAACGCCCGATAGAGAATCGCGATAGAGATCGCGAGATGAGTAAGCGATAGATATCGCGATAGAGTAACGCGAAAGATGACGCGTTATTGTATGATCGCGTTTGATGTGTATGCTGCTCGGCGTACCGCAAGTGCCGCTAGCGTTTATGGCACCCCAACCCCCGTGGTTGTTATTGAAACGCATGGACGGCGTCACCGCCCGACAGTTCAATACGTCCAAACGTTGTATTGACCAGAATAACCTCAACCTTTATATTTTGGAGCTTTTCTCCAGCCCCCTTTCCACTCAGCCCCAACTCTCCACTACCTCCTAGCCCTACACTCACTCTACACTACTCTACTCATCACTCTACTCACCTCTCTACTCTTTCCCACTCGAACATGTTGCTTCCTTGCGGGGTATCAGATTGACAGTCGTCAATGTGACTATAATCAAAAATATGCTCAACGGCAATTTATTTGTCAAAAAGCTTCCAGATAACCGCTGGAGCTGACCCCTTTCATCACCCTCGGCAAAATGAAAATAAAAATTTGGTAATGTGGTGGGCCCCACAGGAGGGACTGTGGCCCACCACAATACCAACATTTTAATTCATATTTGCCGTGGGCTGTGAACCGGGTCAGCTCCATACGGTTACTCTGGAAGTATTAGACAAAATAAATTGCCTTGAGCAGATTTTAGATTTAAATCACACACTGACGACTCAATCTGAATACCCCTCAAGGACAACATGTTCCTAGAGTGGAGGTAGAGAGTGAGTAGAGAAAGTAGAGTAAGTAAGAGTAGAGTAGGTCGCAGTAAGTAGAGTAGGGCTTGGAAATGGGGCTCATGAGAAATCTCCAAACAATAAATGTGAGTAAACTTTCCAAAACAAACTGTTGTCACTTCTTGAACATCTTCGGTGACGCCTCCACGTTTCAAACACCACTTGTTTGGTTAACTCCCAAACCAGCTGCACATACTGACGCCTCTCATCATCCACACAAAACTCTAACTCAAACTCTAACACACACTCTAACACACACTCTAACACAACTTTAACCACACGCTACACAACTCCCCCCCACTCCTAACACACACACTAACACAAACTCTAACACACACCTAACACAAACTCTAACACACACTCTAACACAAACGCTAACACAAACTCATAACACACCACTCTAACACAAACTCTAACACACACTCTAACAACCACAAACCCTTCTAACACACACTCTACCAAAAACTCTAACACAAACTCTAACACACACTCTAACTCACACGCTAACACACACTCTAACACAAACTCTAACACACCCTTCTAACCGCAACTCAACACAAACTCTAACACACCACTCCTAACACAAACTCTAACACACACTCTAACACAAACTCTAACACACACTCTAACACAAACTCTAACACACACTACTAACCAAACATCTAACACACACTCTAACACAAAACTCTAACACAAACTCTAACCACCCCCGTTAAGCCCAAAACACTCTAACACACACTCTCACACAAACACTAACACACACTCTAACACAAACTCTAACACAACCTCTAACACAAACTCAACACACACCTCTAACACAAACTAACACAAACTCTAACACACTTTCTAACACACACTCTAACACAAACTAACCACACTCTAACACACACTCTAACACAAACTCTAACCACAAACCTAACACACACACAAACACAAACTCTAACACAAACACTAACACAAAACTCTAACAAAACTCTAACACAAACCTAACACACACTTAACACACACTCTAACACACACTCTTAACACAAACTCTAACACACAAACAACACACACTCTAACCACACTCTAACACAAAACTCTAACCACACTCTAACACAAACTCTAACACACACTCTAACACAAACACTAACACTACACTCTAACACAAACTCTAACACACACTTCTAACACAAAACTCAAACACACACTCTGAACACAACACATAACACAAACTCTAACACAACTCTAACACAAACTCGAACCCACACTCTAACACAAACAACACACACTCTATCACAAACTCTAACACAAACTCTAACACACACTCTAACACACACTCTAACACACACTCAACACAAACTCTAACACACACTCTAACACAAACACTAACACAAACTCTAACACACACTCTAACACAAACTCTACCACACACTCTAACACAAACTCTAACACACACTCTAACACAAACCGAACACACACTCTAACCACACTCTAACACACACTCTAACACAAACCCTAACACACACCTCTAACACAAACTCTAACACACACTTCTAACACAAGAACTCTAACCCAAACTCTAACTCACACCCTCAAACACAAACTCTAACACACCAATCTAACACACACTCTAACACAACTCTAACACAAACTCTAACACACACCAAACACAAACTCTACACAAACTCTACCACACATTCTAACCACACTCTAACAAACCTAACACAAACAAACACACACCTAACACAAACTCTAACACAAAACTCTAACACAAACTCTACCACACTTCTAACACAAATCTAAAACAACTCCTAACACACACTCTAACACAAACTCTAACACACACTCTATGACACAAACTCTAAACACCACTCTAACAACAAACTCTAACCCACACTCCTAACACAAACTCTAACACAAACTCTAACACACTTCTAACACACACTCTAACATCCTCTAACACTAACTAACACACACTCTAACACAAACTCTAACACAAACTCTAACACAAACTCTAACACCCACTCTAACACAAACTCTAACACAAACTCTAACACACACTCTACACACAAAACTCTATCACAAACTCTAACACAAAACTCTAACCCAAACTCTAACACACACTCTAACCCACACTCGTAACACACACTCTAACACAAACTCTAACACACATTCTAACACACACTCAAACACACACTCAACACAAACTCTAACACACACTTCTAACACAAAACCTAACACACACTCTAACACATACTCTAACACACACTCTAGTACACAAACGCTAACACGACACTCTAACACAAACTCTAACACACGACTCGAACACAAAACTCTAACACAAACTCTAACACACCCACTCGAACACACAAACTCCTAACACACACCTAACACAAACTCTAACACACCACTCTAACACAACTCTAACCAAAACTCTAACACACACTCTAAATCACACTCTAACACACAACTCTAACACAAAACGCTAACACACTCTCTCAACACAAACTCTAACTCAACTCTAACACACAATACCTCTAACACAAACCTAAACACACTCTAACACAAACTCTAACACAACTCTAACACTCACCTATCTAACACACACTCTAACACACACTCTAACACAAAATCTAAACACACACGCTAACACAAACGCTAACAAACCTAACACAAACTCTAACACACACTCTACACAAACTCTAACAACAAACTCTAACACACATCTAACACACACCTAACTCAAACTCTAACACAAACTAAACACACTCTAACACAAACGCTAACACAAACTCTAACACAAACTCTAACACACACTCTAACACAACTCTAACACAAACTCTAACACACACTCTAAACACAAACTCTACACAACTCTAACAAAACGCTAACACAACTCTAACACAAACTCTAAGCACACAGCGAAACAAACTCTAACACACACTCTAACACAAACGCTAACACAAGACTCTAACACACCATCTCTAACACAAACTCTAACACAAACTCTAACACTCACTCTAACACAACTCTAACAAACTCTAACACACACTCTAACACACACTCTAAAACAAACTCTAACACACACTCTAACACACCACTCTAAACACAAACTCTAACACACACTCTAACACACACTCTAACACACAATCTAACACACACTCTAACACACCACTCTAACACAAACTCTAATACACACTCTAACACAAACTCTTGGACACACACTCTAACACACACTCTAACACACACTCTAACACACACCTAACACAAACGCTAATACACATCTAACACACACTGCTAACACACACTCTAACACTCACTCGAACACAAAACGCTATACACCACGCTAACACAATCGCGGACACACACTCTGAACACAACTCTAAGATCACACTCTAACACAATACTTCTGACCACAATCTAACACACACCTACTCAATCCTGGGACACTCACGCATAACTCCCACACTACACACCACCTCGAAACACACTCTAAACAAAACGTCTAAGTACACTGTCTAAACACACAGTTCGAACACACCTCTAACACTCCTCTAACACTCACTCGAACACCAAACTCAGAACACACACGCTAACACACTCTCGAACACACACTCTAACACACACGCTAACACAAACGCTAAGACACATCTAACACACACTCTTAACCACACTCTGAACACACACGCTAACACAAACTAGGCAGAAACGTATAAGTGAAATCCATCTCACCCTCAAACACTTTTCTTTTCTTCTTCGATCACGAGTTTTCCTGTGTTTTAGTTTTAAATAAATACAATAAGTGAGAATAGTGTAAATATACCACTGACTAAGCTAAGCTGTAGCAACCACATCATTTAAGTTAATTAAATTAGAATAATAAATACGGGGTGGGAGTTTAAAAGTCTTCACTTCTTCTAACTCCTTTTCGAGCTGACTTTTTGTTAATAAAACAGCATACTGTATATGTATTGTGTTGGGTTTTTTGTTTTTTATTCTGTTGTTTTGTTGTTGTTCTTTATTCTTGTCTGCTGTGGGGAAGCTGGCCCGAGTGTCAAAGTGAGACAGCAGAAGTCACATTCAAAGTTGCCAAAAGATTTATTTTGCACAACAAGCAATCCTGTCCCTTGGGTGTGACTCCCCCTGACGAGGTTCACATGAGTTTGCCTACAAAACAAAATGGCTGTCCGAGACACACCCTCTTCAACAGGTAATACATGCAATAAAAATGGCATTAAAAGGGACAAAGGAACCTGCTTTGTCACATCTGCCATGGCTCAAAATAAAAGTGTTAATTCATTCATTTTTTATTCATATACTGTATGCATGAAACAAACCAGTGGCACCGCCACCGTGGGGAGAAGAGAATTGAGCACAATTTGTAAACACTGACAAAAGCAGGATTGGTCAACATCCTTCTCGAGTTGAATCCAAGGCAATCAAACATTGCTCATAATGGTCACTCACAATTTTGCCATTTCAAAAAAAAAAAGTGTGTTCAGATCAGTGAAGTACAGAACAGTGTCTACAGTCTTCAAACATGTAGCAGCAGAGGGCAGTAATATCCTGCACACAGCTCCACACAATCCACAGCTCTAACCCTAACCCAGACCAAGAGGAACAGCACAAAGCACAGAATCTTTACACAAAGAGAACTTCTGGTGTGCGGAAAAAAACTAGAGCGTGCACTCAATGGGTCCCATCTCCAGAAAAAAACTTCAATCCGTCCAGTCATTTTTGCATAATCCTGTCAACCGGCAAACAGACACACGGTGACAATCACACTGCCTCTGTGCAGGATAATTATGTTGGCAAGGAGAGTGTATATGTTTCAGTGTATTGTATCTCCTGCAGTTATCACATTCATTTACAAACATTCATCAATGTTGGATCTTTTTAGTCAGTCCCCCATCACTGGCTGTAAGGGGCTGATTCTGTATAAGGCAGAAAACACATAAAAGCATCTCAGGTTTAAGGCTTTTAATTAGCCACAAATATCCAAGTATATAAACTGACTCTCTTTATAAGGCTTAGCAGGTTCACTATTCGTATCCATGATGTAGTAACTTATTGCAGTGATTTGTATAAAATAACATCAGTTAAAGTGAGAACAACTAAACAATGACAAAATATTTACTGTAAATTATTTTGTATAAATTCCAACCCTTTAATGCATGCTAGTTCTTTAAACATTATTTTATAGTTTGTGTTCCTAAAAAGACATAAGATACAAACCTATGCATTGCTATAGTTAAACATTTTACTGTTCATTCTGCTCGTTTTAAAGAGTATATCCTTTACCAAAAGTGTCCTGCTAATGCAAAAAGAACAAAAAAAGTATTATAATTTATACGTTTCTTGTTGCATTGGATGACTGAGCTGTCCATGGTAGCATTTGCAGACCGCAGATGCCACCAGCAGAGGGAGCCATTGTCCTAACATCATATGTGCATGTGGAAACGTGTAACCTTCCTCAAATGTCCGAGATAAAATGTAGAAGTATTTTTGGAATAACCACGGCTCGTGCATGCGAGATGAGCACGCGCACCTACCTCTTGTTGCTAGGTGGCGTTGCTAAGGCCTGTGCATCTTTTGAATCACTGCATCCGTGCAAAACTTTGGCTGAGACACAAACTCATTTTGTCAAACTTTACTCGACGATTTCTTCAAACAGGAGACATCACTGCAGACCATTTCCACCCAGACTGCTGCTGACCCACTCCTGACCACAACTACAAGACTTTTCTGAGGAAAAAACGTGAGCTTTTCCACTTTCCCGGTTCACCTTAGTCCCTATGGGTTTGGCCTGTGTTACTCACACACAGACTGTAGCAAAATATAGCAACAACAGAAAACAAAGATCATTTTGATCCGTGTCTAAAGCAGGTTTACAGAGAGATTAGGCTGAGTATATTCATCATAATAAGTGTTACATGAAAAGTCCTCAAGCTACATGAAAGCTGTGCCTTAAACATGTTGAGGTTGAGTCTAAAGTGACAAACCCACATGACAGACAGGTTTGTGCTTCATCTAAACGTCTTCATCAGCCGCAGCAGTGATGTATCTACTGTTGTCTCTGAGAATATTTCAGGCAGTTCAATCAAACAAATATTCTGCACATGTAGATTATGATCCATGTGAATTTGAACAAGTCTGTTCTTGAGAAGATGTACTCAGCCTGGCAGACCTGCCGTATTCAGTCCAAATGGTTCTTGAACATCTACAAGCGTGACTTTCAAACCACAAACAAAGAACTCTGCAAATACATTCTTCTAACTGGTCCTCGCTCTTACACACTTTGGTTCTATCACTAGTTTTCACACGTCTGTGTTTTTGACTTCACAAAAGTGAATAAGACCATCCTCTTTCAGCCAATCAGCACAAAAGCATCAAATAACCACTGTTATGGTCAGTTCCCGGCACCGGACCATTCTAATCATTTGGTCGATACATGTGCCTTGTTTCCCAGCATTTAGAGATGTATTACACAAAGACTGCTTGTCTGCGGTTCTCTTTCTCATAGCCTTGGCCACCATCTGCAGGTGCGTTATCTCAAAAGTACTCACGGAGTGTGCTTTCTTATCATCTCGAAGGTCTTTTGGTGCGCTTAATGTATCTCTCCCAAACTTTCCCGTCTGCAGCTGCGTATGACTCATCTCTCTTGTGACGAATGTTCATTGTTCTGTCTGACACACCTCCAGTATAAGATTATCAACACGCTGGTTGAGGGGAACAGAGAGACAGGGTATCATTGGACGCCGTTTCTGTCTGTCTCTTTCTGCGCAGAAAATGTCATTTTTGTACTCATCACTTCTGTAAATAAACTGCACAAGGCAAGTTCTGTTTCCTCTCGGATTTATTTCATTTGAAGCATCAGAATTTCCAGAACACCACTCACAGAGCACTTTCTATACAAAGATGAAATGTTTACTAATCATTGACTTTGAACAGACTTTATCTGTTGAGACAAACTAAATGTTACATTTATAACAAAAGAAAACACATCTATTTGAAACTTGAAGACATGTCATTCTTCCAAAGACCTGATCCACCTGTATCCACGATCTTTACTCTAATCAACTGATATGAACCATGATGCAACATTGTCCTGGTCCAAAACAGACCTGCAGTGGTTTTTAGATCCATCCACGCTGGTATCCTGAACCTCTGGCACAAACATGTAACTCCGCCCCTTCTGTGTGAAAGCTCCTGTCTCAGTCCTGTAATAGTCTGATGTCATAGTAGCACTGAGACAGCGAGCTCAGATTCAGATTCAGATTCATTTATTTGCCATTTGCAGTAAAACCACATTGGAAAAACTGTGCAAGACTACCCCGGTGTGCACCAGACAGAGAAGACGACACACACCAGAACTCTTGCCACGGCGCCATCTTTACGGCGCCATGCGACAAACAGTAGAATAAACAACAGAGAGCAATAACATACAGTTTCACAGACAGTTGGATAGACACATTGTGCTTTGTATAAACCACGGGGTTTTTTTCGGGATGAGCACCTCCGACTGCCGGCCCAATGTGGCTGTCAGAGGGGGGCGGGGTCAGGGAGGGGGTGAGTCGGAAACACAATGAGGAGTGGAGGGGAGGGAGGGAGCAAGATGGATAGGTAGAGGGAGGCGGGGGTGAGGGATCCTTGCTGGAGACTGAAATAGTGTGAGTTGTTGTAGATGGGGACCTTGTTATTATGGCCTTGGCCCGAGGAATGTGAGATAAGAGTGGAGAGAAGACACAGCAGGATAAAAACACATCGCCTGAGGGGGACAATATTAAATGCAATGTAGCGGTCAAAAGCAGGCAGATATTCTATTAAATCCAATTAATCCGAATTGCGGCGCCCTCAGACCTCCGTACACAGGGGCAAATCCAAGCCGGGTCAGAGAGTTCAAGCCTGACACACAATGTCATTCAATCTCATCTCCAATGTTTTATTCCCTTCGAGTGAACGAGCTGCGAGATCTTTTATCAACTGTTCCACCAAAACCACTCTCCTTTGTCCAGACACGGCACTCTCAACCACGACTCGGCTAAGCTCCTTGTACATCCCATCAATTTTGTCGGCCAGCAGGTCGTGAATCTTGCGAACTGCCATGCCTCCATACACCTGCTCGTGTGATCGGTGATTGACAGTGAGGCAGAGCAGATATTGGATCAATACATTTTTAATTGGTTTAAACATTTCCCAAAACACGATTCATGGCCACAAATAATGCATCATGTTTCCTCTTTATCTCACGTCAACTTCAAATAATCAGTGATGTCACATGTTCCTCCTCCACAGACCCTTTGCTCCTCCTCCATCAGGCCTCCTCACCTCCTGCGGAGGACTCCATCAGGCCTCCACACCTCCTGCTGAGGACTCCATCAGGCCTCCACACCTCCTGCTGAGGACTCCATCAGGTCTCCACACCTCCTGCTGTGGACTCCATCAGGCCTCCACACCTCCTGCTGTGGACTCCATCAGGCCTCCTCACCTCCTGCGGAGGACTCCATCAGGTCTCCTCACCTCCTGCTGAGGACTCCATCAGGTCTCCTCACCTCCTGCTGAGGACTCCATCAGGCCTCCACACCTCCTGCTGAGGACTCCATCAGGTCTCCTCACCTCCTGCTGAGGACTCCATCAGGTCTCCACACCTCCTGCTGAGGACTCTGCTTTTAAGCTAAGTCTCTCGCTCACACGATGCCTGGCAGCTCTGCCAAGTTTCCTCGTTCTGGGAGGATCTCTCTCTACTCTTCTTCTTCTCTCCTCCCTCGCCCTTCTGCTCCTCCTCCTCCTACGCCTTCCTCTGTACCTCCTGCTGCTCCGCGTCCTTCTGCTCCTCCTGCTAAGCGCTCTAAGCTTTCCTCTGCCTCTTCTCGTAAGCAACGTAAGCTTACCTCTGTTCCTCTCGCTTGGCGCTCCTCTGCTCCTCCTGCTTGGCGCTTCTCTGCTCCTCCTACTTGGCGCTTAGCTGGTCCTCCAGCTAAGTCTTCCTCTGCTCCTCCTGCTCCTCCTGCTAACCCTTGCTCTGCTCCTCCTGCTCCGCGCCCCTCTGCTCCTCTTGCTCCTCCTGCTAAGCGCCCTAAGCTTTCCTCTGCTCCTTCTGCTCCCCGCCCCTATGCTCCTCCTGCTAAGCTTTTCTCTGCTCCTTCTACTTGGTGCCCTTCTGCTCCTCCTGCCAAGTCTTCCTCTGTTCCTCCTGCCTCCTGCTCCTCTGCTCCTCCTGCTCAGCCCTCTGCTCCTCTTCCTCCCCCTGAGTCTCCTCCTCACTTTCGTAAGTGCAAACGAAAGTCTTCTCCTCCTCGTGCTCCTCCTGCTGACGCTGCTAGCCTGTTACGCGTTAAACTAGCCCCTGTTGTTTCGCAGCCGGAGCCTGCCCCGCTGTTCCCTGGACCGGTCCCGGACTGGGTGGTGGAGATGGAGGCGTACCTGAAGGAGCGGGAGCTGCCCTGGAAGGAGCAGAGAAGGTCATGTGAGCCGCAGAGGCCTATTCCACCGATAACACACAAGTACTCCTTCTATTTTTAAGAACTGATCCTTTCTGTCTTTTGTTTCTTTGGAGGAGCAGAAGCAGAGCTGGGATCCCCAGGAGCTGTGTCTCGGTGAAGGGTTAAGTATCACTTTGTAAATGGTTTGTATATTTTTGGATCCTTGTTTGATCCCCTTTGAAAAAAACAAAAAAACAAAAAAAATATTTTAACACGTTCAGTTTGTTGTTGTTGCCGTTGCACATGTTTTGGATCCTTGTTTGATCCCCTTTGAAAAAGTGTTATTCTAAGATTGTGTGTGGATTGTTGTGTGGTGCATAGCTTCTGGTGCAGGTGTCTTTGCTGTTCAGGGAAACAAGGTGAGTTTTGATGAATGACTTACTTTACTTTAAGGAATCACTCGTTTATTAATTGTTTCTTTTAGTTTTTTTAGACAGAAAGGAGAAAGTGTAAAAGATTGAAAATTGCTCAAAGAATATACAGCACAGGTACAGAGGTCTATTGTATCTGCACATTGTATCTGTCCAGGGAATGAATTTAATTTGTTTTGTTCCCGTGAAGTCAGAGAGTCGAGAGTGGGGAGGATGAGGAGGAGGAGGAGGAAGAGGAGGAGGAGGAGGAGGAGGAAGAGGAGGAGGAGGAGGAGGAGGCTAATATCCTTGTTTTCATTTCAAACACAGGTAAATCATCATATGCACTGTTTCCTTTGTCTCTGCTCCCACTTCATAACAAGAGAACCATCTTTCACTTCTTCCTAACTGCCAATGTGTTGAATACAAACCACTTTTATGCAGACCACTGTCACTCAAACCCCAGGGTTCGCCCACAACTTGTTATGTCTGAATGAGGGGAAAGCAAAGGTGATTGTGTTTGGCAACCAGCAGGTGGCAGCAGCTGTCAATGGAATCCACGCTAAAACAAATCATGAACTGTATCAGCTAAAGGCTTGCAGGAAGACAGTCAGAGGTTTGCAGCCACAGCAAACTTCTCAAGTCCCTCTCAGCCGTTTTAAAGGTTCATGTTTTTATCTTTCATTTCTATCTGTATGTTACCCCAGAGCTCTTTATCAGTTCCCATTTGCCCCTTACCTGCAATAGGTCCTGCATGCCCTGAACATGATCACCTGGAGAGGCTGGAACCATGTGTCTCTGTCAAACTAAAGCCCATGATGTAAAGGATGAGGTAATGTGTTTTTCTTTTTTAAGTGCATGCAATGTATTTAGCCCTTTTACCAATATATACCATCCTTCCATAGATGGAATGAGGGGAGGAAATCAAGCTGGGTCCACTTTGGGAGAGTGTTCTTTCTCTCCTCACACTCCTCATGTCCAAATACATGTGAAAGTCAGGTCATCTCTAGGGCCAATCAATCTCTAGTGTTGTGCAGAAAAGATGTCTAACCTGCATTATCTCTTTGTAGCTCGAATCGACATGAACTTAACAATCTAAAGCCACAAATGTGGCAAAGATGTGCTATGCTATGCAAAAGATTTCAAAAGGTAAGTTCACAATTGTTTATCAAATTTGGAATGAAATTGTAAAATGAGGGACTTTTTAGGAAGATATAAAATATCTGGTCTTATGGAATTGAAAGTGAAAGTGAATGTGGAGCAACTCTAGTGGAGCAACACTCGCAGTCCCAGATGGAGACACTCCAACGATAAAGGAGAGAAGCCTTTACCAGAGAGCAGGTGTCTTATGTGGAACAAACATGTTAATTCAGCTGATATAGTTGTGCCAAATGCTGTGGAATGCACTGAATGAACTATTTTCTCTCAACAGAGGCACTCAACAAAACCCTGGCACCAAAGTCCACCCCCTCCAGAAGACCAGAGGCTGAAGCTGTCTTCAGAAAGTGAAAGAACATCTGAGTAGGATCAATGTACGCAAAAGGCCGTATGCAGACTAAAGACAAGGTGTGTACTGAAAGGTTGTGCTGATGAACTCTCTGAAGTCTTCACATTGACATGTTTAACTCATCTCTGCAGCTGTGCTCCCAAAGCACCTCAAAGACACCATCATCATTCCAGCACCAAAGAAGTCCCCACCCTCCAGCTTCAAGGACTCTGCTGCTATCTGCATCAGTATTGCTGATGTCACAGCAGTGGGGGACTCCTCAGCCACAGAGACAAGGCAAACTGCAGGAGTGAGGAGTCTGTCCATGTGCTGCACATAGAACCATCTCTCTGTAAATGTGGACAAGACAAAAGACCTTGTTTTGGACTTTTAAAGAGTGCAGCTCCACCATGCTCCTGTAACCATCAACAGTTTCCTGTGGAGAGGGGGACCAGCGCTAAGTTCCTGATGTGCACACACACGACCTGTCCTGGACCATGCACACTACATCACTGGTCCACAAAAGTCATCCGCCTCTGGGCTTTCGGCGCAAGTTGAGAAGCGTCAGAGTCCCAGTCTCGGTTATGTGCAACTTGTAGAGAGAGACTGGAGAGCATCCTGAGCAGCTCCATCACTGTGTAGCACGGTGCCAGCTCTGCCACCTGCTGCAGGAGCCTCCAGCGCTTTGTGAGAGAAACTGAGAAGATCTGTGGAGCCTCTCTCCTGCATTAGAACACTCCTGTCTCACTCCCAAAGCCCTGAGAATGACCTGGGATCCTACGCACCCACAACAGCCCCTCCAAGTAATGCCTTCAGGAGGAGACTGGGAAATCCACGGGACAGGTCCAGTCGACTGAAGAAGCCTTTTATCCACCAGGCCATCAGGAAGCTGAACTCTCTTCTTTACTTGCCCTCCCTGTGCTCCCACCCCTCACTCCTCACCCCCACTCTATCATCAAGGATGACAAACTTGACAATAAATCTTTGAGTCTCTTAATACTTGTATTTTTGTCTTCATATCAGTGTTTAGGTCAGTGTTTTAGATCAGAAAACATCCATATTTGAACAGAAAATAACATTGAGCATACATTATCCCACCCTAATCATAAAACACACTTTTACCTTCCAACATTAGAGAAAAGAGCGGGAAAGCCTTTGTCATTGTCAATATAACAGTTTACAATACATCAGAGTCTGTAAAACTGTCAGTTGCCATTTATTTGGGTCTATGCATGAACCTGCTCTCGTTTGGGAAGCTGTAAAAATAACATCATATGAGCTTGAAAATCTAAAGAGACACATTTCAAACACACGAAGGAGAGGTTACAGGCCATAATCAAGAAGCTTTTGAGTCCCTTGTTCACAGAAGAACCTTGTTTTTATCTATTTTAATAAACCATAAATGTTGTATTTTTGAACTGTATATAGTTATTATTATAAAGTACAAGCGCTTGAAGATGAAAGAAGCTGGCTTCTTTCATCTTTATCTGTATTTCAACCATGTCTCAGGTGCTTTCTTCTCTCTGTGTAAACAAGTCAGAGTTTTACTGTAGGTACATTATTTTACATTTAGATTAAGACAAATTGGAAAAGGGTCAATAATGGTGAAGATAAATCCTTGTTTTATGTTTAACCTTAGTACTTCTCTTCTGATAAGTGGAACTATCAACATGAACTATTTCTCAACAATAGGAAAGAACAAATTATTTAAAACAAGAATAGACCAGACACATCCTAATCAAATGTTTATTAAAGTTAGTACTTTAAAAAAACCCACAGGTTTTCCTGGACATACAAGTCACGTCCTCTGGATACATATATGGGGGTTTAATTGTTTCATTGTCATAATTCTATGGTATTTGAAAGGGCAAATCCGATCTCATTAATGAAGTTATATATATTATTTGTGCTACTATTATTATTGCTATACTGTTCTATTATAATTAGTATATTTATTATTATTGTACAATAATATGATGTGTCTATATTAGTGCATTTATGGGGTTGTTATGGTATTGTTATGGATGTCATTATTATTTATAATTATCGAAATTGTTATTTCTCTTATAGGCATCATTACATCACGATCCATAATTTATTACTGGAAAGGAAATAAATGAATCCTGGTTATTGTTTTGGTGCTGACGGTAGCCAGAGAATATAATTTGAGCATGTTCACAGAACATGCTCAAATCCAGCAGCAGAGCCGGGGGGCTCTGCTGCTGGAGGAACCCTCTGGCAAAAGACCCCACTGTCTCCTTTTAATGCACAGAATAGGACACGCCCAGATCTGCTGTTCACAGACTGCTCCCTCTGGAGGCAGATCTGTGGACGCAGAGACTCCCTTTGCAAATAACACACATTCAAAATAAAAGCTTGCTCCCATCAGCACCAATGATCAAATTTAACTCACAAATATCACTAGTAATTATTATATTTAATATTAAATATACAATATTTTATAATTTTATAATAGTTTGTGAAAATGGGTATGTTTACCTCTGGGTACTTGGACATTGGCTGCGGGGTACCACAGGGATCGGTTTTAGGTCCAAAATTATTCAATTTGTACATCAATTATATATTTAGTGTCTCCAAGTTACTGAAACTAGTTATATTTGCAGTTGACACCAATGTTTTTTATTCAAATGACATTTATGTTAATTTAGTGTATATACCATTAACATGGAATTAGCCAAATTAAAGACATGGATGGACTTTAACAAATTATCCATAAACTTAAACAAAACAAAGATTATGTTTTTCAGTAAATACAAAAGCAACATAGTTATACAAACACATGGGGTGGCTTTAGACACCGTAACAGAGATGAAATTCTTAGGAGTTACTATTGACAACACATTAAGCTGGAAACGACACATAAAACACATACAAGGCAAAGTCTCCAAAAGCATCTCGATCATTAATAAATCAAAATTCTTCCTAAATCATAAAGCATTACATTTATTATATTGTTCACTAGTTTTGCCATATTTAACATTCTGTGTAGAGGTTTGGGGCAATAACTACAAATGCTCAATTCATCCCCTGGTTGTATTTCAGAAACGCGCCATAAGAACAATTCATAAGGCAGGATATCTAGATCACACTCATACTTTATTTCTGCAGTCTAAAATAATCAAACTCACTGATCTAGTAGATTTTTATACAGCTCAACTTTTATTTAAAGCTAACAAAATGGTTTTGCCTTCAAATTTCCAGAAACACTTTACTCACAGAGAAGGGTGTTATAATCTGAGGGGGTGTGGGAACTTTAAAATACATGCAGTGAGAACCACCAGGAATAGTTTGTGTGTATCTCTGTGTGTGTCTGTGTGTCTCTGTGTGTGTCTGTGTGTGTCTGTGTGTATCTGTGTGTATCTGCGTGTCTCTGTGTGTGTCTGTGTGTGTCTGTGTGTGTGTCTGTGTGTGTCTGTGTGTATCTGTGTGTCTCTGTGTGTGTCTGTGTGTATCTGTGTGTGTGTCTGTGTGTGTCTGTGTGTCTCTGTGTGTGTCTGTGTGTCTCTGTGTGTGTGTCTGTGTGTGTGTCTGTGTGTGTGTCTGTGTGTGTGTCTGTGTGTGTCTGTGTGTGTGTCTGTGTGTATCTGTGTATGTCTGTCTGTGTCTGTGTGCGTCTGTGTATCTCTGTGTGTGTCTGTGTGTGTCTGTGTATCTCTGTGTGTGTCTGTGTGTCTCTGTGTGTGTCTGTGTGTGTCTGTGTGTGTCTGTGAGTGTCTGTGTATCTCTGTGTGTGTCTGTGTGTGTGTCTGTGTGTGTGTCTGTGTGTGTGTGTGTCTGTGTGTATCTGTGTGTCTCTGTGTGTGTCTGTGTTTGTCTGTGTGTGTCTGTGTGTGTCTGTGTGTCTCTGTGTGTGTCTCTGTGTGTGTGTCTGTGTGTGTGTCTGTGTGTGTGTCTGTGTGTCTGTGTGTATCTGTGTGTCTCTGTGTGTATCTGTGTGTCTCTGTGTGTGTCTGTGTGTGTCTGTGTGTGTGTCTGTGTGTGTGTCTGTGTATCTCTGTGTGTGTCTGTGTGTGTCTATGTGTGCACCCACAACAGCCCCTCAAAGTAATGCCTTCAGGAGGAGACTGGGAAATCCACGGGACAGGTCCAGTCGACTGAAGAAGCCTTTTATCCACCAGGCCATCAGGAAGCTGAACTCCCTTCTTTACTTGCCCTCCCTGTGCTCCCACCCCTCACTCCTCACCCCCACTCTATCATCAAGGATGACAAACTTGACAATAAATCTTTGAGTCTCTTAATACTTGTATGTTTTTCCTCACGTCAGTGTTTAGGTCAGTATTGCCAATAAAACATGGGTTTAAATACATAAGAGTCTTTTTGTTTAATCACAAATATCTTAAATGACAAAATAAGGGGATATTACCGGCCTCAAATGTTACCAAAATTACATTTAAAGTCCTAATTAAGGCTTATTTTAGACATTTTACTTTTCACTATATCCCGTTCCCGTAATCCATGCTTCTGATGAACGGGCACGTACAACAGTCTCGTCACATATCACCAGAATGATTGACAATAAGGAGGACCAAATCCTCTATTATACCTTTAACCAATCACAAATATTGTATTGTAATTTTGTCATGCAAGAATTACCAGTTCTGGTGGCGCTATTGCATCTTTTTTTTAGTCCCAGGAAAAAAACCTCCAAAAACATAATGTTTTTGCTGGAACTGATCTTTAGGCAGAACTTGGCTACTTTTCTTGCACGTTCAGGGGTCAAAATGAGCAGGGTTTAAATAAGGATTTGTTTTTTTTAAAGGCCTCAAGCAAAAACAATATAGGTTTCCATGGCACGAGATACATCATTTTAAAGCGTTTGAGTAGACGCAGACAACCGTTGCATTTTGGTGAGGCACGGTCACTGACGTGTCCGTCACGTACCTCCACCTCTTGGTTTCACTATTGTGAAAGTACAGTAATAGGCCCTTAGACCAGTTTGGCACTCGGGCCTGATGACATTTTTCAAAGTGTATTTCAAAATCTCAATCTTAAAAGTTTACATCAGCAGCCTAAAATGTAAACATTGTTTTAAAATAATATTCATTTCTTACCATGGGACACAGTACTGTAATTATTTTTTCGATTATAATAGATTTATATTTATTTCGCGCAGTAAGATTTACTGGAGGAGAAAAGTTAAAGGAATGAGAATGTGCCTCAAGGATATATATTAATTCACGACTAAAGTCTAAACAATTTAAGTCTCTTCTCAGTTTAAAAATTACCTTAGATTAACTTTAACAAACACTTTCCCATTCAAATGAATATATGTATTAAATTGAAAACTAAAGCCATGGTGCAGATTTTCTTGAATCAAGGAATTGAGTTAATTTTGACCAATCAGGAGGCTGTGGCGTGAACATGCAGGGGTCTAACCATTGCTTGAGATTCACAGATTCCCCCTCTTTAATTCTCCTTTTGACCCCTTTAGCCTGTTGGTTAACAGGTGTGGATAGTCTGTAGAACGCAGAGTATCTGATTGACAGGTGTGGATTGTCTGCGTTCTATACAAATAATATACAGAGAAAATCTAAACTCACTTACAAATTATCAAATCAATAATCTAATCTAATCTAATCTTTGTGAGCTCAATTCTAAACTGAAGTTTCTAGACAAAATGAAAACCTCTTTTGATTGCAGTAATCAAGTTTATTTTGTGAATTAATCAGAGATAAGAGGTTATACTTCAGATGTGAGAAAGTGTACATAAACTGATTGACAAACTGAGTAGACACGGTTACTGGCAGTAGAAATCCATGTCCTAGAACAGGATAAAGAAAATAGTTTATCATAAATATAAGAATCTTTGATTAGTTTGAAATACTCACAGTTGTGGGCATCTTAACCGTGTCTTTTGCAAACGTCAGAGTCTCATTGACCACTGTTGCTGGAAAATACCCAACAATTCCCATCTGATCAACATACCTCTCACTATACACCTGAAAGATAGATAGATTAAATATTTGTTATTATTTTCATGCCACAACTAGTTTTTATAAATAGTCTCAAAATGTTTGGGGCACGGTAAGCACATACACTCCCAGACCAGAAGACTCCAGCGCCCTCTTCTGGCACAAGTTTGGAATACACATAAACCTTCTGCTCCTTTCTTAGGTTAATAAATCTGCAATCTGGAGCGATGAAGTCATCCAAGGCAGTGGCCAGAGACAGGACAGCTAAAGCACATAAGTGAAAACCAAAATAAATACGAGGTGGAAGGGGAAACAATTACATATTTACTTACTAGAGCATTCTTGATCTCCACAAAACTTGTGGTCTCCCAGTTTATCCATCTGAACAGCCTTTGGCGTCTGATGAAGTAGTCCAAAAATAAGACAAAGTACAAGTATGTACATCCTTATTGAGTCCAATGTATGTGTACACAATTTAAGCAGTTTTTAAGTCCCACGTTTAGGTCGCAGACAGAAAGAGCTCCAAAATGTAAAAACTATGTCAAAGCCAAAGAAGCGATGGGTTGAGCCTCTCCAACTATCCAATCACTGCTCACTACAGCTCTCTCCATAAATATTTATTTCCCACAAGGGATTGGGCAGAGAAATAACGTGCACAAGAACACAACTTTTGGGAAACACAACACAATTCTGTGGGCTCATGTGAAAGGCATCATGCTATGAGTGTGAAGTCTCATTAAGAGTCCCATTTTAAACAGGTTTTAGCTCTACTTTAGACCGAGAAAGGTTCCCTTATTAGGCTTGGGCTTGATATGGCCATAAAGGCCAGACCTTTATAAATGGTGGCTCTTGGGACGTAAATTTATTTAATCTGTTATAGTAGTAATTAGTAGTAGTAGTAATCTTTATTTATATACCGCCTTTTCACTGCACATCGGAGTCTCAAAGCGGTTTACAATTGTGATTTTTGGGAGCAGGGTCGCCAGTACAGGAGGCACATGCTAGACCTATTGTACATATTTTTAGTGGTAGGGGAAACCGGAGCACCCGGAGGAAACCTACACAGACACGGGGAGAACATGCAAACTCCACTCAGAACTGTTCAGTTATACTTAACTGAACAGTTCAGAATGGAAACAATAATAATAAAAAATAATAAATCGTACTTTGATAGCACTTTTTACACACTGTAGTTATTACTACTTACAGTACTTTAATTAACAATGGCAAATACAGTGGACTCCTGTTATGAGCGTCAATGTTTGGTAGATTGTAGTAGAATAAACGGTAGAAAAATACCGTTATTTCCAACATAAAGGCATCAATAATTAAGATTCTAAAATCATTTTAGGCTTGATTTGTGGTTACAGATCTTTATAGATGCATGTGTAGTCTGTAAGTTTGATGGGCTAGTTTTACTTTCATCATTTGTGTTTGAGTCCATTGTTTGCATGGGTTTCCTCGGGGTGCTCCAGTTTCCTCAGGGTGCTCCGGTTTCCTCCAGGTGCTCCACTAAAAACCTGTTTAATAGGTGTGAATGTATTGTAAGATGACTCACTTGTTTACATAATCAGAGGGCCATAGCACTGAAACAATAATAAAGTCATTGAACTTTGATCAGTAGAAACGGGTGCACGCACATATGACACATTGCTGTGCTTTGTTACATCAGTTTGACAGTTTACTTCGGTTCATATTTGAGTAAACAATGCGATCATCCTCATTTTGGCTGATGCAAAGCTCTGTAAAACCATAATGTAAAACTCAGACTGCCACGATGTTTGATTGACAAATCTGGATCACTGGATGGGCGGCGCGAAGAAATTACACACATTGTCTACTCCCCGCCCATGCCACTCGCCCAGTGACCCACCACAAGCGCTTCTCCTGGCAGTGCTGTGTGACGTCCGCCCACTCTAAACTCAAAAAGCCTCCGGGACTCTCGCCTGTGTTATTGTTCGGATTGAAGTGAAGGGGGTCGATTCTGCTTTGTTTTTTAGCTCTGGGGGGCGTACAAAACTGACAGCAAGCTAACTCAACAATAAAGCTGCCGTGCGCTGGAAAACATATATTTATTGAATTGATTTTTCGCGGTAAAAGTTCGGACGGGACCAGAAGTAGCGTGAGTTAGCTGCTGCGAATGGATGCGCTGGTTTCTGACTTATTTGGCTCAGGAAATGAAACCATCTCTCGACCACAACTTTCCGCCTGCTGTGGTGGAAAGCAGGGGCTCGGACTCGGGTTAGCGTCTAAGAAAGCGAATGCAAAAGCGAACAAGAAAGCAAGGGCGCGATTCTCCCGCAACAACTACAGACCGAGCCATAATGCCCCGTATCTACCACCAGAGGTAAGCAGTCCCCCGTGCTAGCTACACAACAAACAACATGCTAGCATAACATACATACTCGCATCAACTCTTGGAAATTATTAAAAGTTTGCTTATAAGATTTTGTTATTTCCGGGGTCCAGCTGTCCATTCGATATAAAAAATAAAAATAAATAAATAAATAGATATAACCTGCTCTCAACTGACACGTAGCAAGTTGGTTTGAACTGTGTCAGTGATAATAATAAACATGGACGTGAACTATAGCTGCCATTCTGACGCCATAAAGCTGACTCGACATAGATTGTTCAGCCAGCTCATGGATCTATTATGAATACAGGTCGGCTAGACATTAGTTCGGTTATCTTTGAGCCATATAGGCAGCTGTGTTTGTAAATATACTCTGAAAGGGGGCGGGGAGCGTCTGGTGACCTCTTCCAGTGAAAACTAGTAACAACATAGTAACAGCGCTGTTTGGACATGGACATATGAGTGCACAATGATGTCAAAGTGTCCTTTGGCAGATCTATGTCAGATTCAGATCGGTCTTTTGAAGTCTACCCCGAGGACATGTCTGGACATAATCCATGGGGGGTGCTGCGCTGCTATTACATCAGAAATGGAAGTTCATTGGAGAGAATACAGAAGTTTATGTTAGATGAGATATATGATTAAAGAACCGATAGTTATCCCACTGTGGGGAGATTCTGGTGTTGCAGTGCACATACAGGGCAGTAGTAAGAGATAAGTAGCTGTGAATGCTTCTTACATAGTTATAAATGCTTCATAAACAGAGCAATACGTGTGTATATGTATGTGTATAAAGTTAAAAACACTACCTGTAGATAAGACACAGATACAGATACCTGTAGAGTCATTCTGAAATTACATTATTGCACATGATCGCAGTATTTACTATACATATTTTGAGATTTCATAACACTTTGAAGCAACTTTTGTTAAAGTTAAACTCATCATTCTATCAATGTGCAGAAGCCAGTACTTTTCCCTTGTTTTGTCTATCTGAAGGCCAAGCTACATGGCACCGTGGCAGCTGCTGATTGGAGGTCTCCATGCCTCCGCTCTGTATAATACACTTGCATTCTGTTGTATCTGTGTTCGTGTTGTTCGTGCTGTCTCTACCATCGACAATAAAACATGTCTTCTGTCTGAATGAAAGACGCGATCCCAGACTATGTCATCTTCTTCACATATATACACTATATATAATTTGTAAAGACCATAGGCTCCAAGGTTGTCAAAAGTATTCAAAAGCAGATGTTAAAACGTATTCATAGAATGTAAACTATATCTAGTATTGAAAAGTATGGAAAGTCTTGTCACTAGGGGGAAAAAACACAAACGGGACAAGATGTGTGATTCTCTGAGCATTTTTTTAGTTATTATATAGGTTTTTAATTATTAGGCTTTACTTTACAGTTGAGAATACTGTTATTTATGTTAAAATGTATGCAGCTCATAGTCCAATAAAAAAGATAAAATTAGTATCGATCATTGAGTCTATTTCTTAGTATTCGAATCAAGTTTGTACATTTAGTTTTGTGACAACACTAATTGGCACAGAATCTCTTAAGTGTAAACCACTTTATTATATCAATTACTGAGCTGATGTAACTGTGGTTTAACTGAATGTGTCAGACAACTGGCTTTGTGTGTCACCATTATACAAACAGTTTTTTGTTTGTTTATCTTTGTGTTTTTGTGCAGTTGACCCTTTTCACATTCTTTTCATTCTCCTCTCACAGGCTGAAGAGGGTAATATTGAATACAAAGTAGGTCCGCATGGGTAATATTCATAAACGAAAAAACAGAACACCTTTCTTATTTTGAAATGTAATGTCTAGTTGAAGCTGGTGAATCCAACTCAGTACCGGTTCGAACACCTGGCAACTCAAATGAAATGGCGTCTCCAAGAGGGAAAAGGCGAGGCGGTCTATCAGATCGGCGTGGAGGACAATGGCATGCTTGTGGGACTATCGGAGGAAGACATGAGAGCTTCGTTAAAGACCCTCCATCTAATGGCGCAAAAGTAATCCACTCATATTGATTATACTTTGTTTATGCAGCGCAAAAAGTGCCAGTAGGACAAGTAACATTATCTTGTTTTTAAAAGATTCAAGAAATGTCTCCCTTGGAATGAGAAAAATATGCAACAGTGCTTTGTTCCATTGGTAGATCTTGTTTTGTCAGAATGAACTCAAATTAACATTAAAAAAACGCTCAATTCAAGCCATTATTACATCATATTTTATAATTTTTTGCAGTGTATAAATGAGTCCCTTAGGTTTTTAATGTTGTTTTGTTTTTCCTTGTTACAGAGTAGGGGCTGACATCACTATCCTCAGACAAAGCGAGGTCGATGAGGACTCTGATTGCCCTCGAAGCATTGCTGAAGTTCTCATACGTAAAGTGCCAGACGACCAACAGGTCAGACACCACTCTACTCTTGCTACACAAAATTGCAATTATTATATATCCTTAATGCCTGTTGTCTTTGCACATTTCCTGCATTTGTGCACACCCTGAGAGATCCTATTTATGCCAAATGCAACATTGTACATTTCTCCATAGTGAGATCAAAAAGTCTTATCTTTCCCGCAGTTCTTGGACTTGCGAGTAGCGGTTCTGGGTAACGTGGACTCCGGAAAGTCCACGTTACTGGGCGTCTTGACACAGGGTGAACTGGACAATGGGCGAGGGCGGGCAAGGCTCAACCTCTTCAGACATCTCCACGAAATCCAGACTGGGCGCACGTCAAGTATCAGTTTTGAGATACTTGGATTCAACAGCAAAGGAGAGGTAAGGGAGGAGCTTATTTGCTCCTTTAAGAGACAAAAAAAACATTGCTTGTAGATTTCTCCATTGTGAGATCAATAAAGTATGTCGTATTTTTCCTTTCTTATTGTGTGGTTATGGTTCATTTTTTTCACTCAGGTGGTAAACTACAGTGAATCTCGAACGGCAGAGGAGATTTGTGAAAGTGCCTCTAAAATGATCACGTTCATAGACTTGGCGGGGCACCACAAATATCTGAAAACCACCATCTTTGGCCTCACGAGTTACTGTCCTGATTTTGCGATGCTGGTCGTCAGTGCAAACACAGGCATCGGTAAGAGCTTGGATTATTTTTAATTCCAGAGCAGTACGGTTTGTTTGTGTACACAGACCGCTTTGCATTTCAGTGGATCAGCTGAGGCTTGGCACTCGTACTGTCTGACCTTATGCAACAGAGTGCTCTCGTAACATTAGAATATCTCACATTCTGACCGTTCTTGTCACAGTCCATCTGACCCACAAGACACAGCGATCCTGAGACGTTAACCTGACACTTGCCAACACAAGTAACCGAACGCTCATTACTGGTGCTGACTGCACGCAAAGAGCAAAACATGTCCGGGCCTCTATGTCCCAAAGAAGCCACACCTATCTGGTTTTGCAGCTAACTTCAACGTTCAGAAAGATTTTCAAATAGATAAAATAGGAGAACCTAAAACAACCAGTGTGTGAAATGCATGAATTAAAGTAGTATGTAAAGCAGGTATAATTATCTTGTTTGTCACTGTTCCTTGGCCACATTCCTAATAAATGTTTAGGTCATACATGTGTCCATAAATTTTTTTGTTTAAAACTGCTAGAACCACACAATGATTGTAACTTGTCTTTTCTCGGATGTAGAATCAGAAAAGCTAATTACTATGTATTAACCCTATAGTTTTGTGGCGTATTTTCAATTGAATCCCATTAAATTCAATGTATACTTGTATAGCCCTAAATCACAACAGTAGTAATCTCGGAGAATTAAAGCAGTTCCTGGTCTCCCTTCCGCTATATATGATTGAAGCAGCATTTTATCAGACCCCGATTCAAGACCTGTAGACCATGTAGAATTCAAAAAATTAATGCATTCTGAAAAATGTTGCTCTGAAGAATGCAGGGAAATATGCAAGATATGCAAATATGCATATGCAAAACTATAAAAAACAAATCATTATTATGGAAGAGATTTGTGTAAAACCTGAGGTATTTATCAAATCAGAGTCCAAAGAACCACTCAGGTTTCACATCAGCTGTTTCAGACCACAGCTGATACCAGAGCAGATACCAGAGCTGATCCTGTCCCATCTGAGTGACAGGGTTTGAAGTAGGGCAGAAGTGTCAGCGTGGCCGAGCGGTCTGAGGCACTGTGTATAGGATGCAGTCTACTCTGAATGTGTGGGTTTGATTCCCACTTCTGACAGTCTTTTTGTCACGTTTTCATATTACAAAATGTGCACAAGGGCACGAGAAGCGCTTGTGCTGTCCAGATTTTCAAGGTTCTTTATACCAGTCCCCTAGAGTTAAATGTGTAAATGTGTATCCACTAATCCACTATTTTCAGAGTAATGACTGAGACATTTGTATGACAATATTCAATTCAATGTATTCTTGTATAGCCCTAAATTGCAACTGTATTTATCTCAGAGGAATTAACAAAACCGTTGAGCTAACACAGATCAGAGAATCAAACAGTTCAAACATAAATGATATAGAACACATAGGTCTTGGTCAGTATGACACCCAGATAGGTCTAACCCTAGTCCCAAGCTGTATTTGTTAAAGAGTGACAGCTGATAGCAGTCGACACTTCACAACGATCGTGCCTTTTCTAATCTGGGAACACTTTCCTTGGTTTTACATGTCAGGATGGCCGAGCGGTCTAAGGCGCTGCGTTCAGGTCGCAGTCTCCCCTGGAGGCGTGGGTTCGAATCCCACTTCTGACAAGTTGCTTTTAGTTCTCAGCTACTAGGTCAAGGAGATATACCCCGTATGTTTGAAAAAGCATAACAATGCTTAAGTGTGACATTTCAGGTTAACAGTGTTCCGTCCTCTGAAGTTCTGCCCCCTCCTTTCTGAGTAATCTTTTATTCATTTGTTTTATACATAAGTTTTGTATTTGTTTATTTATGGTTGAGCAAATAAAACGAAAGAACAGGTTGAAAAGTACAAGTGTAGCATTACACCATTGTGACAAGGTTTAGCGACGCTGTTGAGACTTTTGTAAAATGAGAGTGAAAAGGTCCTTAGCTATTTAAAAGTCCAAATGTGTTTAAAAAGTTCTCAGTGTTTAAAAGTACTGTGGTGAAGTTTGAAACCGATTAAAGGTTATAAACTGGAGGGATGAAATTCTGTGAACAAAATGAACTTTTAGGTGTGAAACCTTTGGGGGAAAAGAGGAGACTGCTTTAAGTGACTGCATCCTACGCGGATTACTAAAGTGCACCTTTACATAAGTCTACGTAATCACATGCCGTCATTTCTGATATTTTCCTGATTACAGCGGGTACAACGCGGGAGCATCTGGGGCTGGCCATGGCTTTGAAGGTGCCCATCTTCATCGTCATCAGTAAGGTGGATCTGTGCACACGTGCTACAGTGGAGCGCACGGTCCGCCAGCTCGAGCGCGTCCTGAAGCAGCCGGGGTGCAACAAGGTTCCAATGGTTGTCGCTAATAAAGATGATGCCGTCACCGCAGCGCAGCAGTTTGCACAGTCTCCCAGGTACTTCACCGTCTTCACTATGCTTTTCACAGTTTTACTTCAAAACAATTCAGCAACTTTTTTTTCATTCCAGCATCACGCCAATCTTCACGTTGTCCAGTGTGTCAGGGGAGAGCTTGGACTTGCTGAAAGTTTTCTTCAATATTATTCCTCCTCTAAGCAACAGTAAAGAACAAGAGGGACTGATGCAGCAATTAACAGAGTTTCAGGTTGGTTAAAAAGAAAAGTAATGAACTTGAATTATATTTTACATTTTTAACAAGAAACATAATGACATATGAACGCAGGTGGATGAGATCTACTCTGTCCCTGAGGTGGGAACGGTCGTGGGAGGCACTCTGTACAGGTAACTTCATATTCACAATCATATCTGCTACGTAAAAAAAAACCATGGGGCTGTGGCAGGAGCCCTTGTGTGTACCATCTTCTCTGCCTGGTGAACGCTGAGGTATTCTTGCACAGTTTTTCCAATATTGGTTTACTGCAAATGACAAATAAATTCTTGAATCTTGAATATAATCAACCGTTTGCTCATTATTAGTGGCATTTGTCGTGAAGGGGATGACCTCGTGGTCGGGCCGACAGACGCTGGACAATTTCACAAACTGACAATCGGCAGCATCCAGAGGAATCGCTCGGCATGCAGGGTACTGAAGGCTGGTCAAGCTGCAACACTGGCGTTGGGAGAATTTGACCGCTCATTACTCCGAAAGGTCAGGACTAAAGACTAATGTGTGTATGATTATTTATTTACTTGACACTTAATAAAACATTCTATTCAACAGGGAATGGTGATGGTGAGTCCAGAGATGGATCCTACCATTTGCTGGACTTTTGAGGCTGAGGTTGTGCTACTTTTCCACGCAAAGACGTTCCACAAAGGTTTCCAGGTGACTGTGCACATCGGCAATGTGAGACAAACCGCCATTGTGGAGGAGCTGTATGGAAAGGTCAGACCTGAGTTTATTTCTTCTTTTACTGCTAATTATGTGCAACAAAATGCATGAAAAGTGTATATTCTTGATTTTATAATTAAAAATTTTGTATATATCTTTATCTCAGGAAGCACTAAGGACCGGTGAGAAAGCAGAAGTGCGTTTCAGATTCATCAAACATCCAGAATACCTCAAAGTGGGGGCAAAAATGCTCTTCAGGGAGGGTGTAACCAAAGGCATCGGACACATCACAAAACTGCAGCCCGTTACCCAGTACAAACCATCCCAAAGAGAGGAGGAGGGGGCTTAGCAGCAGCAGCACCGCAGATCTACAACCCAGGCCTGTTGAGAAACCACACAAAAAACCTTTCATATCAATCCGTTTCGGTCATTTTTGCAACCTGTTTCTAAGCTTTACCTGACTGTGATGTTCTACGGGTTAAACGTGTGGCACTGATTGACAATAACACCACCACCTTGCCATGGGAGAGAATGTAGACTGAAGTGGATCTTTTTAGTGGCAGAATTACACTCGTGCACGGTCTACATCTGAATGCACTCCTGAACATGATGCACACTCTGCCACCTGCACTGAACCTTGGATGTCACTCTTTTTTTTTACCACACTGCACCACTTGAAGGCGCTGTTGCCTCTTGTTTTGTAACCAGCCAGTGCCTCAAACAGTTTTAATACTTTCATAATAGAATACATTTTATCTATATTAACTTTAGCTCACATACACCACTGTGTTGAGATATAAGTTGATATAATTCCGTGTCTGTCCAGGGTTCCTTTGTAGGTGGGTTTTCATCTGGACAATGTTTTGGAAATGGTCTTGGAATAGTTCAAAAAGTAAAAAGATGATTACGTTTGAAACCTTTTCTACCATGTTTAGAGTTATATTTGTATTTGCTGACAAACCAGTGTATAAGGAAAGATAAATGTTAAGAGTTATTTTCTCTAACCCCATTTGAGGTCAGTCAGCTGAGATATTTTAAGTCCTTTTTAGGTATTCAGGTTTGCATTTTACTGCCACTTTGATAAACCTTCCCAGTGGAAGCGTGTAGCTAATGTCTTAATTCTATCCGTTTCACAGCAGCCACCTATTGTTACTGATGTCACACCCTCTGCAGGGTTTTACAGTGCCTACTGTTTTATCTTCCAGTTGTAAAAGAGATGTCCTTCTTGGGTTGGTGCTACTTATGGTGTCTGATGTGGGAAATATAATGTTGTAAAGTTTGTTTGGTTTGGTTGTGCCTTAAGTGCATGTTGATCCACCAGATCTGTTGTTTCTACAGATTTGTTCTCAAAGCATTTCAATCAAAGGTTTTGTAGTTTTTTGTCAGATCTCAATGTTTCTGTTGCTGCGTCTGAGAGCTATTTTGTAGTATATTTTAAGAGTGTTCCATATAATTTAGTCTGCTTTTGAATGGAATATCCATCATTTGGGTGAAATGCAATATTTATGTACAGATCTAATTATTGTGTTTGACTGAAGAATATACTTTATGAAAACATTCCTATGTTGTCATGTGATATTTTATTACTAATAACACTTTTTAATGATCCATAATAATGCATCGGTTGTAAATAGTGCTTTTTTATGGAATTTTTTTCGTATCATTCACGGTGATAAATTACTGTAGCCACAGCTGCCCTGGGGCACAGAAGCGAAGCAACCAGTATGGGCTATTGTTCCCTCCGACCACCACGGACCATTCACACACAGACTCATTCTAGACTCACCAGGGCCACCCCTGCTTAGCCTTCACATGCAGGTATGGTCACAATCCAATCAGTGTTCATTTTATAACAATAATATTATTTGGTCAAAGGGTCGTCAACAGATTTCTTTTTACATATTTATTATATTATCCATACATCATTAGTATCAAAACCAGCCCTGGCAAACATGTGAGGGACAACAACAAAATCAGCTTTTTTTGAGAAAAGAATCCAAAGTTCCAGTGTTTCCGCCAGACCGGGGTCGTTTGGCTTGTGGTCCAGTCTGACCTCTGCTCTTTGTTTTCCCAGCTGCTGGCCCTGCTCTGAGGGGGGGCACAAAGGAGGGAGAGGCTGAGAACGAGCTCTGGAGCTCCATTGCAAAGTGAAAGTCTATGTGTTCGGGCATTTCCCAAACCACCACCTCTTTCCCGCACTTTTCACACCGACACAAGTCTTCTTTGTCGATGTTTGCAGAATTGGAAATCAAATCATAATTTCTGTCGTTGTCTAATTGGATTTTGAAATCTTTGGACACTGAATGAAATAAACTTTTGGCCGTCTCGTCTTTAGAATCACAGTTAGAAAGCGGGTCAAGAGGTGGTAATGTGTCTGAGTCCTCTGCAGCACACGGCGGTTGCACACTTCTTTCCATTTGTTTCTTGCTGAAGAAAGAAGAGATGCTACTTTTGGGCTTAGGTGAACCAGAACTGAAACTACTCCTACTTGTAAACACGCCCTGAGACTCAGAGGTTGAGGCTATTTGCGTGGAAGCTTCAGCGTCTTTCTCCTCCTCTTCTTGTGTCTGTTCTGACGGTTGACGTTTATGTTTCTCGACAGATTTTTGAAACAAGGCCTGAATGCTTCCCGCTCTCTTGGGCGCTGTGCTATTTCTCACTTCACAGGGCGCCGGGTTTGTGGATTGTGTGGAGGCAAAAACATTCTGTGAAGCGGAGACATCGCTCGAGAAAAAGCCGGCAATGCCCCCGGACGTGGGTGCGTCGTTGAATTTGCTCGCCGACAGGTGAAGCAAGGTGAGGGGCGGAGTCCTGCAGAACATGTCCAACTTAGACCAGAACAAGACGTTTATTATTCTCCATTTTGATTCACTTACCAGGTTTGTTGTTGGTTTCCTGCTGTGTTGAGGCTTTTAATGATGGCAAAACTATCACTTGAAAGTTTGCCTGCTTCGTAGCGGACCAAGGCACAACAGCGAGAGAAACTGCTTGACCGCTTATCCCCGAGTTGACGTACTCCGACAGTTAGAAGTTTTGCCACTCGACCGTTCTTTAGCAAATTAAAACGATGGTTAAATCATTTCACAGATCCAAAAAAACATGGATTCATATAAGAACACAACAGTCTTACCACATCCCTGTCTTTCGTTAGCCTCTCCTCCAGCTCCAGGGCCAGCTGATGAAGCCAGTATTGCACCTACAAATGTAAGTCACACATCTTGACACTTCATATTATATATTAAACTATACGCCTATCAGTTTTATCTCTTTATTTAGCTCTGTTTTTACCTGCTCCTTTGTAGCCAGTGATGTTTTTCCTGGAAAATTCTTACTGCAACCAATAGACTTGGGCAGCTGCCTGGGCTTCACTGGTTCAAACTCTATCCCTCTGCACAGGTCATAGAGCCACGGGCTGGAAGGAAATGGACATTACTACATCTGTAATGGTAATGTCAAAGACAGAAGGAAGGAACGAGATGTATTCTGCTGATTTAACAGAAATACGACTTAAAGCTGGGATATGTGGTCTGTACCAACATACACATTTTTTAAAATCAATTTTCACATGGTTCTTCAACGTTTGGATAAAGTAAGTGCATGTGAGAAGAAGCCTGAGAGTAACTTTTTACCAGTGGCGGCTGGTGGAATTTTCTACTGGGGGGGCTATGAATATGATGACTAGATATAAATGCACCACAGAATTTGACACTGTCTATTATTTTTGATAGGATGTGCCTATTCTTGTCAACCTCCTCATTGTGCTTTCTGATCCCTACCCTGTAGCTTTCATCCAGCTGGGATGAAATATTTATCTTCCCAAACATAGCTAATTTGAGGGCATTTTGCATGTGGATACCAGTCTGCTCATGCTTCTTTGCCTTTTCTAAAAAGTGCTTCAGATCAGTCATACCTGTCTTGATCCATGCTGGGTCAGATCCTGATGTTTGAAACAAGAGGCATGGAAAGAAAAATAAAGCATTAGCCTCGCTACATGCTGCTAGCCAAGATTTGGCGCTGAACCAGGTCCTGGAAAAAGTACGAGTGTACCGTCTCCCCCTGTCGCTGGACTGCTGACTAATGGTAATATTTGGCTGATCAGGTCCAAGCTCTTTAACCTCAACCTTCTCCTGGTATGATCTTCTCTCAAACGGTATTGTTTTGAGTGATCTAACTGAATTATTCTTTTTCTCGTTCTCCATTTTGCGTCTCTTTACGTTCGTCTCAAACTCCCACAGCTTGACCTGTCAATCACTGTAAACGGACGTCACAGACAGTGACAGTACAGGTCGCGGGCGATCCCGCCCCCTCAGGGCGCACTTCTCCTGCGCCCCCAAATCGTCTTATCTCTTGCATTGAAGAGGAGCTACTGCGCATGTACAACTTTTAACGAGAGTCCATAGACGCCTCAGGGCGCAATCTTTTGCGCCCTGAGGCGGAAATACGTCCTCAGTCCGACACAGACAACGCTGATGAGCTTAATCAATCCAACTCAGCATAAACTATAAAGTATTTCTTCCACATCTGAAATAAAACACACATAAATTTCGAAATATTTTAATGTTATTATTTTTTTTTTAACGTTTTATTCAAGGTAACATGGCAAGTTGTGAGTGGTGGGGCGGTGCCCTAGCGCCCTCTATTGGCCGGCCGCCACTGCTTTTTACACTTTGGCCTGAGAGCTGATTGGCTGAGTGAGGGTGGTCCCCTGTTTTCACTTTTCTGTCTGAAAAAGCTAATTGTGGCGACACCTGCAGGTGAAAGCCAGATCATGTAACTGTCACTGAAGCAAAGCTAGGCAGAGCCTGGTTAGTGTTGTGATGGAAGACATCTGGGAAGACCAGGTGACACAGTGGGGTGGCTGTAAAGTGCCAAACTGCCGTTGTGTCCTTGGGCAAGAGACATCATCCACATTGTTTAGAATGAGTATGTTGTGTGGTGGTCTAAAGGGACATAATTGTTGCCTTTTTTCTGTCAGTGTGCCCCAAGGAAGCGGTGACTACAGTAATTCATCACCACCGAGTATGGAGTGAATGAATAATGACATGTGAAGCGTCTTTGAGTGTCCAAAAAAGCACTATATAAAACTGATTATTATCTGAAAATGTGGCAGAGGCCATAATTGACATGCAAGTGAAAACTACTAAAGAACCAAACTGTTGTCATCTAACTAGTCTGGTTTGAAAATTCGGTACCCCAGCTTTAATGGTAGATTGATAAGATACTTTGGATCCCTATAGGAGAAACGCAAGTGTCCAGCAGCAGAAATACATCCATCCATTCAAACATCATTAAATACATTATTGCAGCATCTTACCCTGTCTTTTCTCCAAAGTGTTGCGCCAGCTGAGCTTGTGAAAACTGTGTGAGGTCTCCCATATTCTCTACTCCCAAGGTTTCAGTAATTGATGTGCCAAGTTTTCCTCCAAGGTTACGGCTAGGTAAACAGAAAAATAAACAATAAATCAGATTTTAAGTAATTATTAGGTTTATTTTACCATAGTAACAAAAACACTCACATTTTGCTGATGTGCAGAGAGTTGAAGAGCTCAGGCACAGACTCCATCGGCAGAATCGTTTGACGATTTGGTTTATTCAGTCCGCATGCTAATTTGGCCAGCACCTGCACATTACAGTACACACCATTATGACCCCCCAGAGAGTATAGGTACAGTAAACAGAAATGATTACAAACCTTATTGTGAGCTATTCCTGCCGAACAACTGAACCCTGTGTCTTTCCCCACCGCAGCTCTCATTTCCTCTACAATCATGGCTCCCAGGGAAAGCTGTGCCTCAGAAGTGCACTGAGAGGTAGTTATGGAAGACAGCCACTGCTCGAGACCTCTGGACCTCTCAGCTTCTGCAAAAACACACATTACATCAACAACAAAGAAGACCAGGGCTGCATGAGTGTGGCAAAAAAAATCTAATAGCACTGCAACTGAAAAACTGCAATATTTGGAGAGTTAGCCAATACAATTCCCACACATTTCAGAAAAGATTTTATCTTAGCCTTTAGTACATTTATCTTGTAGACATATTTCTAAATAAATGTTTAAATGAAGTAGTTATCTTTATTCACTTAATTTGTCTTACGTTAGGACATATGTTGCAACAAATCCAGACAGTTTCGACTTTGTTCATCCATCCATTTTCTTCCCCTTAATCCATTACAGGGTTGGGGGGGGGTGGCCAGAGATGCCACCCTGTACACAGAGCACCAGCCCCTCACTGATCCTTCTGCAGGTGGTGAGCCCACAGGAGGATGGATGCTCTATGGCATACAGCCTTGATCTTTCAGCGGGGGCTTCAGGCAAAGTGGGGTTAAGTGTCTTGCCCAAGGACACAACGACAGCAGACATCAGTGGGAGTCGTTGTGGGCTCGAACCCGCAACCTTCAGGCTCAAAGGCCAATGCTCTACCAATTGAGCCACTGTCGCCCCCTCGACTTTGTTCATTCATTCAAGAATGAATGGAATGAATGAACTAATGCTTCTGCCTGGCATTGGCAAATCAAGATGATTTTCCTAATTTAATAATTATTCGGATATATAATATAGACTTAGTAAATTAATAATGATATTAATATGTTGCAGTCTTTGCGATTTGCCAGTAGGAGCCACTAAAATGCGATGTTTCAACTGCAGCCTTATCTGACATATTGTGGCTTTAGTTGCTATACCTTTGTCTTGATCCGGGGCTGAACCTGACTCCTCCTCTGGAGCGTTGTGTGGGTATCCCTGGACGTAGGTGGTCCGCAGGAGACACGGGTCAAATTGCTTGTCCGCCGTTTCCTTCAGTCGCTGTTGGACCGCAGAGGTGAGATCCATGTAGGCCTCATCAATACTCGCCCGCTCAATAACAGCAAACCGGGACATCACTTCAATCACCTCCACACTTGCTTCCCTATAACTGTATTACAGACAAGTTCAACATTTGAACAACTTCAATTGTATTTATTTTTCAAACACATGTATATTTCTTAACCATTGTCAGATACTTTCTTAGTACCTGCTTTTCCCCGTTTCAATCCAGGCTGAACTGACACTAATGTGTTCTAACTAGACAGAGAATGGCCAGAGCACTGCTGGAACCATGGTTACCAAGGAATTTCCCCAGATACTGGTTTGTTGTGGGTAGGTTTCTGGGATTTGTTACCAGCCACTTAAGTGTAATGGAAACACAGCCAGGTAGAGTAGAGCCAAGTAGAGGCTGGTTGAAACGGGGCTTATGACCAGTAAGATTTACTTGAGGAGAGAAGTTAAACCAATGACGAGGGGCCTCAAGAATATGAATTATGGAATCAGGAAGCTGCAGATATGATTTTAATTCACTGTATGAATCTTACTGTGTGAGATCTGCCTTGCCGTGAGACTCCCGCACTCGGGCCACCTCCAGTTCTGGGCATAGCTTTTTAGCGTCGTCCACCCACATGTTCCTGGTGACACCGTGGGCTCTGGCCTCATAACTCACAGCGATGATTCTGTGAAAACATCAGTTATTAACGGGCCGCAGACCGCCAACCGTGTTCAGTAGTGGTCAATACAAAAGAGCAGTACTTAGTAAACAATTTATTAACGGCCGCAACAAAGGCCATCACAAGGAGATGGCTTAAGCCTGAGTCCAGCCATATTAGGAGGGTGGATGGTGTACCTTTGCTTTCAGAGGACATCTTTGAGGACAAATGGGACGTTAGACTTTGAAAATCTCATGACTTGCACAAGATGTGACTGATGTCTGACTACTACATTGTGGCTGAGCACACAATGTAGTAGCACTCTCGCTTCTCAGCAAGAAGGTCCTGGCCCGGGTTTCGAATTCTGGTCGGAACAGGGCCTTTCTAAGTGGAGTTTGCATGTTCTCCCCATGTCTGCGTAGGATTCCTCCTCTGTACAATAGGTCTGGCATGCACCTCCTGTACTGGCGACCCCGCTCCCATCTCTGTGTGCAGTGAGAGGACAAATGCCCAAAAAATAACAATTGTAAACCGCTTTGTGACTCTGGCCTGTGAAAGGCGGTATATGAATAAAGATGAGATGAGAGATACGTTGGAATATGGATTACAATTGGCCCAAAAAGTTGTCTATGGTAAAATTTTCAACAATTATGACTGGTGTCTTACTTATCTGTTTTGCTCATGTTTTCTGTCAAAAGTAAAATAACAAATTATCACATTTATATCACACAAACCGAAGACACAACATCTCCACGGAAAACATACGGGTAGCGGAGCAGGTCATAAAAGTTGCGTAATGCAGTTTTAATAAGACGTAACATAAGCTGTTCTCAATTCTACTTCATCCAACAACCTACCTCTCTCTGATGACCTAGTGAGAGTGTTTTAAATGTAAGTTAAGCTGCTTTACTTTGACTTTACCTGTCATAAACACTCACCCGCCTCCCTTCCACGTCTTGTACTGGGCCACCACACAGGGCTTGTTCGCCAGGGCAGGGTTCAGCCGCTGCTCCACCTGCACGTAGAAGCAGTCCATGTCCACCAGGGCGACCACCCGCTCCTGGCCGTACTCCATCACTCCTCTACACACCCAGGATGTCAGGGCCAAAGCAGCGGGCACTGATCGCTGTTTTTCCGCCTCGTTTCAAGCAGCGGTGTTATGTAAAAACGTCATCAATGTGAGACGGAGGTGACGTCATAGGCTGTCGCTAAAGGTGTAGTTTTTTGGAAAGATAAATGAGGAAATGTAGTTCAAAGCTTCACACTCTTTATGCCACAGATTAGTCATAGGTTTTTCTTTTAACAAAAGGCTATGTTTTCATGCATGTGTTTGTATTAATAAAGTGAAGATTATCAGACTAGATTCAATACATTCTTTGTTCAAATGTTAATGCTATTATTTTCATTTATCTGTTTTATGCATAGACTGTAATATGCTTAAAAACGAATAGTTCTACGTCATGGTGCTACGTCCCTTAGGACTTCGCTAGTGGGATATCACGTGACCCCCAGGTCACATGCCAGAGAGATCAAATAATTTGCTCCAATCACTAGCGACCCTCCTCTATAAAGGCCCCTGCACAAGGCCGCACCCCCTCTTTCACTCTGGCGCCAATTGAGATCTACCACAGTATTTACTTCATTCTGAGAGATGTCTTCCGTTGTTTGTCCGAGTTCCCCTTCGCCCTCCGGCGTCGGACGTCGTCGTTGCCCGCGGAATGGGGTGACTGCGAGGATGGAGAGGCTTCGGAGATCGGCTCTCTCCTCACCCTGGACGAGGTGGTGTCGAACCCGGAGCCGGACCGCTTTCCGCTGGACCACATGCCTGGGCTCTACTCCTCCGCGGCGGCCATCATGGATGCTCCTCTGCCACCGCAGCCGACCCAGAGGGCGGAGGACTTCACCTCTGTGGGCGCTACCACTCGAGGAAGGAGGAGGATGCAACCCACGTTGTGCCCGCGGATGGACCCGATTGTCCATTATGCGACACGTGAGTGGCCAAAGCCCCTAGCAGCCAAGAGGCCTGCTCTGGGATACGGCATGTATTGCAGCGTGCACGACTGGTCCTGGTCCGGTGGTGTCCCGGACATCGAGGATCCAGGCCGCATGGCCCTGCAGCCCTCCGCATCCGTGTGGCCCGGCACCAGACCTCTCCTTCCCTCCGAGCGGGACAGGATATCTTTGGCGATGCTGGATAGATGTTATGCCAATGCGGCACAGGTCGTCGCATTGGCTAACAACATGGCATTCATCACGGGGGCCCTGGATAGGTCGCTCTCCTCTGGCCAGGCGCTCAGTGGAGACCTCCTGTCACAGGCAAGGACCACTTCAGCGGCGATCCTGCGCATGTGCCAGGCGCTAGCCGTGGATGGCGGCCGCTCCATGGCAGCAGCCCAAGTCGGGGCCAGGCACCTTTGGCTTGGGCTGGCTAATATCAAGGAGGCGGAGAGGAGGCAGCTGCTGGACCTGCCCGTTTCCCAGACGTCCCTCTTCGGCCCGGACATGCAGGCCCTGGTGGCGAGACTGGAGTCTGCAGCCAACGACTCGGCTAGGCTAGCCCCGCACCTAGCACCGAGGCGCGAGGCCCACCAACCATCACGGAGCCGGGACAGAGGCAGAGAGCGTTCGCCCGGGAGGCGTCCTGACCCGTATCCGCGCTCTGTGGTCCATCGTCCCCCCTCAACGAGGCCCCCGGGTCCAGACAGACCCACGGGTGGCTCGCGGGAGCAACGCACCCACCGCCGGCCTCCCTATGGTAGAGGAGGTTGGGGTGGAAAGAATTCTTTCAATAAAGGCCGATCGGCATTTCATCAGTACTCGTTGTCTGAGTCTCATTTGGGGGTATGTAACATGTCTAATGTGAAATCTGATTGTGTTACTTCCCGGGCCCATAACGTTGCTCCGCTAGGCCTGCAGCCCCCAAAGCAGGGTGTGCAGTGCGCTACGCGAGCTACGAGCTCCGGTTCTCTGGTTCATGCTATGCCCTCCCAGAGAGAGGTCAGGCGGAGGGATCTGGTGAGTAGTGATGTGTGTGCTTCGGCCGAACGCGTGCTAGCCCCTCTGAGCTACAAGGCTAACACGGGGTTTCCCACTCCAGGGGCTCGCCCCCCCCCTCCATGAGGCAAGAGCCAGGGGGGGGCGCAGCAGTCGAGTCACGTGGTATGAGCAGACCCGTACTTATGACGTCGGGCCTGCAGGACACGTGACCGCCCCCGGCGCACACGGCGTCCACCCCCCCTCCCTGCTAGGAACACCAGGAGTGTGGGCGGGGCCGTGACGTCTCGTGTTCCAGCTTCCGTTCCGCCCCTCACAGACTTCTACAGCATCTGGAGGGAGCAGGGCTTACTGACGGATCCATGGCTGGAGAAGACATTGCGCAGGGGTTACGCACTGCAATTCTCCCGAAAGCCACCACCATTCCGAGGCGTACGGGCAGCACGCTCTCAGGTACGGGGATCATTAGTGGCACTACAAGCGTAGGTCTCCTCTCTGCTGAGTAGAGGCGCAGCAGTGGAGGTAGACCCACAGGACGCCACCAGGGGGCTGTACTCCCCTTACTTCTTGGTGCCAAAGAAGTCAGGAGGGGTGCGTCCCATTCTGGATCTGCGCACTTTGAACGAGTGCATTTCCATTTCCATTCCGTGCTGCATTGTCTGAGGACAGATGGAGGAACATTACCCGTCTGGCCAGGGAGGTTCTGGCGGGCCCCAGGGTCCCCGCTCGGCGCCTCAGGTCCCTGCTGGGGATGATGGCGGCGGCTCATGCTGTGGTGCAGCTAGGACTTCTCCACATGAGGAATTTTCAGAGGTGGTTCTCACGCCTCAGGCTTCACCCCTCCCGGGACGGGGGGAGGCTTATCTGGGTTCCCCGAGTGGCAGCATCGGACATCAGGTTTTGGCTCACTCCGGGTCTATTGCGGGACGGAGTGGCTCTGGCCTGCGCCGTGTCTCACGTGGAGGTGTTCACGGACGCCTCACTCGAGGGTTGGGGCGGGGTCCTCGGCCAGAGTTCTGTAAGAGGCTGCTGGTCGGACTCAGCCTGCCACATCAACCTTCTGGAAATGGAGGCAGTACACAGGGTGCTGCTGCACTTTGCTCCTCAGCTGCAGGGGAGACACGTGATGGTGCGCTCAGACAACACCACAGTGGTGTCTTATCTGAACAGGCAGGGGGGCACCAGATCCCCCGCTCTCCATCGCATGGCAACGGTGATTCTGCTATGGGCAGAACTTCACCTCCTGTCCCTAAGAGCACGCCACGTCCCGGGTGCCCGGAACGTGGGGGTCGACAGGATGTCCAGGGGGGGCCCACTCCAGGACGAGTGGGGCCTGGCCCCGCGGATATCTGCAGATATCTGGCGGAGGTTCGGCCGTCCAGGGGTCGACCTTTTCGCCAGTGCAGAGAACGCACAGTGCCCGTCCTGGTACGCCTTAAGGGCTGCGGACGAGCTGCCCCTAGGGGTGGACGCCATGGCTCACTACCCGTGGCCAGGGGGCCTGCTGTATGCGTTCCCACCAGTTCGTCTCCTGCCGGTCCTGCTGCGGAGGATCGAGCAGAAGGGGAGATCGGTGATCTTGGTGGCTCCGGACAGCCCGCATGCCCGGAGGTTTCCCTTCCTGAGGGGCATGTCGGTGATGGACCCTTGGGCCCTCCCGGACGAGCCGGGGGCTTTAGTCCAAGGGGCAGGGGCCCTGTTCTCACGCCCGTTTATCGGCCGCAGGCTCTGGGCTTGGAGGTTGAGAGGCGGAACCTCGTAGACCTGGGTCTTCCTCCGGCGGTGGTGGAGTCTATTCAGGGGGCGAGGGCGCCGTCCACGGTGAGAGCCTACGACACCAGATGGAGGCTCTTCAGCGTCTGGTGCAGTGCTCGTTCTTGAGATCCCAGGCACTGCCCCTTGGAGGGAGTCCTGGGCTTTCTACAGGAACTCTTTGAAAAAGGGAGGGCTGTCGGTACCCTGGCGGTGTTCGAGGCAGCCATCACCTCGGGTCACGGTGGCTTCGATGGGTTCACGGCCCGTTCTCATCCTTTGGTGAAACGTTTTTTTGCGGGGTCCCGCAGGAAGAGGCCCCCGCTTCAGAGAACGCCCCCAGTGTGGGACCTCAGAGTGGTCCTTAGGGGTCTGTCGGGCCCGCCCTTTGAACCAGTGTCGGAGGCGAGTCCCGAGCGTGTTGCTTTTAAGACTGCCCTCTTGCTGGCGTTGGCGTCTGCTAAGAGGGCGGGCGAATTTGTGTGCGCTCTCCATACATGCGTCTTGTCTGTCCTTTAGAGAGGGGGACGGGCTGGTAGAGTTGTGGCCCAATCCGGCCTTTCTCCCTAAGGTCATTACTTCGGCCTTCAGGTCGAGAGTGATCAGGATTAGGGCTTTCCATCCGCCGCCGCACTCCTCCCCCGAGGAGGAGCGACGGCACCTGCTGTGCCCTGTCAGAATGCTTAGGCATTACCTGACCTTGACATCTTCCTTCAGACAGGTGGATCAGCTGTTTGTGTGTCTGGGCCCCAAGAACAGAGGTGCCCCGCTGTCGTCTCAACGTCTGGCACACTGGGTCGCTTCGGCTGTACGGATGGCGTATCAAGCTCAGGGCCTGACGCCCCCGGTGGGTTTTAGGGCGCACTCCACGCGTGGAGTGGCGGCTTCTACGGCCCTCCTTAGGGGGGCTTCGGTGGAGGACGTTTGCCGTGCGGCTTCTTGGGCTTCGTCCTCTTCCTTTGTCCGGTCTTACCTGTTGGATGTGTCGGACCGGTTGGTGGCTCATTCCGTGCTTGGTGCAGCGGACTGATTGGAATCATGGGTTCTTCGTCTATGAGATTACGGTTTGCCCTTCCGCCCTAGTTCAGGAGCTCTTGGGAGAGGCGTCGTGGGACTACGGGTGATTTTTGGTCTGTGTTACTTGGGGGTGTCCTTGTGAGGAGCGGCCCCATAACACGCTTGGATTTGGTTTCTGTCCTGAGTCTTCTCACTGTGTGAGGGTTGCTCGGACGGGGCTCCAATCACTCTTCGCTGGCCTGCTGGGAGTACATATTCCTACGGCCTCCGCGTTGTGTCCCACTAGCGAAGTCCGCTAAGGGACGTAGCACCATGACGTAGAATTAATAGTTACCTAATGTAACTTAAGTTCTTAAGGTGCGTACTCCCTTAGCTACGAGCCCATCAGGCCAGCCCGGCTTGGCAGAGTTCAAGAGGGGGTGCGGCCTTGTGCAGGGGCTTTTATAGAGGAGGGTCGCTAGTGATTGGAGCAAATTATTTTGATCTCTCTGGCGTGTGACCTGGGGGTCACGTGATATCCCACTAGCGAAGTCCGCTAAGGGACTACGCACCTATTCGTAGAACTTAAGTTTCATTAGGTAACTATTAAGTATAACTGTACAGCTAATGCAAAAGCCTGCAATGAGCCGATCTTGTATATTGTGTTTTTTCATGCATTGATATGTCTCACAGTTTGTAAAAGACCAGGATGTGCTCCACAATGACATCAGCAGCTCAACAGTCCACACACAATACGGTAAATCTAAAATGGACAACAATAAAGTTTTTACTTGCTACAGCTCTTGTCAACAGCGTTAGGCAGGATGTACTGTGAGTCTTCTTATATAACAGAAGGATCATCTCAATAACTTTTAAGAAATGGGAAACTGGAATTGGAACTATTGACTGAATATTTTATAATATCATTAATCTGTTCTCTCTTTGACAAAACCAGATGAAGGAAATGTCCTTTACAGCACCGGAATTATTGTGAAGAGGAATAACAAGTTTAAAAGTTATGTAAATACAAAATACTTTTTGTGCAGCTTATCATTATCATCATTATACCTTAACCCTTTAAGGATCACCTAATTTCGCCTGCTCCTTCTCGAATTATGATACCCAAATGGAAATGCTTGTTGTGTGGACATCTTGTGTCTGATTTTGTGTTATGATGCCTCATTTGAAAGGTAACACCTTCTAGTTTCTGAAAATGTATGTTACAGTTTGTTAGGAAGGACACAGTCTGCACTACAGCTTCTCAAACATGAGTCAAAGTTAGTTTTTTTTGTCTCAAAAAAAAAAAGGCAATTTCAAAAGGTTCTTCTGAAGACATACTTTATGGTATGATGTTCAAACTCACCAGAGCAGATGTTTGTGGTGTTGGAAACACCTGTATGAAATTTTAGACCTTTAAGGTGGAACTATTTTGATGCTGGGGGCTTTTTTGTAACTAATGGGCACATTCGGCACAAGTGGTCCATTTTTGTGCCAACTGTGCAAAAGTGTTTTACATGCAAATTATCAATGTTTTTACACCAAAAATCCATTTATATAATTTTTTGGCTATTATTCTTGCTATAAATAGCATTTTTTCCAGATATTGAAATGTTTGCAGAAAAGCTATTATTTATATAGTTATAGCGCGTGTTCTCCGTGAAAAAGGCTCCGTCTTCCTCAAATTAGACGTGTCTCTGCACAGATACGAACTCCGCAGCAGCGTTTTTGTCTAGATTCCTCACACAAGTTGCAACCAATAAAACCTGGAAAAGAGGTAACCCGGGTGGGCCCAGTCACAGCGCTAAAGGAAGCGCCCCTCTGGGCTGTCTCTGGTCAGAAATGTTGAATATGATCAGACTACAGCCTAGAGCAGGGCTGGACTGGGACAAAAAAACGGCCCGGGCGTTTTTTCCTTCTTACCGGCCCAGGCATGTTTTTGTCACTTTTTTACAGTTTGTTTATACCAGGGATCGGCAACTCAAAAGGTTCAAAGAGCCATATTTGACAAAAAAACTAAAAACATCTGTCTGGAGCGGCAAAAAAATAACAGCCTTGTATAAAGCTTATATGAAGGTTACACAATGTACCTACATTAGCTACATTAGCCTATTATCTAAATGACTAAGTAAAGGCTACAAATACATAATAAGCATTCATGATTATCAAATGTGTTTTCACTGCAGCGTGTCCTGGAGAGAATGACGCACCACGTGATGACTCTGCTTTAACTTTGACTTCCATTTTTTTTGCCTTCATGCAACTGTAGAAATACAGTAAATAAATCTGCTTTTTGGCTCAAAGGTCACACACCTGCACTGTCTGTTCATATCGATCACGTCACAGGCTGAAGTTTGCTGAAGCTGAATGTCCTTAATGGCCTTTTCTTTCACGTCTTTGCGGAGGTTTTTGAAGTTTGAAAAAGATGCTCCGGATTTTGTATGAAAGAATCCTTCACGTAATCCCTGTGAACGGTATTTAGTGCTTCATTGTTCCTCGTGTTGCAACAAAACTTCCTATTACATCGCAAACATGGAGCAGTCTTTCCTCATTGGACATGAGAATTGGTCAAAAAAGTCTGAAATATATCAGAAATATAATAATATCAGCCATTGGCTAGCTCTAAATCTGTTTAATTTGTTCACAACATTTTACTTTTGGGCTCAAACATTAACTTTTAATGCAATGGAAAATGTAGGTACCCGAGCTTTAATTTAGTCGCACTTCGAGAGGAGAGGGGAGACGCGGACTGTTTTCTGCAGCGGTGTATTTATTGGGTGCACAAATTACGAAAATACACGCATGGTCCAGTGCGCGTTTATGGTCTTGGGTACATGGTCACGTTGCGGCTACGCGCTCACCGTGTTGTGTTGTGAGCGGCTCCCGGTGAGCGGTTCCTGCGTCCAGCTCAGAGCTGCTGGATGCGGGAACACTGCGGCCGCTGAGGTGGTGGAATCCCGTTCGAGTATATACAGCAGGTGCCCCGCGGACACTCGCGCCCCCTCGAACAGTTCTCAACGGATTTACACTTTTCACAAACATGTTTTTTGTATGAGGCAGACAGACCGGCCCAAATATGGGCATCGGCCCTTCGGGCATTGCCCGGTACGCCCGATGGCCAGTCCAGCCCTGGCCTAGAGTATACTTGCGCGGCGTGGCTTACGTTAGCGGTTGCGGTGGACCTACGTAAGCACAATTGCGTTCCCCTTACGGAGTTTTGAGGAGAATGTTGTAATCCCACAACAAACCACATGAGGGCGATCACACAGGAGCGGTCCCATTTACGCTGCTACTTTGTCCTCTTCAGAACAACAATAGCAAACAAAGCTGCATTCAAATATGACGGGAACAGTGGGAGGAAGCTAGAAGTCCGACACATCGCCTGAAACCTGAGATTATTGGCTACAAGATGATTTGATGGACATCCAAATCGGCCAATGGTAGTCAAGACAATGCTGTCGTGACGCACAGATATCTATGTGAATGGAGCGCTAAAGCTAGGTGCGCTTGTTTTACTCAACTTACTCTACCTTCCAAACCATAGCACTGAAAAGTCCGGGAATGGGCTTGTTTTGAAGGGAAGACTGAGGGGAAGACGAACATACCCAGTGACGCTAGCTAAACAGTAAAGCCTAGTTTACTAGGCGGCACGGTGGCTGAGTGGATAGCACTCTCGCCTCTCAGCAAGAAGGTCCTGGGTTCGAATCCCGGTTGGACCAGGGCCTTTCTGAGTGGAGTTTGCATGTTCTCCCCGTGTCTGCGTAGGTTTCCTCCGGGTACTCCGGTTTCCCCTACCACTAAAAATATGTACAATAGGTCTGGCATGTGCCTCCTGTACTGGCACCCCCACTCCCAAAAAAATAACAATTGTAAACCGCTTTGAGACTCCGATGTGCAGTGAAAAGGCGGTATATAAATAAAGATTACAAAGATTACACATAGTTTATACTCGCGCGGCGCGGAGCTTACGGAGGTGACGTGACGTCACTTGCGCAACGCGTTGGTCACCGCAAGGCCCTTACGTCGCCTGCCGCGCAGCATCGAAATTTTCTAACTACGTAAGGGTCGCCGCAAGGAATCTCCGCTGTGATTGGTCCGTGTGTGTGTATTGGAAGGAAGCATGAAGCGGCTGCAGCAGGAGCATGGACGAGGCACTATGTAGCAGAGAGCTTTGTGCTTCGAAGGAAAAGCAGTTTGGGCTCAGAGCCTGATATACAGGAGACAGTGGACTATCTAACATATATATAACTTATATCTAACATATATATAACATCTATATAACTTATAAACTGTGCAGTCGTTTGTTTTGCACTGTTCCTGTCTTTGTTTGAATCGTAGCTGCGTTTGTTGCTTTCCTCCTGCACTCGTGAATCGTTCATGTTTGTCTCAGATATTTACCACTATTATTGTTTTGCTGTTTGTGCTGAAAACTATTTAATAATAACTATGTTTCCAACAAGAACTGTGTCTTTATTCACAGCATCACAGTTGAAATGACTTATAAAATAATGAATCCATAAAACTATCACATAAACCTACAGTAGAAACACGTGTAATGAGCTCAAACAGCTTTGTTTGCTATTGTTGTTCTGAAGTGGACAAAGTAGCAGCGTAATGGGACCGCTCCTGTGTGATCGCCCTCATGTGGTTTGTTGTGGGATTACAACATTCTCCTCAAAACTCCGTAAGGGGAACGCGCCAGTATAACATCCATTGTGCTTACGTAGGTCCACCGCAACCGCTAACGTAAGCCACGCCGCGCAAGTATACACTAGGCTTAAAATGTCCTCTTCATACAGTGCGCAAAGAACAGGTTTTGTTTTTGTTTGTGCAACTTTCAATACTCAAATATGTTGTTGCAAGTGGATATCTACTATAAGGATGACTTTGAAGAAAAAACAACTGGATATAATTATTCTCTAGACCGTAACGAACAAAATGAATGCACACATGTGTGGATTAGACGTGATTTGCCCCAGAATATTAGCATGACAAGGTAAGAAACGACAATATATATTTTAAACATATATACAGTTTGACTACTTATTCTTACTTTTGGTTATATTTAATGTTTATTTGAACATAATACGTGTATAGAGGTGGGAATAAGCTTTCAAAAGAGATATAGCTTGACTATATTGACACAAGTGAATTCTAATACTGATGCTGTTAAATGAAAAATAACTGAATCCTCCCTGTACAGGGAGGGTGATCCTATTATTATCATCATCATTTTAATTTACATTCCTGTTATTACATTACTTTTTTCCATTTATACAGTTTTTTATTACTTCACTCACCCGAGCTGAGCTGGGTCGTAACAATATTTTTTTTAAATTGTTTCATCTGTTCATATGCGGTGGAACAGTATTGGCCAAAGGCGGTGAAGTTAGTTTGAAGTTGGATATCCGACAGACATTCAGCGGTCTTTCCCTCGGTAAACCTCTTCTTCGCTCTGAGTACATTGCGACTCAAAAGCCGCCGCAACATTTAAGTGCACCCGTACTACAGACAGTACGGTAAACACACGGAGACATGTGCGCTGGTATTTTATTGAGTGTTTGGTTTTAAATTTTAAATTAATTAAAAATACTTAAAGAACTTAAATGATAAAAGAAGAGGTGTACTTCCTGCAGCTAGTGGAGGACTATGATCCTGACTAATTTGGAGTAAATAGATCACATGACCTGGAAGCTATTGAGCTAAAATATTAATATTTACGTATAAAAATGTATTACAAATACTTAAAAAAGTTAAATGATAAAAGAAGAGGTGTACCCTCTGCAGCTAGTGGAGGACTATGATCCTAAACTGATTTGGAGTCAATAGATCACATATGGACAGCACGTTATTTAGAATCGTGCATGGTGAAGCTGGGGGCCCACCCTCGAGCCAGGCCTGGGGTTGGGGCTCATATGCGAGCGTCTGGTGGCCAGGCCTTAGCCCACGGGGCCGGCCGGGCACAACCCGATGGGATGACGTGGACAGGCCCTCCTGGGACCCAACACCCACAGAGGGATTTGTGGTGGAGAGTTGTTGAGAGGACTGGGCAGCAGTCGAAAGCGGAGACCTCACTTGGGCGGAAGAAGCCCGAGCTCGTGGGGGACGTTGAGAGATACCGACTAGAGATAGTCAGCCCATCTCCACACACAGGTGGAACCCAAATCCTTGAGAGGGGTTGGACGCTCCACTTTTCTGGTGTTTCTCGCGGGGAGAGGCGGCGAGCGGAGGTGACGATTCTCATTGCCCCCCATCTCAGCCGTCACGTGTTGGAGTTCTTCCCGGTGAATGAGAGGGTCGCGTCCCTCCGCCTCCGGGTGGGGGACAAGTCTCTCACTGTTGTGACAGCCTTCGGGCCTAACGGCAGTGCAGAGTACCCAGCCTTCTTGGAGTCCTTGGGAGGGGTACTGGACAGTGCACCGCCCAGGGACTCAATTATTCGACACTCTACAACACTCAGATCTATGTCTCACTGACTGCAGGAGAACATGGATCAGTGGACTCACTCTTTCACTGCATCCAACAGATCAGTGAGTGGATGCAAAATAACTTTTTACTGCTAAACGCAGACAAAACTGAAATGATTGTCTTTGGTCCCAAGAAACAAAGAGAGAGCCTCATCTGTCACCTCCAGTCTCTCTCCCTAAAACCTTCAAACAAGGTCAGAAATCTAGGGGTAATACTGGACTCAGACTTAAATTTTAATAGCCACATCAAATCAGTAACATCAGCAGCTTTTTACCACCTAAAAAACATTGCCAGGATCAAAAACATAGTGTCTAAAGCAGAATTGGAGATTCTTATCCATGCATTTGTCTCCAGTAGGTTAGACTACTGCAATGGCCTGCTCACAGGTCTGTCCAAACAGGCTGTAAACAGCTGCAGTACATTCAAAATGCAGCAGCTCGAGTCCTGACTAGAACCAGGAAGTACGACCACATTAGTCCAGTCTTCAGGTCTCTGCACTGGCTTCCTGTGGCTCAGAGAATAGACTTTAAAACAGTTCTGCTTGTGTACAAGTCTCTCCATGGCCTCGCACCAAAATATATTAGTGACATGTTAGTCCCATATGAACCAGCCCGGACTCTGAGGAGCACAGGGACTGGACTCCTGTTAGTGCCCAGAGTCAGGACTAAACATGGGGAGGCTGCTTTTCAGATTCATGCTGCTAAAATCTGGAACAATCTTCCTGAAGATGTGAGACAGGCCTCCTCTGTGACAATGTTTAAAACCAGGTTAAAGACAGTTCTGTTTAGCTGTGCATACAACTGAGGGATTTTATATTTTAATCTTTCTTTTTAATGTTCTGCGATTATTTATGATTTTAATGCTTTCTTATTTTGTTCAGCACTTTGAGTTGCCTCGTGTATAAAATTGTGCTTTACAAATAAACTTGCCTTGCCTTACCTATTCTCCTGCGGGACTTCAACACCCATGTGTTGCCAGTGACACTGTAGAGAGCGGTGATTAGGAATAACGGCCCCCCTGATCTGAACCCGAGTGGTGTTCAGTTGTTGGACTTCACGAACACCATGTTCGAGCACAAGGGTGTCCACCAGTGCACGTGGCACCAGGACACCCTAGGCCAGAAGTCGATGATCGACTTTGTTGTTGTATCATCTGACCTTCGGCTGCGTGTCTCCACCTGGTCGTGAGTTGGATCCGCTGGCAGGGGAGGAAGCCGGTCAGACCTGGCAGACGCAAGCGTGTAGTGAGGGTCTGCTTGGAACGTCTCGCTGAGCCCCCTGTCAGGTGGACTTTCAACTCACCCCTCCGGGAGAGCTTCTCCCAGGTCCCGGCGGAGGAGGGACCAGTCTGAGTCGACCATGTTCTCTTCCTCTATCGCCGAGGCAGCGGCTCGTAGCTATGGTTGCAAGGTCTCTGGTGCTGGTCCCGGCGGCAACCCCCGAACCCGGTGGTGGACACCGGTAGTAAGGGATACGTCAGGCTGAAGAAGGAGTCCTATCGAGCCATGATGGTTTGTGGGACTCCTGAGGCAGCTGTCCAGTACCGACAGGCCAAGCGTACCGCGGTCCGGGCTGTTGCAGAGGCAAAAACCAGGAACTGGGAAGAATTCTGAGAGTCCATGGAGCATGACAATCGGTCGGCCTCGAAGAGATTCTGGCAAACCGTCCAGCACCTCAAGAGAGGGAAGCAGTTCTTTGCCAACACCGTGTAGCTCTCAATTTATTGGTCAATTTTTGTTCCCTTCCTCACCTATGGTCATGAGCTTTGGGTAATGACTGAAAGCTGTAATGACACGGATACAAGCGGTCGAAATGAGTTTCCTCCGCAGAGTGGCTGGGCGCTCCCTAAGGGATAGGGTGAGGAGCTCGGAGTAGAGCCGCTGCTTCTCCACGTCGAGAGGAACCAGTTGAGGTGGCTCGGGCATCTGTTCAGGATGCCTCCTGGAAGACCCAGGACACACTGGAGAGACAATGTCTCCCAGCTAGCATGAGAATGCCTTGGGGTTCCCCCGGACGAGCTGGATGAAGTTTTTGTGGATTGGCAAGTCTAGGCGTCTCTGCTTAGACTGCTGCCCCTGCGACCCGGCAACGGATAAAGCGGAAGAAAATGGATGGATGGGTAGAAATTTAAATGTAAAAAAAAGGTGTACCCCCTGCAGCTCAACAACTTCCAGGTTATGTGATCTATTGACTCCAAATTAGTCAGGATCATAGCCCTTCACTAGCTGCAGGAGGTACACCTCTTCTTTTGTCATTTAAATGTTTTAAGTATTTCTAATTAATTTTTTGTATATGTAAACATTAGCATTTTAGCTCAATAGCTTCAAGGTCATGTGATCTATTGACTCCAAATTAGTCAGGATCATAGTCCTTCACTAGCTGCAGGAGGTACACTTCTTTTATCATTCAAATGTTTTAAGTATTTTTAATTATTTTTTATATGTGAATATTAACATTTTAGCTCAATAGCTTCCAGGTCATGTGATCTATTGACTCCAAATCAGGTCAGGATCATAGTCCCCAACTAGCTGCAGGGGGTACACCTCTTATTTTGTCATTCAAATGTTTTAAGTATTTTTATTTTATTTTTTTTAAATACCAGCATACATGTCTCCGTGTGTTTACCGTACTGTCTGTAGTACGGGTACACTTAAATGTTGTGGCGAATGTCTGTCGGATATCCAACTTCAAACTAACTTCACCGCGGTGTAATACCTCGCTTTTGTTCTTCTTCATTTTTCACAGTCTTTTTTGAGATGTGGACATATGCGGGTTTTTTTCTCTCGAGAATGAAAGAGAAAGATCGCTCTCTTACTAAAGATAGAGGAAATCAATGAACAAACTTATCTTGGCAAATGCTATGATGAAACAACACGTTTCATCATAGCATAGCATTGCAAATCCAAAAGTGTAATTTGGGACCTTTGAGTGAATGAAAAGTAGTCATTATGTGTGTGTCCAAGTATGGTGTGTGTTTTAATATCTATACAAATGTGGAATGAGTGCTTTCAGCTGATCCTCTCAAGACCAAATTCATTTAAATATTTCGTACAGTACATGTGAAATGGGAAGTTGCTGCTTTCCCCTGAGCAAACACTAGACACAAATATGCGTGGGATTTCCATTCTATCTCATTTTAAAAAAGGAAGAGGTTGACTCATTTTGACGGTAACTGTTGAACTTTCTGTCCGGCCACACATTCTCACATGATGACTATTATCGCCACATTTGTCTTAATCTGCGCTGGAATCACTGGTAAGAAACATATCATTTCATATTTCAGTATTAACATTAAATAATTGTCTTTCTCTCTTTTCAGGCATCCACAGTGTAATTACAGTCAGTCATGTTGCCATGGAAGCTGGACGCACTGTGCTGATCCCATGTCACTATGAGGCCGATTACAGAGACCATGTGAAATACCTTTGTCGGGGGTCTGTTTGGAAGTCTTGCAGATACACAATCCGTTCAGATAATGGAAATTTAGCAAAGTATTCTATCAATGATGACAAAACCCAAAGAATTGTCACTTTTACAATTAACAATTTGGAGTTAAGAGATTCGGGCGATTACTGGTGCATCATAGAGATCAATCATGGGGTAGACATTGGAAATAAATTTAAGTTGACAGTCACAGCAGAAGGTAAGACACAAGAAAATTAAGTATTCAAATCAAATCAAGATTTAATCACATAAATGTTTTATATTTTTTCAGCTGAACCAAAGCTGTCTGTGGACTCTCAGTGGATTTCAGGATACTATAACGGCCAAGTAACCGTTGATTTTAAATGTGAAGGCTCTGGGAGAAAACAGTGGTGCCGAGTTGGTGGGACCTGTTTAAGTGGGAATGGAATAATGAAAGGGGCACAAGTATCTATGGAAAATAACGACAAGAGGTTTTCTGTCACTATGTCTGGGCTGAATGCTGAAAACATTGGCTGGTACTGGTTTTCTCTGGATGACCTGCAAATGCCTGTGTTTTTACAATTGACTGAAAGGCCAACAACGAGTGAGTAACAAACTAATACTAATACTAAAATGTGTTTAAGTTTAAAGAGCATATTTCATCACACAAATGACTTATGATTAACCAGCCACAATTGCAACTACTACAACAGAATCAACGACTGCTTTTGAGTCACAAACGCTTGGAACCCCCAGGCCAGTCTGTGTCACATCAAGTTTAAAATGTAACTATACATTTTAAACTATATATATAAAAAATTGAAAGGTACATTTGTGTTTATTTCCTCTTTATAGTTCTCTGACTTACTTACTTACTATTACAGCAGCTCTCATCGCTCTGGGTTTGCTGGTAGTTATTGTAATAGTGTCATTGTTCGCCTGGTTCACACTGAAAATAAATTGTGAGTTTTAAAAGTATTTAGTTACTGTGCAGTTGACTATAATTATGAATTCCAATACTTTTTTATTTTATAGTGAAGAAGACTGAAGCAGAATCGTCTCCAGAGGTGAAGTACTGCACTATTTTACTAATTGAAATATAGGGGGAGGGGGATCTAATTTGATTTAACACTAGAGCTCCCAGAGCAGTCAATTTGATCTAAGGCAGTTAAAGTTCCTAGTTCCCAAGTGCAAGTTGTGGCAGCATACTGTTTAGTGTGAGCATTTGGAAGTCTTTCAAAAAAACAGTTTTCATTGTAATGCAGTTCCATTAACCAGTTCTTTGTGAGTTTTCAGAATCTTATTGACTTGAATGGGAACAGTCAAAATGATGGGTTTTGGAGTTCCAGTACTTTCTCTGAGTCCTAGTGTTGAACATGTAGTGTTTATTGTCTATTGCTCAGAATGAGTTGGGTGGGATGTAAAAGCCTTTGTTCCCCCCTTCTCTCCAGTGTTCAGACAACCCTGTGTATAGCAATGTCACAAAAACGCCAACATCAAACCAGGTAATATTCTGTTCACAGTGATCATTCCTGCATGTGTAACTGGTTCTATTCATTTCTCCAGAATTATTGCAGTCCCAAAGATAATGACGTTTTGTATAGTAGTGTGACGTTTATAAATAATCAAGCTTCAAAGAAGGTACTTTCTTCAATCTTTTTCTTATGTAGTTTTTGTTCATGTGCAAAGTTACAGATTTTCACAACATTTTCTTTTACGTCCTAGGCTGCAATACAAGAAGAGGATGTTGTGTACAGTATATTGGGTCATCAACAATGAATAAATTGTGTCACACTGTAGGAACAGTGATCTCACACCAAAGTACATCTGTGACATGTTAGTGCCATATGAACAAGCTCTGAGGAGCACAGGGACTGGCCTCCTGCAGGGACTCTGAGGAGTAAAGGGACTGCTGGGACTCATTATTCTTGTATAGCCCTAAATCAAAACAGAAGTCATCTCAGAGGACTTAACAAAACCATTGAAAGCACCAACACAGAACACATAAAGAATATAGAACACAAGTTGATAAATGTCCATACATGTTGTAGAATGTTAAAGTGTCCTGGATCATCACCACAGTCCTTCTTGTTAGACACAAACTGCCCAACAGACCCTCCTGCAGCGACCGCAGAACCTGGTCAGGTCCGGTGCAGGACTAGAAGAAATATATTTCTGTATTTAAAAACATTGACTTATTTATAGCAAAATATGTTTCAAGCAACAAGTTGATGAATCAGTATGTGATAAACGTGGCAATGTTTTATTTTCTATGTACTTGTAATGTATTCTTGTTTCCTCAATAAACATTGTAGCCTATAGAGGGCGCCCCAAAGCCCACATCTGTGATCACTGGGCCGAAACAAAAAACCTTTCTCTTTCTATTCAATAATCACGTTTAATAACCTGTGGGTGCGTCGTTGTCACGGAGACGTAAGTTGTATATATTCAAACTGCTGCACGCTCACTTCACTTGCTGTTGGTCTCTGACGCTTGTGTTGAACTGTGAACTCTCTTCGTCTCATTTGCGTTTGAGGATAAAGCGGTGGAATTAACACTGAGGCACTAATACACTGTGCAAAACCAGTTGTTGACACTTTTCTAGGTCTGAAAACTTCTTTGAACAACACCTTGTGAAGGATGGCTCGCCCCTCCCACGCCCCGGACTTTCTGCCCCTGGTCCCTGGAGGTAATCACTAAAATGATAATAAAACACTCATCGAATAAACGAACATAACGCTACGTGAACAGTTGTGTGGCTGTTTCAATGAGCCACGTGTTTGTGTGAAGAGCTAGCTAGCATGTGCGCTGGGCTACTGTATGGAAGTGCTTCATTACAGAAGCTGGACTTTTCTCTTTTCGTTTGGTAACATGTCAAAACAGCTGCTGATAATGGCACAAGTTGATCAGGAAGGCTGTAAAGTGACACGTGTTTGTGGGCGTCAACATGCATCAGCGTCTTACAGGTTCATGAGCACAGTCACAGTTGACCTGTAGCTAAACATGGAGGCGCATTAGATGTTGCTGGAGACGCTGTACACAGGTTTAAATCTGAGTGTTCCTCAATGATGGTGGTAAGAGTGGTGCCTGTACACTGTCAGATGCACTGTAGTGCTAGAGAAGGCCCACTGAGCTCACTGGGATCAGCTAATACTGCACTAAGTCTAGATAATGTACTATATTTAATGTACGATAATAGTCCACTCAAATACTTTTTTTGAACAGAGAAAATGTCCTTGTTATCCAAACGCCTCTGGTGCTTTCCAGCTCTTTTGTCTTCATGATGAAGACAAAAAAGTTTGATTGTGTTTGACTTGTGAATTTGACAAAGCAAGAGCACTTTAGTGTGTGAGGAAGTTGATGTTGTCCATATGTTTCAGCGGTTCGGGACCCTCTGGACGCTCTGGAGGACCCTGACTTCTCGTCAGACGAGGAGGACGCAGGTGAGTCGCCGGTAGGTAGGTATTTTGTCGTCATGCATGGGCGAGGCTTGGAAGAGGCTTCTGATGAAGAGGATGAGGTTTCTGATGAAGAGGATGAAGTAGACTCTGGCTACGACAGTCTCTCAGAGGAGGACGTCAGCGAAGAGGAAGACGAGGACACGGAGGGTGAGGAGGAAGACCCGCGTCTTCCTCCAGAGGCCTGCTCCTGTGGGACCCCCCTGGTCCAGCTGTGGAGGTTCCTCAGCCGCGGGCAGCGAGCAGCTAGCCCTCCTCCTGCGCCCTGTCCCTTCTTTGAAGAGGAGCGTCGTCCAGGGGGCTCCAGGCGCCACAGGGATGGAGATGAAGAGGAAGAGCCCATCTCCAAGAGGCCACGCTTCTCCTACTCTGAGGACATCGAGGAGGAGCCCACCCCCTCCATCTCTGCTGGGACGTCCGGGGGCTTCGTCCATTTCTTCCAGCAGCCCCCCCGGCTCCAAGACTCCGACTCTGACTGAAGCTCAGCCTGAGACTGGAGACAACAGCCCCTGGAGGAGAGGAGGAGAGAAGGCCACGCCTATTTCTACGGCACTGTGACACATGTGCAGAGGAGGTCACAAAGTGCTTCACATGGGACACACGCTCCACCATCAGCAGCCCATTTCTCCTCTGCACATTTATTTCTTTCTTGATTTATTCATTGGACAAAATGTTGCCATTAAGCCAAAAACAAAAACAAAAAAATAATTCACCTAGCACAAGGGTTTTCAGCCTTTTGATAATTATGTGTATCCAACATAAACCTTGTATTCATTTGTATTGTATTCATTAGAACGCAAAAGGATGAATACTGAGTAGTTACAGTGATGAAAGACACTTGTAGATAAACCCTTTCAGAGGATACTTTGAAAGGCCTGGAGAGCCACTGGTCGCTCCGCACTATAGGTTTAAGACCCTTGTTCTAGTATCAGTGTTAGTTTGTTTCGAAAGAGGAGAAGGCAAAGACAACTATGTAGGACTTCCATAAACTTCCTGAGCAGTCTCCAGAGCAGAAGCACATTGAGCATGAGCAGTAAGTCCACAGATGATCCTCATGTGAGCAGAGGTCTCACTCTGTCCTCCATAGTACTCTTTGTCTTCTCCTGTGGGGAGTCGCCCAATAACCAGCCCTTTGAACTTTATGTAAATAAAGTTTGTTGATTGATTTATTGATGGTTGCCGGTGCGATACCCACTGTTTTGATGTGCTTTTTTAAATCAAAGGACAGGAATAGTATGTAGGAACGTATTAGACACAGATCAACTTTGACAGAAAAAGCCACTCTGTAAAATGACACAATGACTTGATTACATTTGAGAATGGATAAATAAGAGCTTACGCTGACTCTAGTGTGGTTTCCTGCATAGTACGCCTGGCCTTGTGTTCACTCTAGAGCAGGGATGCCCAAGCTGGGGCCCGTGGGCCACATCGGTCCCTTTGAGGGTCTAATATGGCCCATGAAGCGGTGAGGACATTGGTCAAAACCAGTCTGACAATCTTTAAGGACAGTTAAGTCATTCCTTTCGGTGCAACACATATTTATCTTTGGCCCTCTGCCCACCAATATAGTTTTGGCCACAGATTGAACGTTTGGCCGCCCCTGCTCTAGAGCTGAGGAGGATCAGCAGGAGAGGAGGTGGAGTGCCATCTACAGAGTTGGTGGTGTGATCCCTCCTCCTTCCAAAGATTCTGCTTTATCCGTTGCTGGGTTGCGAGGGCAACTGTCTAAACACAGACGCCCGGACCTCCCGATCCACACACACTTCCTCCAGCTCATCTAGGGCAGTGTCTCCCAAAGTGGGGTCCGCGGCCCCCTGGTGGGCCGCGAGGGTACTGCAGGGGGGCCGCGGGAGGTCATAAAAAAAATAATATAATTATTTAATGTTAAATTTATAATGTTTTGTTTGTAATATTAAAATATTTGTGTTCATTATTTGACTTGAATAATCCACTGTAATCATTTTTGTATTACAATGTTTGTAGCAGAGGCTATTTCCGCAAAATAAAATAACCAGAAGAGCCTATTCTTAATGTTGTCTTCTTGGTTATTATTTTGGGGGGCCACGCAGACCCGTCAGATTTTTAAGGGGGCCTCGGTGTTACTGAGTTTGGGAATGGCTGATCTAGGGGAATCCCGGGGGCTAGCTGAGAGACATAGTCCCTACAGTGTGTCTTGGGTCTTCCCCTGGGTCTCCTCCCAGTGGGACATGCTCTGAACACCTCCTCAGGGAGGCGTCCAGGAGGCATCTGAAACAGATGCCCGAGCCACCTCAACTGGCTCCTCTTGACGTGTAGAAGTAGCGGCTCTACTCTGAGCTCCTGCCGAGTGACTGAGCTCCTCACCCTCTTTCTAAGGGAGGGACACAGAGGAAACTCATTTCACCACTTGTATCTGAGATCTCGTCCTTTCGGTCATGACCCAAAGCTGGTGACCAGAGGTTTTCACGAGAAGCTCACTCGTGAACAAGACCCGGAGGTACTTGAACTACTCTACTGGAGGAAGGACCTCTGCACCTGGAGAGGCACCTTTTTCCGATCGAGCACCATGGCCTCATGTTTGGAGGTGCTGTACTTTATCTCAGCCGCTTCACTCTTGACTTCCCAGTGCATGTTGAAAGTCCTGGTTTGTTTGGAGCCAATAGGACAACAAAGGAAATCTTGTGGTCTCCAAACTATGATCCCCAACTACATGACTAAAGTATTTTCATTTTATTTGTATTTTTCTGTTTTATTTCATTTATTTTATTATTCATTTTATTTGTTTTTTGTTTGACATGGACAATGTCGCCAGACACATTTACCAAACTTAACTGACGTTGTTATGCATGCAGACTTTAAGGAAAATGCTACTTTACAACGTTCTGTCCCTGTGGGCTTTTCTACAGTCACTTTAAAACCTTCATGAATACAATAATAAAAGTACAATGTCTCTCTTTCATTTCCTCACATACATACATCATATTTGACAGTATTAAACAGTCTGTCAAAACCATTGACAAAGAGTAGGTCTTAAGTCCATGTGCCCTTGTGTGAATGTACATGTAGAGCCTTCAACAGGGCTTTGGAAGCCGTGGTTTTAGATTCCTCGGCCAAAGGTAAGACATGTGCATTCGTTTGGGCTGAGGACAGAGACAAGGCACTGCCAGCTTTGACAGCACTGAAAAACACATACACATCACCACATGAGATAGGAGTTTGTGTTAAAGTCATTGTGTCATTATCAAAGATGTCTTCAGATGTCTTGTTTCCAGTTTTGTGTTCCAGTTGGAGACAGGAGTCCGCTGCATCTATCATGTCTTGGTGAGTCATCTTCAAATAAGTAGTGAACTTATGAATGAAAGGCTCTGTCTGCTCCCATAGTTCACAGATGGATGGAGCTGTCCATGGTATCAACCACACTACTGCAGTGAAGCACCACTAGAGACCACCCTGATCCTGGCCCTACACAGTGAGAGGCCATTCTGACGCTGGACCAATGACATGGACACGTGTCTGGTGAGCTGGACTCTTAGGGTCCATTTAGGACCCACAGTGGAATGCAGACATATTGTTACTTGCATGAATGAACTTGTTTTCATGACAGGAACTCAAGCTCAGTGTTGGAAAAGTTATGGTTTTCTAAAACTGCAATGACTGTTGTACTTCCAGCTGCAGCCACGTGTAGTCCAAAGAACACACATCCAAACGTTCGTAAGTCAATATCGGAGATGCAGAGTGTTCAGTGTTCATTAGAATGTAAGTGACACCAAACATGTATTTGACCAAATGTAGGATCTATTCTTGTGAGAGTGACCTGTGGATGCTGCTGTCCACTTCAGGGGAAGAAAGGAACAAGTGCGGCCACAAAGAGACCAGACTCATCCCACGTGAGAGGCCTTCAGTTTGTGTCCTGCTGCTCTTCTGAACTGTGCTCTTAAAACACATTGGTTTTGTTCAGGGAGGAAACCTGAGGGAGGACTCCAGAAGACGGGGGATTTGCAACAAGATGACAATACTATCATTCTCCTGTTTTATTGTGACATGCAGGCGCTGAGGGAGCAGCGTCTACAGTCAGAGCTCTAGATTTACTGCTCTGTGTATGGTCATATCATGAGCTTTGGAAAATGGCCCAAAGGACAAGATAGCAGATACAAGGCTCTAGGTGAGTTTGATTCTGACTAGAGCCGCTGCTCCTTCACATCAAAAAGAACCATTTGAGGTGAGGAGAGGAGTGGATTTGGCACAGTTCTGTTGCATACTCCAACCAGCAACAATACAGTCAATGCTCTTTTCAACTGCCCCTTTGTTGTCAGATGTAGTGGGGCCTCCACCAGCGCTCAGCACCAGAGAGCCACATCCCCTGCTCCTGACCACAGCCCACCAGTGTTCCAGTGTACATAAGATCAGAGCCATGTCTGCTGAGAGCCGCCGGAACAAGGAGAAGCTCCAACAGAGGTGAGAGTGAAGTACCTCCAGCAAATCTGTATGAAGATTTACAAAAACATTTCAACAATACCATTCTTCTGTTTAATTGTGACTGCAGGCGCCGAGGAGCAGGTGGGCCTGTGAGCCTAACGGAGAAACTGACCAAAACAAATCTGCAAATGAGAGCGCCTGACTGGGACGGTGTGCAGTCGAGGGAGAAGCGGCTCCAATGAAACTCAGATCCTCTGATTACAAGGCCAGGGTTCTGGACCGGAGGCAGATGTCTTACCCTCTCCAGGTGGCTGAGAGCTCCTTCCTCCAGCGGTGGAGTTCAAGTGTCTCTGGTCTTGTTCACTGCGAGAGAAGGAGCAGCGTCTGCAGTGATGCTGCCTCTGTATGGGACTGTTGTGGTGAAGAGGGAGCTGAGTCTGGAGCTGGCCTGGAAACGCCTCATCCAGCTGCAGGAAGTTTGTGTGAAGAGGGAAGTCTGGGCCACTCAGACTTCTGCCTCTGTGACCCGCCCCGGGATAAAGTGGAAGAAAATGGATGGATGTTTCCAGATGAGCCCAGAACAAGTGACTGAGGGATGGAGAAAGCTCAGCAGAAGATGGCGCTGAAAAAAATCCAAATTCAGTCATAATAAAAACCAACAATATCATATTCAATTCAATTTTAATTCTAATTTCAGTAATAGTAAGTTTGTGTTGAAGTGGTGTGTTACTTGTAACCAAAAGAGAACATTCACACACTATTTTATTATAATTGTTCCACCAGATCTAGTGAAAATGACTGTTTTCCTTTACCTTCACTGACTTTTTATAAGTGCTAAAAAGTGACTAAAACTTGAAATAAAAAAAACAGGGTAATGCCCGACTGAGCAACAAAAGACAAGTAAACAGTGTGTTGCAAAGTACCATTTGCTTTTCTCTGACAGAAGACCTAGCCTGGTCCTACCACACCATAGTACATATTACATGCAGTGACATGATGATTGACCAAGCTCAGTCCAAAACCAGTCCAGGACAGTTCAGAACCAACACCTTGAAAGGAGGCTTCAACTGCCCTTTTAAGAATGTATGAAAGCAACAGAAAATTAATTTTAGCAAGGTTAAAAGGTATGGCTGTTACATTTCAAAAAAATAATCATAATTTCAAAAAATAATGACGACATATAGACAAACGCTGAGAATTCATAACACAACTAAAAGCTGATAAAACGACAGGGACAGTTTCAAGGAACAATGTTACCATTGCAACACTGCCCTTGACTTTAAAGGTAACACGCAGAAGGGCCTCAGCAGTACTTTGCTTGTGTCTTTAAATCTTTTCGCTCAGGCATGTCCTTGGCCCTGCCTGGTCCTTCAGTGTGATCCCTGAGCGAAGCAGCGCAGTGCAGTCTCCTTCAGCTCGCCCTCCAACCGGTGACGCCTACCACTGCCGTGTGGTGTGAGGTCCCTCAGTTTCAAAGTCACTTCAGTGCACTGTGAGCTCCGTTTGACTCTGGTAAGGGCCTTCTGTGTGGACGTGGTGCCCGTGACAGCACTCTACAGAGCGGGCAAAGCCTCTGTGTGCGGGACCGGCGCCGGTAGCATGCACTTTAGCATCGTTAGCTTAGCGCAGCTCAGCGTGCACTCTGTCACATGTGCAAATATCGACACGAAAACATCCACAAGTGTAGGAAAGTGTGTTTATTAGATGTTGTGTTGTGAGATTCTGTCTAACTGTGCCTCGTCTGTCTGAGTCCAGAATTGAATGGCGCATGTTTTCTCCTTGTACAATTGGATTGGTAATCAACACATTTGAGTAATGAGGGCAGGCAGATGCCACGCCTGGCTTTACCAACCACCTCATGTGGAGAAACGGGCTAATAACTGTCAGGGCAAAGCTTCAGGAGCTGCGGCAAAATGGCTCCTCACAGTAACCTTTCTCTTGACTGAAGCTCTCACTCACATTATTTCAAATAGTTCTGATATTTAACTCTATGCTCTCACAGCTCAGACAATTTTGATTCTTCTCATGTACAACTTTTTGGCATGATGCTCAACTCTTGTGTGGTTGTTTCAGATACAATGGCAGTGCCTCCTACATATGCTGACCTGGGAAAGGCTGCCAAGGACATCTTCAACAAAGGCTATGGTACTGCTGAAAAATATGAACATAGAAGTGTTCACTTTCTACTAATGTTTTGTTCCATTAGGCTTTGGCTTGGTGAAGCTCGATGTCAAGACCAAGTCTGCAAGTGGAGTGGTAATGTCATTTTGTGTTCATAACAAACTTGTAGATGTTTTACACAGTTGGTTTTCTGACAACAGTTAAACTATGTTCTTTTGCCATTTTGAACTAATTCAATGCTCATAGAAAATTAGCAAAAGTCTTAACTTAAAATTCTCTTGCAGGAATTTAAAACATCTGGTTCCTCAAACACTGATACCAGCAAAGTGGCTGGCACCCTGGAAACAAAATACAAGAGAGCAGAATATGGTTTGACCTTCACCGAGAAGTGGAACACTGACAACACTTTGGGAACAGAGATCACAATCGAAGATCAGGTTAGAGTGCAATTCACTTTTAAATAAAGACTGTTAATGGAAAGTGCAAGAGATTGAATTAAATGTGTCATTTTTGTGACAGATTGCTAAAGGACTGAAGCTGACTTTTGACACCACCTTTGCACCCAACACCGGGTTAGTGTGCTGCATTAAATCATGACTAAGCCATATGCATTTCTGGTCATGGGCCAGCTCCTTTGCTTCCATCTGAGTAATACTGGTAACATGAGCTCTGTTGCACATGGTCCTGACAAGTGTAGTGACTGGCCATGAGCGTGTCCCAATATGGAACTAGTTTGTGGCCAGTCTCCTTGTTATGTCTTTGAAGAATAACATTCAAGTTTCACACCAGTAAACTTGTGCTATTCCCTAAGCAGTGATTTTACACTACTCTATAATCCTCTGTTTACAGCAAAAAGAGCGGCAAAGTGAAGACTGCATACAAGCGCGAGTATGTTAACCTGGGCTGTGATGTCGACTTTGACTTTGCGGGACCCACCATCCATGGTGCAGCTGTTGTTGGCTACGAGGGCTGGTTAGCTGGTTACCAAATGACCTTTGATACAGCCAAGTCCAAAATGAGCCAGAACAACTTTGCCATTGGTTACAAGACGGGCGACTTCCAACTCCACACCAATGTGTAAGTAATATTAAACAATGTTTAAACTGCATTGACACCCACATCTTTTTGATATAATGCATATTAGACCAACTAATGCAATTAAAGAAATGAACTAGGTTTTTAACTGAGTAAATATGAATGATTTATTTGTATAGCACATTTCATACAGGAACCAACAAGACTTAACGTTCTTATCTGTTAGAACGCGAGCTGCTACGAGTATGCTGTTGTGTTCCTCAGTGCTTCTTTACCTGCACGCATCATAAAGGAACATTTATAATGTATTCCTTCTTTCCAACAGTTGTTTTAGGGGCGGCTACTGAAGGGCTCCAACAACCACTGCTTTACCTCACATTAGGATGCACTGATTCATCGCATAACTTTCCTTTCAATATCTGGCCATAGCTGATCAGAACACGTACCAGTGCAGTTTTTGAGATCACAGGCAACTGCTTATATAGGACAGTCCAATTGAGTTAATCCATTTTACATACATTGCCACCTTAAATAAAAGATAAACTGGTCCGGCTTATCCAGATTGCACAGACTGTGCTTAGACTGGATTAAAATCAATCGCTCCTCTGTGAATCTGTAGCAGTCTGTGATTTTATTCTGTGATCTCTTTATTTTTTTAAAGCCTTCTTTGCTTATCTGATGCAGATCTAACTTCATAGATGGATAGTTAGATAGATAATGATACTGTGGCAGCACAGGAAAGTTATGCTACTGTGCCACATTCCTAACACAAACTGACACGTTCACTACTGTGACTATGACTTATGCCTTATCTGGTAAAATGTTTTATTTTACATTATTTTGAATCTCTCCTAATAGTACTGGACCGTACCTTTCTGGCCTTTTTTAATTTGACGTTAAACGCGTACACTTGTGTGATCTTTGCCTTTGTTTGACACAGCAACGATGGAGCAGAGTTTGGTGGCTCAATCTACCAGAAGGTGAACGATACTCTGGAGACGGCAGTCAGCCTGTCATGGACCGCAGGGAGCAACAGCACTCGCTTTGGTATTGCAGCTAAATACCAATTGGACAAGGATGCCTCCATCAATGTATGTAGAGGGGGAAGGGAGGGGGGCAGCACCATGTAATTATACTGTTGAAAAACTGGCTTTTCTTTTTCTAGGCTAAAGTGAACAACAATAGCCTGGTTGGTGTTGGCTACACTCAGTCTCTCAGATCAGGTATGGAACAATTTTGCCATTTTAAACTCTCTGGTAAACTCAGGTAAACTATTGTACATGATTTTACAGTTTTATTTAGTTATATTTCAGAAAATGGTACAGTACAAGCTGAAACTGTTTTGTCTGTACCTTAAAGCTGGGCTACCTCACTTAATTTTTTTATTAATTAAGAAAATTCAATCCATATCCATGCAGTGCATTGGGTTATGCGTCCTTTTGAAGAATAAGTAGCGCAGGTTTGTACTGGAGGGTAATTTTTTTTTTTTAGATAGTTTTTGTGCCCAGATTGTGACCAATCACAGCGGACCACTGGCCATGAGACCAGATTTCACTTTTAATCAATACATTGGCCAGAACACAATTTGATGTTTCTCGGGGTGATACTAGTAGCTTTCAATTACATTTAAAGACAATTTTAGACTTTTGCATTTCCTGTGCAAGTGTTATGGACACCGGAAATGTACAGGTCTGGCTGTGTTTAAGGTGTTTATGGTGATCAGTGGCAGTTTGTGAAGGAGCTGTGCAGCGCGTCTAGGCTGTGACATGACCGCTGCATTTAGGACTCAATCAAGGATCTAAGAGCTCCTGAAAGAGGTGGTGTCAGTCGCCACAACTGCTGTCTGTCTCTGTGTGAGTGTGGTGTGAATGTGGTCAACGTCAAGGGGCTGTGGATTTTACAACGGTGATTTTATAAAAGTTTTAAATGTTAATTGCTAGAGTTGCAACCATGTTCCATAAAAAGATGAAGTTTTAAAGATTCTGATGCACTCTGGTGGAACCCCATGGATTTTTTTTTGCATCAGCACGCAGCCTCTTTACAAAGTGATTTTTCTCTTGAGACAAGTTTAGCTACAAGTATATAATGAAGTGGCAGAATATGGAGGAGCTCTGTAAAAGACACATCGTTATGTGTTGGTTGCTGATCAGAGACAACTGCAGCTTTGTGCACATTAAGATTTGTGTGTGGTTCGTAAACTGTAACCAGTGTGGGTCCGTGTGGCTGCATGAAGAGATTTCCAGATTTGTGTGTTCACTTGGGAAACATTAGTTTTGCTGTCAGCTGATCTCTTCTGACATGCTTATAGTGTGGGGTTTGAGTGAATAAAGAGTAGCATTCGTGGACAGAATTGAAACAAAAAATTACTTAAATCTAGTGCAGACTCAAGCCAACCCAGGAAGTGCAGTAACATACCCACAGTGTAAAAATGCCCCTAAATCCCATCTCTGCACTTTCATGTTTTAGTCTCTGTAATAAGCTGTTAATTTTGTTAACTAGATTTTACTTATCAGAAAGTTGTATCTATTGTGTATCCAATGCACACATTGGATACTGATGGTCTGAGTTTCCCCTTGTGGTAAAAGTATCTAATTATTTAAAGATTAACATTTTTAACTTGGATATATTTATAAGCCATGGAAAAGCCTAAACGCCTAACCTTAACCTAACAATATTTACACTGGCAACATTAAAATCCTCAAAGATTGGTCACCTTTTTCAGTGCAGTAGATTCAACTCGAAGAATAATTGCTTATTTGTGCTTATACATTTCTGTAAAAATGTCAGTTTTTGTACCCTTTTTGATGGTGACTTCCTCGTGTGTTCAGGTGTGAAGCTCACCCTGTCAGCCCTGGTGGATGGAAAGAACATCAACGCCGGAGGACACAAGCTGGGCCTGGGCCTGGAGCTGGAGGCCTAGAGTCACGAGCTGAACTATAGGGACTAGGGAATATCAGAATCTGGCCTTAAGTATTTCCAACTTCAACCAGCAAGAGATGTTGAGTGTTCAAGGCTCCAGCTCCAATAATTGTTACACTTTTAGTCTGTGTCTGAACTCTCAGATTTCACTTTGGAATCGGTTTATTTATGAATCGTGTCAAACCTCACCAAAAACTTGACGAATATTTTCCCTGTCATCAGCAGATTTGTCTTATTTATTGGAATTTTCAAGCATTTTTAATTTTGTTTGCAGTCTAATTATGCATTCTGTTGCCTCCAACCATGACATCTGATATTCCCGTCTTGTCGGCAGCATTAATCAAGTATATTATTACTTTGCCCTTGTCTTTGTGTAGTGTTCTGTTTGTCAGCCACGGGGTCATGATCTGCTCCTTGCTGACCTCTCCTCAAACTAGTTTCTGGAGCGAGCTCAAAGCTTCCTCAGAGGGTCTGGGAGACGCCTTGGCTGTTGCAGCAGAACTGTTCTTTCACACAGTGGGAATACGTCATTGTACACAGCAATGCCAAATGTTTGTAAAGGGAGTCTAAGGCTTCTGAGCTCTGCACTAAAGGTGCAGTCAGCACCCTCTGTGTCTTGGAGGTCCTTCTGTATAAAGTTCCAATAAAGTCTTGGAATGAACTGCTGTCTGGTGATTTACATAAAGTATGTTGATATGCCTGTAACTCATAGGAACGCTCTTGCATAATAATAATGCATCGCCTTTTTGGACACTCAGACACTTTACATGTCGTCTTTCTTTCACTCCATACACTGGTGATGAACTACTGTAGCCACAGCTGCCCCGGGGTACACTGATAGACACATGGCAAGCATTAGCCATTAGACCCTTGGACCACCACTATCCTTCACACACCAGACTCATTCTAGGCAATGTGGGTGAAGTGTTAAGCTCAAGGACACAACAGTTTGGCACTTTACAGCCACTGGCACCTGGTGTTTCCAGAGGTATCCCATCACAGTACTGTTGCAGAACATCGAGTCGGCTGATGTTTATTTTGAGCAAAAAAAGTGGTTTAATAAAAATATGGCTGAAAGTTATAAATTACACTAAATGTTTAGTACATACTTAGGAAATCCTTAATCTTAACTCCATCTGTAGAGAGGTGAAATGTACAGTGTCTTGAACTTCAGCAACAACCATCACAAATACAACACAAATTTGAGAATGACTTCAAATAACCACTAACAATGAATGAAAGCAAAATGTATTTATGACCTGAAATGTGGCCAAATATCAAAGGCCTTTTTAGCATGACTTCAAACCCACGGTTGCATTTGAAAATAACTTTCATGTTTATTGTGAAGAAATACTAGAACTATAATGAAAAGAATGTAGTGGGTGATTTCACAGACCATCCTTTTTTATTGGCAAGCTTTACTACAGTTTTATCATGCACATTCTATCTCTGTTCAATTATACTTTTTTCTAGTTAGAAGCCGATGTCATGAGTCGTCAGTCGTTAAAGTCTTTCAGTGTTCTACCTTGCATAGATCACAGGCCTCTCTAGAAGCCCACTCTGGTGGCGCTATGACCACACAAATGTGCTTTTTGCAGCAATGTGCTAATATTTGCCGTAGAGCTCAAAATGAGAGTTGCATTATTTCATGTCCCGTTTCTAAATGATGCCTATCCTCATTCTTTCTTTCACTTGAACTCTTGCTGCTACACTACTTTTAATCTCCTGTATAAACCCCACCCCCTCTTGTTTCCTACCTTACCTTACCCGGGGACATATTACTTCCATCTGAAACATTTCTCTCATCATTCAAATCATGCTTCTCCTGTGCACTGACTTCTTCAATATTCTGCATGTTTTTAATTTCTCCTGCAAATCTATCACCTTTTTCTTCATTCCCATTCTGCACAATAGACCCCTCCTCTATGTCATCCTGCTGACCGTCACGCTCCTGCTTATCACCGTCCTGTCCACTGTCTTTACTACCGTCTTCTTCTGGGCTCCCTCTTTTGCTACACGGTGGATCTGGCAACGCCACAGTCTCCGAGGGCCCTTCAAAGTCAGACAAGAAGATCTCCCGCGTGGTCTCCGTGATGATCTCCTCCACAAACTTGTACTGCGGCTCAGGTCTGCGGCGCGGGCCCCCCGGCCGGTTCACGGAGGGCAGGGTGTAGACTGGAGACTGGTGGTAGATGTAGGGCAGAGAGAAGGGGCTGTCCGTCACCGAGGAGAGGCGGGCTTCCTCTCCACACAGAAGCTTTCTACAAAACAATAAGGGAAAATAATACATGATAGATTTTGACACTTAATCTTTGCTTTATTGGCGGCACGGGCGGCACGGTGGCTGAGTGGATAGCACTCTCGCCTCTCAGCAAGAAGGTCCTGGGTTCGAATCCCGGTTGGACCAGGGCCTTTCTGAGTGGAGTTTGCATGTTCTCCCCGTGTCTGCGTAGGTTTCCTCCGGGTGCTCCGGTTTCCCCTACCACTAAAAATATGTACAATAGGTATGGCATGCGCCTCCTGTACTGGCACCCCACCCAACAATTGTAAACCGCTTTGAGACTCTGATGTGCAGTGAAAAGGCGGTATATAAATAAAAGCTTACTTACTGCTTACTTTATTGTCTCCATTGGGAAATGTGTCCTCTGAATTTGACCCATCATGTAATGCCACTAGGGCCTAATACAATCTTTGCAATCTCTACGATCAGAGCTGGAGAATGTTGCCTATTGTACATGATTTAAGTGGTAGGAAACACCAGAGCACCCAGAGGAAAATCCGGAGGAGACACAGAACATTCAAACATCACTCAGAAAGGCCCTGTCTCGATCGGGATTCGAACCTAGGACTGCTAACCACTCGGCCACCATGGGGATGAGAGCTGATTGGTTGAAAGCAGGTGGTACTCACTTTTGTCCTTCTCTGGAAAAGCTTATCTCAGATTCATTCATAATCTCAAGAGGGAGGCAATGTACAAGGCTATTGGAGTGCAGGAGTGCTAATTTACACCTGCTGTCCTTGAGAAGATTGTTGTCACAGTGAAACAAAAGTATAGATGCATATATGGCCATGCATTTTTGGACAAGAAATATAATTTAATTTTACATTTATATTAACATGTTAAAGATATAATAAAATTCTCATTTCTGTTTAACATATAAGTTTTAACAAAACTACCCGTCCCCCAATCTTCTTTCACTCCACACATAACCACCAAGCTTAGCTACACACTCATCACATGCAGAGTTTTTAAACATGTTTTTAGTTTATACAAACTGCATAAGTTTGTATTAAAATCTGAAATACATGAGAAAAGAAGTGATAGAACCAAAGGTGAAAAGGAGATGACAACCCTCACTCGGTCAAATATCTTGAGGAAATGTACATTTAAGATGTGAAAGTGAAATAGCAGCGTTGTGTGTTAGTCTGAGTCGTACCTGTAGGACAGTATTTCCACATCCAGAGCCATCTTCACATTTAACAGGTCTTGGTATTCCCTCAGGTAACCAGACATGTCGAATTTACAATTGATGAGCTCGTTTTCCAGTTGTTTCACGGTGTCCTGGGGCAGAAGACAAAATATGAATCTTTAGTCTGGGCATCATCTGCTCTCATCATCAGAGGTGGCAAGTAACTACTGTAAGTATGTTTACATAAGCAGTTTTACCTGGTATCAGTAATTTACTTTAAAACTTATTTTAGTGAGAACATTTTACTTTGACTCCTACTTTTAAATACAGATATCTGACCTATTGCGGCGTAAAAGGTCCAAACTGTAGGCAATACGATAATATGTGGCTCCTACATGTACTTTACACTTCTTCATTTAAAGTTAGCCATGCTTCTAAGTTAATGCAATTATTTATATTAATCATAAAATTAATGCCTTAAACTAGTACTTTTGCCACGTCGGCTCATATAATAACCCACTTTACCTGATATTGGGCACTTAAAGGCAAGGCAAGGCACGTTTATTTGAATAGCACAGACACAAGTGGGTAACAAACAAGATAGAAACAGACATTCAAACCATAAATAATCACAGCACATTGAAAACAGTGAAGATACATTCCTTCAGTTGTATTCACAGCTGAACATAACTATTTTTAGCCTGGGGTTGAACATTGTCAGAGAAGAAGCCTGTCTCACATTTTCAGGAAGATCTTAAGCTAGTACTTTTGACAACTCTGCAGACAAGAACCCACTTTACATGGGACTGGGCACTTAAATACCTCAAACTACGGTACTTTTGCAACGGTACCTCTGCTCGCCAGAACCCACTATAGCGTGCGTGTTTACCATAGACCATAAGCGCTCACCTGGTACTGCAGCAGATCGAGCTTGTGTCTCTCCTCCGCTGCCCTCAGTTGCTTTTCCAGCGCTTCTCTCGTGCCTTTCGCGCTCTCCAGCTCCACATCCCTGGCCTGCAGCTGCCTCCTGTAATCACCGATCTCATGCTGACTCGCCTTGAGACATTCCCTCTTACTCTCAGCCGCCTGCGTCAACTTTGCAAACTGGGACGTGAAGCTTTCCTCCAGCAGCCGCGCGTCACTGCCCACATGGCTCTCCAGTTGTTCCCTGATATCCCGTAGTGCTGCAGTGACTCCGGGGGTCCCAAACTCCCGCGCTCTGCACCCATCCTCAGCCTCCTGCATCTGCTCAAGCATCCCAGACACGTCCACCTCATGACTCGCTTTCAGACCTTGCAGTTCCTCCACTAACACCTTGGCTTTCTGGTCCAGCTGAAGTTTGGCTCTATATGCACCGTCGATGTCTCTCTTTATGGCTGTGATGTCGCGCTCGGCGTCTGACCTGCCCTTCGCCTCTTTCTCGTGGCGCTTTCTCAACTCCGCCAGCTCCTCCTCCAGATTGCAGTGCTCCAGCTCAATGTGATGCTTTTGCTGAGTGATTTCCCGGACAAAGTGCCTCAGCCGCCGCAGTTCCGGGCCGTATTCCTCCTCCAAAGACGCCACGCACTGCGCTCTCCCCTTTATCTCCTCGATCTCCTTCTCCAGCAGGCGGTTGTGCTGTTCCAACCGATGCACCTTGTCTATAAACCCGGCAAGGCGTCCGTTCAAACATCGAAGAGAGTCCTTTTCGTTCATTTCCCCGGTGGTGGTGGTGGAGGTGGATGCAGTGAGCCCCAAACCTGCGTTCGTTCCCGCGCGATTGCTCTGACGCTGCAGATCGAGTCTCCTATGCGGTGATTTTACGGTGTCCATGATGTCAGTGTTGTGTTTTTGCGTGAGATCCGGTTGGAGAATGAACCCGGGGGAGCTCTTTATAGGACCCACTATCCGCTCACACAGCACATACGGTCGCTGTCCGAGGTGCTGACGCCGCGCGCGCTCTGACGCACTGGCACGAGCTGTGTCGACATACATGGATCAATAGCAGTTGTTTATGTACTGGACATGAGGGTTAATCTTGGGATTGCTCTCAAATCTGTGGACTCCAGTGATAACGCCATTCACAAATGAGTGAAGAAAATGATGCATTTATCAATAACACCATAAGACCCCGAGAATTTTGAAACGACGAGAACTTCAGAGTCGTCATTTTTACTGCTACCATTCAAATTAATAGAATTCTGCAAATTCCCAGATAAACTTAATGACTTTACTATCAGTTTTATTCAAATATACCTTTACTCACATTTAATAAGTTATATATATTAGTGACTGGGTTTAAAATGACACTGCATTGTTTATTCTACAACATACCGACTTCAGGTGTAACGGGAGTTTTCACTTCGAGTTAAGAGTTCAAGTGATGTTATTATTTTCCAAATAATTCTGCTGTTTTAGTCACATTTAATTACATTAACATGATAAAACAAATGCATATGTGCACTTAGGATGGGAATTACTGGTACAACAAGAATATTGTACGCACTTTGTGTGACCTTTGTCTGTGAAATGTGCTATACGAATAAAGATGACTTACTTTATTTTAATATGCTGTGATGGTAACAGATTAGATTATTAAACAGATTAAGAGATCTTTATTCGTCCCACAGTGGGAAATTTCAGATTGTTTGTAAGTCTTTTGTAAGTAACACTAGTAGTTTCACTACTACTACTACTACTACTACTACTACTACTACTACTATTACTACTACTACTACTACTATTACTACTATTACTACTACTATTACTACTACTACTACTACTAGTAGTAGTGCTACTACTACATATATATACTACAGTAAAGTCACTTTCTGAATGAGATCAGGAGCTGGTGATGTAACTTAACATTTAATTTCTATCATTTCAAATCACCAACTAACGGGTTCATGGCCCTTAAAACAGTTGCGTCTCTCCCCAGCTCTCACAGGCCTCTCACAACACAGCAGATAAAACAAACTTGTATTAAAGTTGACCACCTTACAGTATGTGTGATTTAAATCCACAGGAGGATTTCCAGACTTTACTCAAACGCGTTTACGCTGAAGGAAAACAGTCCACCAGAGTCTGTTTATCCTTTTGAACAGGAGCAGGAGGCCTACGTGAAAAAGTGAAGCAGATAAGATTGAACTTCAAGAGGTTTTAGTGTATTTATGTCATATTCTTGTCAAAATGTTGTGCTGCATGCAAGCTGAATCCCTATATTCTAGACAGGCAATGGTGGAAACGTTTATTCATCTCAGCTGCTACTAGTCTAACAAAGAACTCTTGCAGCCAAAATCTTTCAATCTTTCAACATTCAAGTTACAAGTGCGAATTGAGACTACATGTACAAGACAAAACCATGGGGGTACCTAATCATTCTCCAAGCACTAAATCGTGACAAGCAGCCTCCATGAGAAATATTGTCTGGGTAAACCTGACAACAGCTGCAAGCAGGGCCCAGATAGAACCACCAATATAACATTTAACAAATAGAAATGCCTTTAACCTTCTCTTCAATCCGAACCAGTGCCAAAATAGCGATTATGTGTGTTGGACCGTTGTTTAATGCCTGTTACATAAGTGCTTTTAGCGTTTAATGGCGATGGTCAGACCGTCGGCCACAGTGAGCATGCTCAGATCCACCCTCTCGTCCTTATGCAGCTTTTTATTCAGAGCATCTAGAGCTTTGGAGCTGACATCGTCTTCAGCAGGATTCAGAACCTTCCCACTCCACAGAACCTGCAGGAGGAGAAAGCACATACCATCTGTTTGGCTTTGTGTCTTTTCTTAAAATTTTTGTATCTCTATTCGCTCCCACAGTGACTTTAGATGCATGACTTTTATTTATTTATGCATTCTGCTCCTGCCGGTGCCCAGGGTCAGGACGAAACAGCAGTGTTTCAGATCCATGCAGCTAGGATATGGAACAGTCTTCCTGAGACAGGCCTCTACCCTGACCAAGTTCAAAACTAGGCTGAAAACATATCTTTTTAGCAATGCATAAAAATGATTCTTTTTTGTCCTATTTATTGAGTTTATCTCCCCTTTCAAACCCACATTTTAATTAGAATTCTAATCCTCGTACTTTTTTACTGCTTTGTTTTTAATATGGAACGATTGTATATTTAATTGACTATTATTAAATTCATCTTGATCTGTGTTTTTAAATTGATTTTGTGAAGCACTTTCATTTGCCTTGAACACAAATTGTGCAATACAAATAAATGATTGATTGATTTAAAAAAACACATGGCAATTTAAGGTGTGTAACTAAGGCAGTTTAAACAATAGTAAGTGAAGAAATAGATTTTATTGAAGCTGGTAGATTGTTGCAGTCCTCAGGGGCTCTATAGCAAAAAGAATGTCTCCCAATCTATTTATTTATTCTGGTAGTAACGAAAGTGGAATGTTGTAGATGTCTGATCAGGAGGTAGATCTAAACAGTACTTGTAAAGCATAATAAAGAAGCAACCTCTATACTTGCTTCTTTTTTATGCTAATGTCAGAAATGTAGTACTCGATTTTTGGCTTCTTGTTAGATTATAGACTGCTCCTTATTATGCTAAAGCTAGAGATTTTATTTTATATAATTTAAGTTTAGTATAGAGTTTTTGTTCATTTATTGTGTGCTGTGTGCTCCTCATTCCCACTGTTCTGTAACCGGTGATGCAACACAGAAATGTCCTCACTGTGGGACGAATAAAGGATCTCTCTATCTTAATCTTGATCTCGCCAGATATTTTTGGAGATAGCGAAAGCATAGACTGAAATCATTGACCCTTTCAAAGATACAACTGTAAATATCATTATAGTTTTCTGCGCTCACGTTGTCGATAACAATGACCCCTTTGGTCCTGATCAGCTCCAGAGACTTCTCATAATACGTATCGTAGTTGATCTTGTCAGCGTCGATAAAAACAAAGTCGAAGGTCCCCGCCTCGCCGGCCTGCACCAGCTCATCTGCAGAGTGCATCAGAAACATGCACTTTAATTACACAGAAAGCATTGTGATTTAAAGCCCCAGAATGTCACTTTTTATTTGTAGTAGTGTGTTTTTTTTTTCAAACAGAAACACATGTCTTGCATCTGGAAAAATCTGACTTAATTATTTATTTGAGAAAAGAGGAAGACCATACACATTTTATGCACTGTCAAGAGTGCTCCAGATTTCCAATTTTCTCACATGTCGCCAGTGTCTTTTCACTGCCAATTTACCCACAGAAGCACTCATCTTTCTAAAACTAAAATTATTTGTTTTTTGTTTTGTTAAAGAACAGTGTACAGTGACATTAAAACAGGGGTACCCTCCTTTTGCCCCATAAATAACACATTATGTTTGTCATGACACTGAAACACCAAGGCTGTGGCACCACTAATGGACCCACCACCTGCCGGAGGATCAGAGGGACTGGTGCTGTGAGCATTGGGTGGCAGCTCTGATTATTACCCCAACTGACCCAGAAATGGACTAATAAAGGGGTAGAAAATGAATGAATGAATGAATGTCTGTCATCAGTCCACAACATGCTGTCTCCATCTTATTGTTGTCATCTTTGATTACTAAGAGAAAGCCCAGTGAGTCACTATTGGACGCTTTGGGCTGAGAATTTACTGCGAGCTGATTGGCTGGTCCGTTATTTTTCACTTTTCTGTCTGAAAAACTGTGAGAGGGGCCCAAAAAACATGTGACAACTAGTGATAGAACAAAACTGAGAGCGAGGAACTAGTGACATGAAGTAGTGAAAAAGAGAAATGTTTGTGATTTGAAAGTTTTAGGTACGAGTGAGCAAATTGCTAGTTCTCTATCTGCGGTTCTTGGATATAAAAAATACAATACATAATAAGGGCAACAAACAACATCGTTGGTGACAGTGGCTCAGTTGGTAGAGCATTGGGCTTTGGGCCTGAAGGTCGTGGGTTTGATCCCACCACAAGACCTGCTTCCACTGATTTCTGCTGCTGACGTGTTCATGGGCAAGACACCTAACCCCACTTTGCCCGAACCCCCCACTGAAAGATCAAGGCTGTGTCATCGCTGACGGAGCAGCCATCTTGCGAGGGACTTGTGCTATGAGGATTGGGCAGCTGTGATTTTAAACCCTTCAGACCTAGAAATGGACTAATAAAGGGGATCATGAATGAATGAATGTAGTTAGTAGTTCATAGCAGTAAGGTTTGTAAAACATGGGAAGTTCCTTTGGCAATAATCTTCAACAATAGCCCAAAACCTATATATACTGTATATAAAAATAATTGAAAAGAAGGTTCCATTATTCATTATCAAGGAATCATGGAGCTGATTTTCACCTCCAGAAGGCTGTGTACTAATGCTTTAAGAAAAATATTGTTTGAAGATGTTCTTTGCCAACTCTTGTAAACTACATTTTTATAGTTTAAAGTTGTATAGGCGGCTGTACTGCAGACTAACGCAGATAAAATGTATATGATTGTATTTTTGTATATTTCTCAACACTCACAAACCTACACTCACCCAGAGTTCTGACTGCCTCCTGAATACGGACCTCTATCTTCTGTTCAACACCGGCCTGGAACACAAAGAGCAGAGCGATAGTGAAGGAGGAAAAGCTGGTTTTGTTTGTGAGACGACTTGATTTTCCTGCTTAGCGCCGCACTCCCCTACATTCCTGAGCAGACACCTTGTATTGTCCTGTCCACAGCACTTAGTGAAGACGTCCTGACAGCGCTGGAGAGACACAGTGCTACGGGCCGCACTAATGTGATCCGACACAAGCGTCAATCAATCCACAGCACATCAAATACACGCAAATATTACGCAGCTATTTTATTTTATTTCATTTCTTTATTTGACAGGGATATTGTGCGTTAATAAATATTTCTGTGAATGCACCAGAATTAGCCAAGTCTATACAGGGGGAGACTGACAGAATCTAGACAAACAGTATGTGCCATTAGCCCCTTTGACCTAGCCTGGTGAGACCAGAATGATTCCCCTCTGTATTTTTTTATCCAGCGGGGGATCAGCAGTGAGTCTGGATTTTTCCTGGCTACCTTTGACCACCTTCACAATTTGGTGGAAGTGTCTTGCCAAAGGACACAACGACAGTTCAGCACTTTACAGCCGCAGACGCCCCACTATGGCGCCTGGTGTTCCCAGAGGTCTCCCATCACAGTACTAACCAGGCCATGCTCTGCTTAGTTAAAGAGTGGAGTTTCAATGTTTTCTCTGAATGGGTATATTCAACAAAAACTTTTTAATAAATGAATGTCAGAGTCATAATGCAAACTTACTATCAGATTAGTACTTGAATACACTGCAAATAATAACAAATATGAAGTAAAACTCATACATGTAAAAAAAAAAAAAATCTTATCTTGAGTACAATCTGAGTGTCTTAAAGCAAGAATTCCAATGGGACAAAGTCTTATTTCAAGAACTGCTGTTTTATTTTATTTTTTCCAGGGAGACAATTATTTTAACTTATTAAACAAGATAATTTTGCTTGTCTCATTGGTCAATCTTGTTATGGCTTTATGCTCAAATTAAGATCTGTTAATTTCTCACTTATTTCTCTTCACTTGCAGTATGTATCATAATGAATGAACTTGGATTGAGTTAAAACACTGAGATAAAGAATAAAAGGTCCCAGTCTTGACTTTAAGTTTAAGTTAAGTAAGAAATGTATATATTCAGGGTTACCTAACAAAACTTAATAGGGGCGACACAGTGGCTGAGTGGTGCCGCACCTGGCTCTCAGAAAGAAGGTTGCAGGTGTGATTCTTTCATTGAGTCTGCACGTTTCTTCCTGTACCTGTGTAAGTTTCCTCTGGGCATTCATATTCACCCCACCACCAAAAACAAGCATCAAAGGTACAATTCTCCTAACTAAGCCGAGCCTCAAAATCTGGAAATGAGTCCTCAGCCATGTGAAAACTAGAGATAACACTTAAGCAACCACTACCGCTGACAGGTTGATCTAATGCCATTGGAGGGATGTGTTAAAAGCCGATAAAATGTGCCAATATAGTGTTTTTTTTTTGCAATTGTAGAAATAAATAAACTTAAAACTTGACTGTGGGTGTGATGTCTTGCCCAAGAGCCGCCTGTGTGCTCCAAAGACATGTGGAACAGCTGGTTCATTGTCAATGTCATATTACTGTTTTTGCTTGAGATCTGAGACACTGTGTGGTAGAGCCCTGCACGGGCCTATTATCTGGGCCCGAGCCCGGCCCTGGCCCGAGGGGGTGGCGCCCCAGCCCGGCCCGGCCCGATATGGTTTCTGAATTTTCAGGCCCGAAACCCGCATCAAGCCCGCCTTTTTTTTTTTTTTGTAACCTCCCATAACAATGTTTTAGCGTAGTATATAGTGCCGCGCACTGATATGAACGCAGACTTAGCTAGAGGGCGGAGTTATACATGGTAGTGATGTGTTGCAATGAGTTCTGTGTGTGCGGAGTGGTGCAGAGTGAACGGCCGCATCTGTATGATGCCCCCGATGCTGCAACACATCTGCACATTACATAAGTAATGCTATGTGCCGTCAATGACAACACTACACAGAACAACAAACACTACAGCGTGATAGAACGCTATATTCAGTGGGTGCGCTCGTAAATGTATTCTGCCGCCCTGAAAATGAAGAGCCCGAGCCCGGCCCGTGTCCGAGGTCATTATGCGGTCATCGGCCCGAAGCTCTATCGCCATCTAGTGGAGACTCAGCAGATTGCACCTTCACCTTCATACCTCAAAATGCTGACGTGACCGTGATCTACTACAAACCAACCAGCCGTAGTAAAAAAAATGCAAAACAGATTCAAACGTAAATTGCATTTTGTGCTTTTAATGGAAACACTCACCTCTTGGAAAAATGGTTTAGCGATATCAAAGTAGGTCTGCTCAATTTCACAAGCAACTACACGTCCATTACTGGGCATTGCCAAAGCCATGCTCAGTGCATTGTATCCGGTGTACATCCCTGTAATAGAGATGCAATTATTCACTTATGTCTCGTGGGTATCACCGAATCAGCTGTTTCTATAGTAGTTCTATATGAGAATAAATGTCAATTAATTGGGTGAGATAAAAGAGGAAACAATGCAAAATGCAGAAAAAAACCTGATTTAATGACAATAAATAAAAGCCTAGAGGAAAAATAAACTCCAAAAATAAAAATAAAACCATAGAAACCAGGAACACAGGGACAGACAATGAGAGGTGTTGACAATGGACCAGCAATATGGGACACACGCACAGGACACAAAGTAAAAATAAACTAAAACCCACAGAGAATATAAATCAAAGTAAAACAAAATAAGACAAAATCCACACCATGACAATTAACTCCCCAATGTGGATAAAGATGGATAAAATAATAATAATAATAATGTAACTGCAGCCAATGCCATGTATGACCAGAATGAGTACTACAACACATACTATAGAAAAACCTCTGTTCTAACCTATTTCGATCGCTTTGGTGCCGTTGATCAGTCGGAGAAGGTTTGCCATCAGCTGAGCCGCTTCACTGGCAGCCATCATTCGGCTCCAAGGATGTTCAAGAGTTTTCTGGAAAAATATAGTGGTAGTGGATCAAACAAACCTCAATAAGAAGGAGTAACACACGTAAATACTAATCCGGGTCTTCAGAAACAACTGATTAATAGTTCCCCGCATTAAAAAAGTGTCCGTCAACATGAAAAGTTTGTACACACAAATTGTACTTTTAAAATCCTAATGAAGACACATGTTTTACTAATATAGCCTTCTGTGTTATTCTATTTGGCCCTCTGCCTCGGTAATTTAAAGCCGTTTTTGAGATTATAAAAACAAGTTCACAGTGTCATCCAGCCAACTTCAGCAAAATCAAAAACATGCATAGGTAAAAAATTTTGTAAAGCTCAGAACCTCTAGAATTCAGCAGTTGACTTTATTTGTATATTGACATTTGGATTGTGTCGCAAAATTTGGTTAATGGTGCTAATGTGGGTCAATCTTTAGCAGTTTGTTAGTAGTTCATAGCAGAAAGGCTAAAGGGTAATTTGTCATTCAGCCATGTCTGATGAAGGGTAATGACCCGAAACGTCACAGTTTGTTTAGTGAGAATTAAAATCTCGTGGGAGCAAAAGCTGTGCAGAGTCATCTCCATTTCTTTAATTTGTCATTCAGCCAATTTCAGCTCTGTTATAGATCCTTTTAAATCTCAGAACACCCAGAATCCTGTCTTCTGGGTTGTCGGCCCTTGGACAAGTCTGGTGAGCTAAAGTGGCCCGCTTGTTAAAAGGTTTGGACATAGATATAAGAGATATACAGATATAGGTGTTGATCCTCTTTTATCTTAGGGCTTTCTGTCTTTGTCTATCATGAAACATAATAGACATCTCTGTGCCAAAAAGAACATTCAAAACAAAGATGTCATCAGCAAAAAAAGCATAAAAAGTGTATGATCTTACCAGTTTGAGTTTGGTGAGTACTGGGTGTTCTCTTAAGGAGTTGTTGACCACATACTGCAGCACCGGGTCATCTTTGCCTCCACTGTGACTCTTGCCAATGAAAGCAGAATGCCCTAAACCTGTCACACAAGCGAGGACTGCTGTAACACCTCAGATGCACACAGTTTAAAAGCATCGTCAACTTCAGTCTTCAGACAGCACCCATTATTACAAAGTACATCAAAGTACAACCTAAAGTATGGTACACTGTACAGAGTGAATAAATTATGTCATATTCGTGTTATACAATTATCATTACTTCATTAATACTATTATTATATGGATAGTATTCATGTTTATGGATGAAATCCATATGAATATACACATCTATTGTTGCAAAATACACAAATAAAAAGTCCATGGCTTCCAATGCTGCCCTCTACTGGTTGTTTTACAATTTGCAGCACGACTGTATTGACTTGTGAGCACAGACTTCAGTAAAAACCTAAATGTCATAAATTAAATAAACAACTGGAGGGTTTCTTTTAACTAAAAGCACATACATTGACTGTTATCGTGGCAACCTCAGGATTCCCATTCCCACAAACTTCACTGTTGTAGGCAGCATTCTAATGGCCACATCAAATCAGCAACATCAGAGTCTCTCTATGTTAGTGTCATGTGAACCAACTCTGACTCCGAGGAGCACAGGCACTGGCCTCCTGCTGAACATGGGGAGGTAGCATTTCAGATTTATGCAGCTAAAATCTGGAACAGTCTTCCTGAAAATGTGAGACAGGCTTCTTCTCTGAGAATGTTCAAATCCAGGTTGAAACTGAGGTTGTCTACTGTGATTATTTTCTGATTTGAATGCCTTGTTCCTTTCTTGTTTTGTTAAGCACATTGAGTTGTTTTGTGTACAAACTGTGCTATATTTTTAATGAGACGCTTTCTCCCAAAATAGGTTAATGCAAGTGATGAAACGTAGAAAAAAGTAAATATTAAAAACATGTCACCCAACGGGACTGTCTCACATAGATGAGCCACGACACAAAGCACATTTTCATTTTCATATTTGAGAAGAAGCTTGCAGAAAACACCGCCACGTGTTTCGGTCGCTGCCTTCTCCCCACACGGAGGCTCAGCTCGGGGCCTGTGCTCTGCTCTTGTGACGCTAATTGTTTGTGCTTTTTGTGCCAAGTTCCCAGTCTTCCCCGGCACATTTCACAGACAGACCGTGGTCCCTCTGCTGCTTTGTGTCTGTTTAAGAAATCAAAAAGTGTTTCTGCTGCTGCTGCTGCTAGCTCCGCTGTACGCCTCGTGGCCACGGCTGTCAGGTGTGCGTCGACAATGCTCCTCTCTCAGGTGAGGAAAAGTGAAAGAAGAAAGAAAAGTGACACGTACAAATGCTAATATGAAGTTAAATTATTCAAGAAGCTCATAGTTTTGTTTTTTTGTGTGCGTAGGAAGTCCCAAATACCGTCCATAGTTATACTGCAATCATTAAACTGTGTCAATTCCGCATTCATGTTCTGATGATCCATTTCTTGTCAACGTTCAACTTTTTTTGTCCTCGCTAAACAACGGCAAAGATTGTGTAGAAAGCAGTCAATTGAAGGTGGTATTTCCATAGCCCGCCCAAGAATTTAGAAATGTATAAATAAAACAATATACTTCATATATCAGTATGTATCATTCATTATTATTACTTTGTCACTACAAATATGTGATGATAAATAATAACTGTACCCAATATAAGGCTTGTTCACACCGATATATCACCACATTTATCTCGGGCCGGTTAAAGGAGTAGCTCTCTACCTTTATCGTCACAGGAAAGTAGTGCGCTGGGTGAAAAAGTTTGGAGACACCTGCAATAGTGTGTTTTCTGGCCATCTGCGAGCGCCAAGCATTGTCCCTCTGCAGAGTCATCCTGGGCTTTCGCCACATGTCTGTTCTATAGTCTATTGACTTTGTTGTTGTTATAGATTAAGATTAAGATAAAGAGATCCTTTATTTGTCCCTCAGTGGGGAAATTTCAGCGTTGCATCACAAGTTATAGAACAGTAGGAAAGAGGAGCACACAGCACACGTTACCTTAGCAATAGCTGTCCTAAATAAAATAAAACAAAATCTCTAACTCTAGCATCAATAATAAGTATAAAAAACACTATCTTGAAAATAATAATAGAAATTTAACATTATATATAAAGTATAAAGTACAGTTTGGTTATATGTTAGCATCTGTACATCAGCAGCTGTATATTGCACATTCAGGTGAAAGATAAGGATATTGCACTGGTATAAAATAAGGTTATTGCAACAATGTATGACACATGGAAACAGGTTGGAATCAGGTTGGCAGTGTTCATTAGTCCTTGTTGTTTGTTGCACAGTCTGACAGCTGCAGGAAGGAAAGAACTGCGGAACCTCTCCTTCACACATCGAGGATGAATAAGTCTGTCACTGAAGCTGCTCTCCAGAGCAGAGAGAGTGTCCTGCAGGGGGTGACAGTCATGGTCAGCATAGATGTTAGTTTGCTCAGGACCCTCCTGTCCCCCACCTGCTGCACTGTGTCCAGGGAACAGCCCAGGACTGAGCTGGACTTCATGATGACCTTGTCCAGCTTCTTCCTGTCCCTCTCTGTGATGCTGCTGCTTCAGCAGACCACACGTACAAGATTGAATTATTATGAATGTTATCATTATGACGCGTGTATGTGACTCAATTAAATGACACTATATTTATTGAGATAATGTTCATGTCATTGCATACTTCACAGGAGAATTCCTGTGGATGTGTTTCTGCTGCTGGACAATCTGGAGATCAATAAAGTAACTATCTATCTATCTATCTATCTAAATGGCCGTTTCAGGACTCTGCTGGACACAACCTGCTCCTTCTGTGGGACTAAAAATGAAACAGTCACTCATCTCTTTCGGTCATATCCCTCTAGCGCCACCTTCTGGAAACAGTTAATTTGCACCCCAAAAATAATCATCCCCAATATCACCTTCCATTTTCAAGATATGAACCAAAATCCTAGGAAAGGTCAATGATTTTCCCTGACATAGAGGATTAGCGGCTCTACTCTGAGCCCCTCCCACGTTGCCATGGCTCACAGTTTATTGTGAAACTTTAGTTTCCCCGTATGAAAATTTGTCCTCTGGATTTGACCCATATTGCACTAAGGCCTCTGTCAGGGGCATACATTTGTGCATGCGTTAGCCGGCATGAGCCCCATTCATTTAATGATTGCATTCAAAAGTCCACAGCTGCTAAACTTGACTGGTCCACTAGGGTCATTCTTCTGTGTCTGCCAATGCACACTCCTCACATCCTTTAGCCCTGGAATGTGAGATGTTTTGGACCCTCGAAGGCAGATTTTTGCAGGCATTACTGGGGATCTGTTGGTTGTGAGCCACTCCTTCCAAAAAGGAGTTCTAAAGTTCATATCTGAGGATGAGGGAATGAGGAGTTTCAGGAGGTGTGGCCTCTGCCCCCTGGAACGAGAGGTGGCTGACTGGTCCCAAATCATGCAGTCTGGGCCTGGTGCACCTGCGCCGTCTTCTACCTCATGGCCTCCTACCGCACCTATTAAATTACTGCACTTTAGGTTTAGTGTAAGTGGAATAAGTAAGTGCATGATTGTGGGGTATTCTCTCTTTTGATGTTTTGCTATTAATTGTTTTTCTCTGGTCCTAGAGGTCTCTGATGGTGCTCTGACGTGTCTATTTTGGTCTGTTTCATGCTCCACTGTGGTGTATTTGGGATGCCTCCTGGCCTGGCTGACCTTCTGGTGGGGCTGAACTTCAGCAGGAGCAAAGGCAGATTAAGGAGGTATAAAGTTTGTATGCTGACAGCGGAGGAGATGGTGACCTCCATTAAGAAGGCAGGAGACAGAGCTGTAAGGAGGGAGACTCAAGCTCCGGCCGGAAGAGCACAGGCCGAGAGCAGCAGGAGAATGAAGATGCCCAGCTGAAGCCACTCCTGTCATGTCTGGTGACTGCCCAGCCACATAAGTACATACCCCGGGTGCTCATCTGCCAGTTCTGGAGATTCCACCACTGGTCTCTCTCTGGTCTCCTCTCCAACCTCCCACAGTCCTCAGCTGCCTGACTCTGCCAGACCACCTCTCTGCACCACCAGCTCAAACAGATATTGAAAGCATATTTCACAGATTATTCTGTGAATTTGTGCATTTTCTTCTCAATATCGCTTAACTGTGTATGTCCTCTGTGTTTCAACATCGACATCAAGAGCCCCTCTAAAACCAAAATAACAAATCAGTGCAAAGGAATCAGCCTGTAGCCCGAAAGTGTTTTTTCACCAGTTTCAACGGCGGAAATAGGGGTCAAAATGTCTTCTAATATTTAAAATCTATGGTTAAACCTCACAAGCTGTGGAAAATAATGTTTATCTTCCGTGGCCATGGTTGTACTTTGACAAGGATTTAATGCAAACAAATAGCGGACACAGCACACAGCGTTAACCTGAGCTGGGCTGTTAAGAATGAACACACATCACTATCAAACATCTTCCATAAAAAAATAAACCCTACAAATCTACATCCATAGCTCAAGAATTTAGTTCAGAACATTATTCTCAATCATAAATATCACTCACATTGCAACTCAAAGGGATGGGAGTGAGTGGTGGTTTTGACAATCTTTAAAATGACCCGTTTTTAAAGATTGTCCAATTTTGCAAGCAACTTTTATGATATGCAAAGTAAGTTCGGCTCAGCTTATGTGATGGAAAGAAATGTATCAAGATTCTGTTTATTGTTCATGTGTCTATAAGTCTGAACAAGTGGAACAAAAATATCCACTACCCTCTGTGGGAACCGCATTGGAGTTTATTTTTGTTTTCATAATTTTTATACGCTTCTTTTATTGTCAAGTCAAGTTTATTTACATAGAACATTTCATACACAGAGGTCTGTTGATGTGTTTGTGAGCAATTCTGCCCTGCTGCCTGCACAGAGTATCGCGGGAAGAGGAATCTAAAGATATCTTTACAGTCTATGGATCCAATAGACATCTAAAAACCAGCACTTTAGATTCTGGGCTGGTTTTATCCACCTGCCAAAACCCAAATTTTTGCCCGCAAAATACAGCACAAAGCCACCAAGTTGGGCGGGAAACTGCTCAATCTGGCAACCCATCTACAAGCCAAACCTAGCGCCCTCTAGCGGCCAAGAGTAAATACGTCTAAACATTAAAAAGATTTTAAAAAAACAATTAAAACATATCCTTTTTACAATATACACATTTAAAACTATACGAAAGGGGTGTTTTTAATAAGTCCTATTACAAAAGATATAAACAAGTACCACTTGAAGTATAAACAAATATCTAGTTAGCCTCTTGAGACGATACTGAGCTAAGGAGGTACAGCCACACAGTCAAAATGGATGAAAGTGTTGAAGAGCTGAAATGCACCGACATCTGGTGGAAGATGGAAGACGTATGTATGGATATTTTTTATATTGTAATGTTCGGGATGTTTCCACCTTGCTTTGGAACTGCTGTTGAAAAGTAGTTTTATAGCTAATACGCAAGGCCTGGTCTTCAAAGATGGCGGCCTACGACACATGCCACCATGACGTTGTGCTTTTTGCCTCTAATCTTAACCCCATGAATGAAAATAAGAACTGAAGAAACAAGGTAAGCTAGCTCGGTGCTAAAGGATTACGTAAAAGCCACACCCTAGCTAATAGTGCTACATAATTCTAATATGTTATAAATGAATAAATGCAATAAAATGCCACAAACAACAAAATAGTAAAAGGATAAAAGGATAAAAGAAAAGGTTTTATTGAAGTCCCTCATGAAAGCATACTTTACATTCATCTTTTGGAGTTTGAATAGATTAACTCTAAGTTCAATATTCTTTTTTAATGTCTATTATTTATAGTGGAGTTTAAATCTAGTGTATTATTGTGCGGTAGCCTCTTATAGATCCTAGAGAACCCGGATACTGATGTCATTATTTTCAACCAGGAATATATAACATGGTTGCTGGGATGATTCTTTTTACACATTTCAGCAACATCTTAAAAAAATGCATTTTGTAATGTGTTGACTTACTGGTGAAAAATGGCAGTAATCTTGGCCCAGTTGACCTGGCATTTTATTTTCAGTCAGAGTTTAAGATGACTGAGTTTTTTAACTGGACATATACAATATTTCAGAGTCCACACTCCATCATGAACATTAACTATGGCATTGGGACATAATGCTAATGATATATTGACATAAACTTACTTCAATTGTGTCCTAAGGCATACTCACGATCGAAGGAAACGTTAGGGTCAGCAAACGTTTTCCTCAAAGTCACGTTTAGGCTACAAATAAATCCTGGCATATGTGGCTGTGATGATTTATTTACCATTTAATGTAAATCAATATGTATGTCACACTAGATTAAAACATGAACTACACAGTTTTAAAACATTACTATTTAACCATTACCAATGGTTAAATAGTATTCAATTAGTCTCAGTATACATCCTCACATGATGGCTAGGCAAGTTTATTTGTATAGCTCAGTTCATTTACAAGGCAACTCAAAGTGCGTAACCAAAAAGGGCATTAACATCATAAATAATCAGAGTACACTAAAATACATTAACAAGAGTGAAGATAAAATCCCTCAGTTGTATGCACAGTTTAACCTGGATCTAAACATTGTCAAAGAAGAAGCCTGTCTCACATTTTCTGGAAGATTGTTCAAAATTTTAGCTGCATACATCTTAGTTCTGACTCTGGGCACCAGCAGGAGGCCAGTCCCTTTTCTCCTCAGAGTCCAAGTTGGATCATATGGCATTAACACTAGCACTGTCAATAATACATGCCCAAGCAAAGGCCTGCAGTACCTCAATCTGACCAGAAAGTGGCAGTGTTGTCTAAGTAACCAGAAGACATTGATGGGCCTGTTCCCCCAATCCAGAGTGTGTGCTAGTATCACTCTCCTCATGTAGAATTGACCTGTGACTCTACTACACCGTACATGCATGTAATGACACCCCGCTGTGATCCTCATCATTTGTGTGTTTATCGCAGACTGCTTATGACGCAGCTCCAGCGCCAGTCACTCAGCCAGCCGTCACACGCTGGCGCAGGAATACCAAGTGACGCTAATCACAATGGAGAGACCAACGTCAAGGCGACTGACAGACACTTCTCAGCATCCAATTGACAACCTCTGATTCGTCCTCCATTTGACAGCGTCGTCTTGACAAGTCTGTATAAGGCATCCCGGGAAAGGTCTGTACGCCCGCATGCGCCATTAGAAAAAAAAAAACACATTGGTGCAGATTTTGTTCTCTAGAATCTATTGTGCCAGTTTGGTGCACCAAAATATTAATTTAGAAAGACACGGATGTGACAATCACTGCCAAAGCATTCTTTTCTGACATGGATTACATTTAATTCCAATATAAAGGGCTGTAATTATCAATTCTGTTTGCAATGCACTTCGCTTCTGACTATGTAACAAAACAGATTTTGACTTTAGAAAAATAGGGGTGTGTGCATGGCAGGTGTGGTTGTTTGACTTTCAAATTATCCCCGCATCTATTCTATTAACCCAGCGTGCAAATAATACAGAATTCACTCTGTATGGAGTCACGCGATATGTTGACAGTCTTCAGAAAGATCAAAAGAGTTGCTCGGGGGCACAAGCTACGGTTAAAAAAAAAAATATCTTGGATGAATGAAAAGGGGTTGACACCTTCAGTAAACCACAGAAAGACTAATGTCATATGTGAAAACAATTACTGCAGGTGGATCATGGTTTGAGGAGATGGCTATGTGGGATTTATAAATGATATGGGTTTTTGTATACAGTGCCTCCTCAACACCTACTGTGGCTGTCAGGTGTCAGACTGTCAGATGAGGCTCTTTACAGCACTTCTGCATCTTAAAGTACCATAACAACAATGCAACATCATACAACAATAAACAGTCATTAACCAACATTTTAAAGTAGAGTTGCGGCTGTAAAGTAAACGATCATTCATATTTTGGGTAAGGACAGTGATGAGATTTCCTTTTTTTCTGTTATAATAATCAAAACCTTTTAGTTTATTCTGTCAAAAATGTCACACTTTGCAGGTTTGTACATGGGATATATTAAGGCATTCACATTTCATCACTGAACGACAAATAAAGGTTTATCTCATAATATGTGCACAGGAAATTTTACATTTCAGACTTTAGATTATGTATTTTTATTTGTCATGTACAAGTCGACACAGAAATGAAACGTGTTCAAAACCGAACACGTTTGAAACTCAGTTAAAACAATTCTAAATAGATTCAAAACATTAAACATTTATGGACATTGGTCATCTGCCTCTTATGGACCGATACCAATATGTTTTTTTTATTGCAACTGTTTGTGATTTAGGGCTTTACAAGAATACATTGAATTGAATTGAATTGAATCAAAAAAATTACATAAGATAAAAAAGTCTCACACATATATAGGGTAAGTATGTACTGTTGCCTTTCCTAACCCAAATATGTTTACACTAAAGTAAAGCACAAAACAGATTGATTATAAAGTTCGTTGCCTGTGACACCTGTGACATATTTCAGAGCAATACACCTACAAGTACTTTTTTTTAAATTACAATCTTTGCCCCAGCTATGAAAAGCCCGTTCTATTACTTAAACCATTGCGACTGGCGTGTCCCAATGTGATTGCACTTGGGGCTCTAATGATAATGTTATACCCCAGACCAATTTGCCATGGCAATCAGGCTCACTTAATTGACTTGATTAAGCTCTCCATACAAGACGACCCCTCCGGACTTGGTGAAACTAAAGCAGGGAGAAAGGGGGCCGAGGGGACGGAGGGCGGCGTGGAGGGGCTTCTGCAAGGCATTCCATCACGCCGCCGCGACACATGGGATATGACTGAGCTGGAAGTGTGAGCCGAGGCATATGTGCGTGTGTGTGACAGTCTGGCACGGGGCGATACAAGGGAGATGGCGTGGCGAAGGAACAAGCAGGCCTTCGGGGAGGGTGGGACACAGTGGCGGGACCAGCGTAGGGAGGAGGGGAGCGTCTCTGGGCTCTAGGTTCAATATCACAACAGGCCGGGTAATAGAGGCGGACACACAGCGCATCTGAAGTTAATCCAATCAGGGAGACGCTCCGTGCTCCCGTCCGCTGGAGACGCACAAACATAAGGTCAAGAGCAGCTTGTATTAGCGTGATGATGTCAGAGAGAAGTGGTGGGGGTAATTGACTTTCAACATGTTTAAAAGCATAAGGGGAGATGAAGGGAAGCAGAGGTTTAGCAGCAGGTCCAGCCAAGCTCATGTGAAGTGATGACTAAACCAATCATTGTTGTGCGAGCTGTATGGAACTATATCTTTCACCACGGGTCTTAGGTTTGGAGGCTTCCTTTTAAATCATTGTTTGTGTGGTAAAAGAAATCGTGAAGAATATTTTCCTTTTGTATCCTAGCTGTGGCTTTGGGATTGTTACATGTGTGTGTGTGTGTGTGTGTGTGTGTGTGCATATATAATCAATTCAAATAAGTATAAATGGCCAATGATTTACATTTTTTACATTTTAATCTATCTTTTGTAGTTGTCTTATTGAAAACACAAGAACATTTCTGGTTGAACAAATAGTTTATACTATTTTTACAAACACACATACAATGCATTACACTGCTTCAGATAGATAGAGCACGCATTGGACCGAAAACACGCATCATGTCTGTAGGTATATTAGATCTTATGTCTCTCATAAACTGTGAAAATCATTGTTTACCTCCGGTAACTTGGATTATTATACGAGCGAAGCAGAGACAAGTGACAAGTATACAAATGTCCAATTCAATGTAACAATGTTACGTCAAAGGAGAGGTGAAAATACATGAGTATGCATATGTGGGATTAGAAAGTGCTGCTTTCTAAATTCATTATATATACTGAATATATATTCATTATATTCCTGTATGTACTCATTTCACAAACAGCCAATATAACCTCCTGTAGCACTAAAGGATGAATGGGAAGAGCTTGCTTTTAACAATCGTAATGTTTCATTTCAGTGTGGAGAGGACACTCTACTAAGGTTACATGGCATTGTGCAGTAATATCAAGGGATTGGAAGCAAATGGGCTTTTGAAAGCAAAATATACTGGTTCCTTTCATATGCGACTTGGTTCCACCCATGATTGAATGGAACATTCTAAAAGGACTATTTACTCTTTCATTTCCTCCTGTGTATTACAGACAGCAGTGTGTGGCTGGCTGTATGAAAACAGGGTCTGGCCTAATGTTGCATGAAGACCATGGTGAATTCATATTGATGGGAAAACAGACTCTGAAGCCCAACAGCCATGATTTTTTCATAAGCCACCGGGAACAAGAAGTCAGTCAGCTGACAGGTGCTAACGCCGCCAATTGTGCCGTGGATAAGAGATGGGACACGGAGAAGAGAGGAGGAGAAGCAAAGCTAAAGCAACAACAGGCTCTTCTTTGCTAAGCACTTGTGTTTGTGCACAGTGTGTACGCGCTGAGCCGTGTGCTCCCTGCACGGTGCTTCTATAGCTGCAGGATTTTACGGAGAAGACTGTAAACACCAGAATGCATGTCAAATATGATGAGTCTTGATAGCTATAAAACACACCCAAGGACTGCTCCTCGCTTATTATCTACAAGTAGAGCTCGCAGCGATGTCTGCATCCCTCTGCTTTTCCTCTTCGCATGTCGCGCCACAGTCCCTCTCTGGAAAGCATTGATTATTTTGGCATGAGGCAGAGTGGGAGATAGGTGATATTTCCTTTGTGTTTCCTGAAGAAAAGAAAATCAACAAAACAAATATTTGTGTGAGAAAAGTGCAACTACAAGAAAAACATATTAACAGATTGCCGAAGAAATAAAGATGATGGATTTGGAAGTTCTCTTGTGCTTGCGTGTGCAGTTGTCTTTGCATGCTCCGCAATTCTTCGACAATTGCCACTGTATTTTTGTGTGTCATTTTCTGAATTGCACACCTGGAATTGTGTTATCAGGCTGAAATTGTGCACCCATGTGTCCACATATGTTACTGGCTTTGTGCGGCGTTTGTGGAACAAGCAAAAAATGCAGCGAGCAGTGCTGGCGGCACTGTGAGGCTCCAGGGAACCACATGAGATTGTAGGCAGAGGGACTGATAAGGCGGCCCACCATTCATCAGACCAAATGAAGGCAGTAAAGTTGACTAGAGAAGCCCAGGCATCGCCCCAGGATGGCAGTCGGCCACTCACTGGAGACCTGTGACTAACACATGCAAGCAGGCAAGGGCACACACACATGCACAGAGACTGAGCATGGCGAGGAGCAGTGGATGAATGGACTGGGGCCAAGGTGCGGGATTCAGGAGGAGGGGTGTAATGGACCTCCAGCAGCAGAGTCCCATCTTCTCAGCCACTCCGAGCACCCGGCTTTCTGACTATAGGGTACTATGTGGCCCACTCCACTCTGAAAACATCCATCAGACAGATATTACTGCAATCCAGAGGTGATACATTAGCTCCGGTGCCATGGGGACAGTGTTGCTTGTGATGGATACCTCTAGAGTGACTCGCTGTTGTCGCTGGGGCCTCTCCGTGAGAGAACTGCTGCGACTCTGCTCACAGCAGCTAACACCTCCTGCTCATGTCTCGGCTTGAATTTATTTCATAGTAATGCTCTTTTTTTCCTAATCACACTACCCAGAGGAAGGAGGCATATTTTTGCCAAAGAAAGTGCTGTGAAGTTGCACACTTATGAAAGCAATACATTACTTAAGCACTTAAGTCAGCCAAAGAGGAGAGATGAAGCTACTTTAGAGTGTTGCTAGTGTTTTTATAAGACTATATTATAGTCTCACTGGTGCTTTGATAGAGCTCTCACGCCATCAATTTGTTCAAAGGCTCTTATTCTTTCTTACATAAATCCAACCTCAGGTTTCTATGAATCTAATTTATTTGCTACTCGGATGTTTATTATTTTGTTTTATGGTTTATTTTCGGTGTTAAATGTCATTGATAGGACGGCATAGCAGGCATGTCTCCTCCTGGATGAAATTAAACTGGTTTATGGAGCAGTGATGCTAATAAACAGACGTTTGCCTTTTGGATGTACACCTTTAATGTTTTATGTACATGAACTCAATAGTTGAGCACTTGATCAAGACCAAGCATAAGAACTGACAGGACTTCCCTGAGGATGACCAGAGGCGAGTGTTTGAGCCGTGTGTGAAAACAGCAGTCTGTGAATGCACTCTGGACAATGCTTTAGCTGCTCGGCCAAGTGGTCATCTGGTCCCAGTCACCTGAATTATTCTGTGACACAAGACTATTATATGGTCTATTAAAAAGATACATTTCAAATATTGGTAACTAACTTTTTTACATCAATTGTAATATTCTTTTTATGGCTAATGAACTATATGTTGATATAAACGCATAAAACAATGACACGCAAACTAATACACACAACTGTCATATTGTCAATTATATTCTTCAAACCTGCACATCATAGTTATGCACAGTTTGAAACCTAATCAGGTAATTATGCAAAATGTAAGAATATAGTGCATTATTCATGGCCCTCTAGTGGCGAAACAGCATACTGAAGTACAAGGCTGTCATTTTGCAATTACATTAAAAGATGATAGTATTCAAGTGTAGTATTATCAATCTGTGGAGGTACATTTTGAAATACGCCTGTTTCACAAACCAACACCGCAAATATGTTTCCCCATGAAAAAGATCACACCTTAAATCGTGAACTTTCTTCCATTTGCACACAGCCACGATTAGTAATATAGTTGACTTCATACACTCCTGGGTAAGAAAGATGGCATGAAATTTGTCACTGCCGAATTACTGAAAGTTCTACATGCCAGGTGTAAATGAGTGAACGTGTGGATTTCCTCATGTTTCAAACCTAGCGCCTGTCTCTTCTGTGAGTGAGTCTTTGATAGCTGTTAGACTGTGAGACAGACAAGGCTGTGCTGAGACGATGGCATCAAAAAGCCAGACGATTGACAGCTACTGACAGCCGTCTTCCTCCTAAACACACTTCAGGTCCCCTGCGTGCTGCAACCCTCTTTTTGTGCTACCCGCCTCTTTCCTTCTCTCCCTCTCTCTCCCTCTTTTCTCTCTCCGTTTCTCGTTGTCAGGGGGAATGGAGGAGACCGAAAGATAAAGAGAAGCAATGTCGTAAACTGGCACCTGTCATCTTGTTTTGTTTTGGTCAGGGTACACAGAACATTCGTAAAGTTTTAAAAGAGATTTGGAAGGGTTTAGTACTTTCTCAGATACATTTGAAATCTCCAGGTGAAGCTTGGTCTCCCTTTACTATTCACAAGTCTCAAAACCTGCTTTATGTATTATTGAAAGTATTTCTATCATCCAGACTTTTTTTTTTTAAATCTTCAAACAATTCAGGTTGAATCCCTTGTCTTTGCAGCAATGTCAAAGTCAATGACAAATTTAGGATTTTAAATAGCAGTGAGGAAGTAGTCTTCAGTCAGTTGTCTCACAAAGCTGCAATACTCGACACATTACAAACAGCCAAAATGTTAAGACAAATGAAATGATGCTCTGGAAATTAAATGAAAGATGAAATTAAATCTAAATAGAAAACATAGTAATATATAGAAAATATAGTATTCCTCTATCGCAAGTTGCATGGATTCATCTGTTCATTAGTTCAGGTTTATGCAGCTAAAATCTGGGACAGTTTTCCTGAAAATGTGAGACAGAATTCTACTGTCTCACAGGTCATACTATGTGGCCATGCTTGCATGTGAAAGCCAGATCCCATTAGATCTCTGAAGCTGTACTGGGCAGGGCTGGGTTAGTACAGTGATGGGAGACCCCTGGGAACACCAGGTGCCACAGTGGGGCGGCTACAGCAGTAAAGTGCCAAACTGTTGTTGTGTCCTTAGGCAAGACATTTCACCCACATTGCCTAGAAAGAGTCTGATGAGTGTGTGAATGGTTGGTGGTCAATGCCGATGGAACATACTGGTTGCCTCGATTCTGTCAGTGTGCCCCAGGGCAGCTGTGTCTACAGTGGTAGTTTATTGTCATGTGCAGCGTCTTTGAGTGTCCAGAAAAGCGCTATATAAAACAATACATTATTAATATTACTATTACTGACAATTTTCAGGTTGAAAACAGTTGTTGTTTTGTTAAGCACTTTGAGTTGCTTTGTGTCCGAACTGTGCTATACAAAAACCCTTGCCTTGCCATTAGTTCAATCTGAATTTTACATAAAGTTTTGCTTCAAAAAATGTCAAGTGAAGTTAATTCATTGGATCATTCAGCGAGTAAATATATTACTACTGTATCTAAAGTCAACTCAGAAGTTTTCATGATGAGCTGTAAACAGACGCACACATCACTCTCTCTGCAAACACTAAACAATGCGCCGATAAACAGTCCCACACCTGGATTTCCGTGAGCCTTGTTGTGTTTCATCAGCTTCACTCGGGACGCCGGCGCCTCTTGTCGTGTTCAACCTGTGGAGTCATTATCTCCTGACACACTTATCTGCTCCCTAAATGATTTCTCTTCATCTCGCTCTAAGTCACCTAATCAAAGTTGAAAGAAGAGAAGAGCCCATTGCCTTACAGGAATCCCAGTGCTTTCAAACCGCACTCACTGTCATTACGGAAATGAACGGAGGCAGCTGAAAACTCAGATGTTCTTTCACGTCGTGACAGAGCGTCTCCTAATGTGCTTTATGATCTTTACCGTTTTGACTGAGAGCCTCGGTGGGGAGACTAATCACATTTCACAAATTATACTTTACATTCTGTTTCTATATGTGTGCCATGTCCTTTGCTCCATCTCTCTGCAGAATGTGTAACTCATCGAGACCATTAGTGTGTGTTGAAAGCAGCACAGAGAAAGGAAATCTTAAGTTTCAACTCAAAGTCACTGGACGTTTCATGTAGTCACAGAAAAGACGGCACCAGGGAGTCACTAATACAATGAGAATTGTCAGTTTTTGTGATTTTGTTGGGAATTGGACTAGCTTCTGAAAAGCTGACACTCTGTTTCACAAGTGTAGCTGCAGCGTGTGTGTTTTTGTGTGTGTGTGTCCGAGACGGAAAATACAGCTGAAATAAATGAGCAGTTATTTCAAGAGCGAGTGTTTTTGTTTTGCCTATGTTTAAGCAAAGAAAGTACAATTTCCCCAATAAAAGCATTGTGTGACACGTAATTAGTCTTGCTAGCTGTCACGTTTTAGTTGAGAAGAGGTGTTGACGTTTTCCACCGCCGCTCACGGAGTTTGTCTTCGTGCTGTCAGGGCTCCACAAGAAGTTACTTTGAGACTTTTTTTTTTGTAGAGGAGAAAATAGCACCAGTAAAATTGATTCGGTTCTCAGTCATCAAGATGTGACATTGTGCGAACGAGCTGACATTTCCATCTCATTATTAATCCACATTAATCCATAGTCTGCAAAGTGTATTTACTTAACGTTTACGAGAATACGATTACCTCAGTTAGACATGCTTCTGGTTTTATGGATCACAGACACACACACAAAACTTCCTAAAGGCTTATTCTGGCAATTACTAAATCTTAATCTAATTTCCTTTGAGAACCTTCGAACCGCAGGGCTTTTACTATCTTTTGTTTGGATGCTGACTTTTTGCAAATACGTTCAATGTCTAGATTATTTTCTCCCAATTTAACTAACAAAGTGCAGAAATGATTCACGGCACATGAGGGCATAATTCATAATTGGATTACAGCTTGACAAAGTACAATTTATGAATCACAAAGACACACACACAGCCTCTCACAGTCTCCGTGGCCTCCCCTCTGACTCCATTGGCACATTGCTCACTCATCTGTAGTAAGCTGCTAGCTCGAGTTACAGCGTCGCGCTAACACATAGTTACAACAAATTATGCACAATCACGGACAGGGCAGCCTCTAAGTGATGGCCACAATATGCATTTGCCTTTAGAACTTAAAAGGGACTTCAATTTATCGAGGGTGTCACACGATGGGAGTGAGTAATTATTCCCAACACCCACAAGAGCACAACGGATAATGTATTCCAAGGCCCTAGGGGCAGTTGTCAGCACGAGGGGCAGCTTTTATATCGCCACGCTGCTTTCTGCCCACCAATGTTTGTGCTTTTCATCTATTAATCCTTCAATAATGCCTTGTAATGTTGGGTGTTCGTGTAAATGTTTCTGCGCCAACGGCTACTCGGGGGAACAGGAAAGCCAGCGACGTCCACCTGCGCGATCACAAAGGAGAAGATGAAGTACATATTTCTGCCGCGGGTTTTTGAAGTCAAAGCCATCGAGCATTTTGTGTTTATGACATGAAAGCTCTATTGTTTTGCGGGCTTCCTGTCGACCGTTGCAGTGAAGTGTAAAGGCGTGGCGAGTTGGTTCTTGTTTGAGCAGCTGTTAGCAATAAGTTATCAAGCAGCAGAATCCGGGCGCTCTTTGATCGTGGTATTGTTTAGGGAGACGGTCAGTAACTGGGTCAAAGTAACAAATAGGTTTGCTTTTGCGGTAACCCACTTATTGTGATAAAGTTATAGAGGACAAAGCGCAACACACACGTTGGTGATTATGACTTGTCTTGTTGTTCAGTAAAAGAAGAAAGTATTACAAGCATGAATATATTTAGCATACTTTTTTCCCTACACAATAATAATGACATGATAGGATGAAAGTATGGGGAGAAAATTGAAAGTTCCACCTTAAAATTCAACCTTAGCCTAAATGCCACAGGATTTGGTGTGTTGTGTTGTGTCTTTTCCAATGTTAAGGTTAAGGTAATGTATTTTATGGAAACACTTGTTTAGTTGTCTATTATAAGCTTATTTATTGTATATTTTCCTATGATAGTCGTATCTTTGGTGTCTGTCTGTATTTCTTGTTGTTTTGTGGACGTAGAGTCTGAATAAAGACATGCTAATGAATATACTTTTACTAACTTTTACTCACTAATTTGTTACTTTTCAATGAGAAAGCTGAAGTTGGGCAGGGCAAGAAGTCAAAATCATAGGTTAATTAAAGATTCATCAAAATCATTTAGGATCATTTTTCATCAATGTAGGTTCTATGGTGAAGTAAAAAGCTGTGAAAAGAGTAATAACAATGGAAGGAATATGTGAGAAATACGCTTAAATTGCTGTATGGGAGCGAGATAACAATATTTAAGATATTGAAACTTGTGGTGCTCAAAATTGACAGCAATAATTTTATATTTTTCTCATCTGTCAGTTTGTTTGCCATGTCCACTGTAAAACCAGTCAATAAAATCCAAAGTTTACTAAATGAATGAATTGCATATATGGATCATTGGTCACATAGTGAACTCTTGGCCTTGTGCATGATTTGTACAGTGGTTCAGTGTCTCTTCATTCAACAGTAAACAGTCAGTTTGTCATGAGCGGACACACTTCAAAGCATAGTGTCTGCGGCATGTGTCTGGAAACATTGTAAAACCACTTTTACAGGGTTCAAGCAGAGTGTAACTTTTATTCGTATAGCCATTGGCCGGGAGAGTTGCTCCAAGACAAATCTGGGGCCTTGCTCTTTTAAACAGCACTGATAATAACCCTGTCTTTTGCATCCGTGAAAAATCTCCCATTATCTATTGATTCGCTCTCACCCTGTGTCTCGGTGACTTACGCCTCCCTCTAATTCCCATTACCGGGAACACTGTAGCCTTATCAAGGGGAACAATAAGCCACTTGTCAGCGCTGCAAGAAAATATGAGGAAGCATCTGCCCAGTCCAAAGGAACTCATGACTGCGTGCAGTGAAAAAGCACTCAGCCTTTCTGCTTGAGAGTGAACCCTACCCCCTCCACCAGTCCTCCCTGTGACCTCTACACATGCCTGGTGCTAGAGCGGGGAAGCATCCCAACATCTCACTTAATCTGATCATCTAGGGATAAGTCACAAATTGAATTTTTCTGCCTCCACAGGGGGCGGGGTCAGGCCTTTTTTTTCTTCACAATTTACCAGGTGGAGTTGAGTGGATTGGGACACCCACGCTTTCTTGTCTCCTCTCCCCAAATAGAAGCCCGTGCTCCCACATCGTAAAGCTGTCACAAAGATATGTCTCTGTAGATGATGGCATCCCACTTTTTTGTCCCAGCTGCTCCTGTGCCGTGCTGCTGTGCTGGCTGTTATCTCCTTCCTGCCTGCTATGTCTCCCTGCTCTTTAAGACAAAGGGTAATAAAGCTATAAATTGTGTGGTCTGCGGAAGGTATGGACATTCTGTCTGGGAGAAGCTGTAAGAAGTGCCATAAAGCACCCTCAAAGTCATAGCTAAAGATTTACAGTTATTTAACATCCTCCTCTTCCTCTAAATCACAGTGATAAGAGAATTAAGTGATGGCTATAGGTTCTTTGTCCTTAGTCTATTGATTTTCCTGGGCCCTCAGAAGGATCTTGAACATTATAATTATTGAGCCCTGCAGTTGGATGCAGGTTTACAGAGTAGGAGCAGCGCCCCTGGTTCGATTCTAACGCAGTTAAAACAAAAGACACCCGTTTTTCAATTTAGTAATGGGCTTCCAATTATGCTTCATTTACCTTGTTTGGCCTGAAAATGGTTTATCCCGGACCCTGTGCTATAAACAGCTGCTTTGTGCGGTGACAAAACCCCACTAACGCCTCTATTTATCTTGAATTGTGGCCACCACTTCTTCAGCAATTATTCAACTGAGTGGAGGTTTTTTATTTCCACAGTTTATCATCGAAACCCACAGAGTTTTTCCTTGTCTTTGGCCAGCACTGTCACCCTGCCTGATAAAGTGACAACAATGTGCTTCTCTGTTTGCCTTTCTGCACTTCTGATCAGACCAGAGTCACTTTTACATAATGTCACAAGATGTCATTTCAAAACGTTCTCTCTCTGCTTACATTTTTGATATTGTTTCATGTCCGTGTGACTCAGTACAAATACATCTCTTGATAATTATAAAAAAACAATATTACCTGTCGCCCTCATAAAAAAGTCTCTGTATGCCCAAAGTGAGCATGGTATTTAGTAGGACAGAACCGGGCCGCTTGCATACAGAACTCGGGTTGATGCATGCAGTACAGGACAGAACTGGGCTGCATGTAGGACAAAACAGGGCCATGGAGGAATGAGCCTCGACCCAAAGTTGAGCTGCAATGAGGAGATGCTATGGAATTTTTGGATATTTAAGTGTCATTCCTATTTTCCCAAAGACCTTAGGACCGGGCGCTGGTGTGTGTTATCTCTGTACTGTACTGATGCTGCTGCTGCTGATGTGGCATGTGTGGTTCTGATTAACTCAAATTAATGAAAGATTAGGGGTCAACAGGTTTCATGCGGTTTAAAGTAGTTTTCTTTTTCAGTCTGTGTCTGTTGCCTGTTTTAAATCCTTCACTTTCCCCAAATGCACACTTCAAAAATGAGACTCAATGCCCTTTACAAAGGCATCATAACAAAAAAACAATGAAGCGATAGAGGCACTGCCCAAGGATAAGGAAGCCTAAACAAAGTAGTGTTTTGATTATTCCTACATTTCCTTTGGGTCAGAGTGCATTAGTGCGTAGTATTTATGGAGCATAATTGGTACTGCTATTAATAAGAGTAAAAACACAAAAACAATCAGGATAGCACAACAATCTGACACAATTATGCAAAGATATTTTCACCTTCACAAGCTTAAAACTACAAGTTATGGCTTGTAACAGTTCTTCTACAAACATGAGGAACACTTGTCACTGATGAGAAACTGCAGACACACACTGCACTGATTCAAATATTTGCAGAAAACATCATAATTCATCACTTGTAGCCAAAACAATGCAAAACAGGAATGATTACATCTATTTTTTTGGAATAATGGAGGATAATCATAGTTTACAGGCAGGTAAATATCTTCACATGCAGGTAAATAACTTGAAGTTGAAAGGAAATAAAATCTACCGGTTTAGAGCAGACAGTGGCATTTAGTTGTTTCCTATTTCAAGACACTTATGTGAAATTCTCATCCTTCGACTAACACTAAACAACTCATAAGGTCAGGGAGAGTTTGTGTTATGGTTGAGAATCCAGCTTGAGTTTTTAAGACAGGGCGCTCTCTGTAGTATCCAAAGCAGCTCACTTTGTTGGCGCTAACAGCCTGAGGAAGAAGTTTTGTGGCACTGTAAAAATGTCACAATGATTCAGTCTTTGAAATGGAACAGTCACTGCTCTCTTGACCACATGGATATACTATAGTTTGCTCTGTGCGGTCATAGTTGTGTAAAAAACAGTTTGGAAGAGGCAAACACTAGAGATATAGACATACACCCACACACGCTATTTAATTCTCTGAAAATAAAAAAGCACACACACAATGATCATGCCTTAGGCGCCACACGGGGCCACAGCCCCACTTACCACCGCCTGACAGTTGGCTTCTTAACAAAGACGCTGGGAATATAATTAAATCATTTACCTTTGATACCAAGCCAGCTTTGTAATTAATTAATTCACTTGGGGTGTTCAGGAATTACATTTACTTAGAGGGCGAGAAGGCAGGTGGGGAAAAAAAGTCGTTCTGCTTTATACTTGTGGGACACAACCCAACATTGTGGAAATCAACCCTCCCTCTCTGTGCTGTCCTTTGCCTGAGCAGCCTCCTCTGAGACTCGAAGTCAAGCGGACCTCTACAGTCCAAATAATGACCACGCGCTGATGTTTAAGTCTCATCAAATGGAGCGCCCCGGGGCCAGAGGAGGATGTGGCGAGCGGACAGGCCCTGCTTACACATATCTCTCATTTGGCTTGACCTTTGGCGCGCAGGGCTGTGATGTTGGAAGGCGATCGCTGTCAACATCATCAGTGTCATATGTCACCAGAAATAACCCTGCCAGCAGTAACCGTAATGAACACACATTTAGGATGTTACAGCGCGGCTCAAAAGCTTCTATCAATAATGAACACCTTGACACAAAGCATTGTGTAGCTTGTTTGTACTATTTGATGTTATTTGCATTTTACTGAAAATTATCACATTTTTGTTTATCCAAGTCAAAATAGCTTTGTAGAAATGTGCAAGAGATGCTTACAAGGCAGCCCCAAGCTAACTCTTCACTGTCATCCTTTTTGCTTTTCTAAAAACATCAAGCATTTGAATCAATGAGCGTTCATCAGCTATGTAATTTTTCCCCCTCTGTATCTCTTAGCGCTGACACTGCCAGTCAAGTAGAAAAATACTGTGTTGTTTTTTTTATTCTGTTTGTTCCTCATCCCCCAGTATGTAATTTACTGTCGCCGCAAAGTTAAAAGCACCTGAAAACCACTTCTGTAAATGATTGTCGATAAATTGTAATGAATCATATATAGACCTGCAGGGTTTTTGATTTATAATTTGAAGCTGGGGAAGGATATATTGCTTTGAGAGCGGCTGGGAAGATTTGGTGAGTGCAATGGGGGCATTTATCACTCCATAGTGAAGCCATTTTTAATTCCAGCCACTATTAAGTCTTGTACTGTATATGAGAAGTCTGCACAATCCGTCCATAGCTATATGTTGTGTTAAATAAGTTTCAGTGTGTAACCAGTTTTTTATGATCAAAGACAAAGAAAAAGGTTCTCTGCCCTATCTGTGTTCTTTGTGGCTTGTCCCATGACAATTACTTGGAAGAACCAACGGGTTGATTAGTTAACGACACCTTGTAAAATGTGGTTTTGCTTATGTAAGTGCTCTGATTCAATTATGTTAATTCCTAGTACAAATCAGGGTCAACTGAAAGTCACTTAGGAGACTTATGGGTATCCAACATTCAACAGCATTTATGGATGTTTATCAACATTTATGGACATTGGTCATCTGCCCCTTATGGACCAATGGATCTATGTGTTTCGTTATCATTGCATTTCTTGTGTTTGAACTGTTTCTCTGATCTGCGTTGGCGAATTCAACAGTTTTGTTAAGTCTTTCGAGAAAACTACTGTTGTGATTTAGGGCTATACAAGATTACATTTAATTGAAGCAGTCCATGTTTTGATGCCAGTAAATCAGGGCTGTCAAACCGGTCCTCAAAGGGCCTGCAGGTTTTATTTCCAACCCAAGCAGAAGCACACCAGACTCCACTCATTTCCTCAGGTGAGTCCAGTTATTACCTGCAGATTTGAGTAAATTGGTGGATTACCGGCCCTCTCTGGAACCGGGTTGACACCCCTGCATAGATGCATTGTCCATTGGCACATTATTTATTCACAGGTGGCATAAGACTTAAATTGGGCAGGTTTCTGGAGCATAAACTGATTACTATTCATCTTTTTGTGGGGAGGGAAAAAAAGATTGCAAAGGTCTTAAGATGTGCAGCCAGTCAATGGGTAGTAAAGTTTGCTTTTGGCTGTGGAGTAATGGTTTGATGGAATTTTATTACAGCAAAGTAATTGTCAAAGTGTATGTTGTGTTAACTATGTGTTATGTCTAAAGATGTTTTATTCATGTTCGGCCATAAAGCAACGGTGAGTAGAATGCCCTATGGCTCAAGAGTTCTTCAACACAAGACAACAAGATGTACTTAAGACAAAGGGCCCTTATACGTGCTGCATCCAGTGGATAGGAGTTAAACGAAGGTCTTCTCTCGCCTGTGGCCATGAGGACAGTCATATGGGGAGAGTCTTTACATCCCTCCAGAAAGAGTATTTAGTTGAACCATATGCTGCTTTCATAATGGTTAGTGATATTTGTATGAGCCCATCCAACAATTAACAAGAGAAATGAGGCTGGCAATGACCTGCGGGTGTTTTCAGTGGTCACAGCCTCCTTGTCCGTGCTACCCCCATGTAAACTCCAAATGTCCATCCTCTTGGTCCCTGCGCTCACGGTCCAGTACAAGTGATTTATCTCAGCGTGAAGAGGGTTGTGGTGACGCTGAGACAGGAGGCCTCCAGCCCTTGGCATTGAATGGTTCGTTGGCGTTTGCATGAAGTTCATGGACCTGGAGCAATGATAAATGTCAAGTGCAACAAACGTCGTGTAAATAAGATGGAGAACTGCCAAGCCACAAACTGCTTATTGACTGACTTTGATAATATTAGAAACAAATCTTTCATTTTCCTGGAAAAGTTACTTGTTGTCCTCTGCATAGCTTCTAACAGTGTAATTGACAGAAATATTTTATGTTGTTTTTATGTAAGAAATATTTGATGGTTGGCATATGGACTAGTGCAATGCCCATAGGAAGTATGCAACTTTCCACACATTAAAGTGTACGTAGCACAGTCAAACAGTGATAGTAAGATGATCATGCTCATAATGTGTGTGTGCACGTGTGTGTATGTACATGTTTTGCTTGTGCGCATGGTGGTAATCAGTCCAGCGGCCTCTGCTTTATTTGAAATTTGAGAAATAAGCTTGGGGTGAAATACCAAGATTTTTGTGAGTCCCGTGAGACGAGATGGACCTGATATCAAACCATGACATCATCGACTAGTCTTAGTCATCTCGTCTAGTATGCACAAAAAATTTACCTTAATCCTTATCATCTACTATAAAATCTATCTATAATGCAAGGAACGTCTGTGCTCCATGGAGTCCAGTGTAGAGTGTAGACTCATTCTGACAACCCATGCTTTGGATTTTCACCTGTGCTTGTAGGTCCAACCTCAGCCCTGTGGGTTAAACACAGGAGTAGCCATGAGGAAGACGGCACCAAAAAATCTAGGTCGCTCTAAGAAACAACCGCAAACAAACAGAAGCACACACAAGAATTATAGAATTTGTTTTGTTCATTGGACCAGAATTTGCAATGTTTGTCTCAGGATGAGCAAAAACTCCTTTTAAAGCTGACATGGATAAAGCCAGGCATGTTTTCGTAATTGTATGTTATTCTGATAAATAAACATGACAAATTCTATTAGATATATGATTATTACTATTACATTTTTGCATGTTCAGTTGAGTGTCAAGGAAAAATATGAACATTCCATAAAAGCGGCTTTCTACCTTCTCATTGTGTAATTGTTTTTTAGCAGAGCTTACCCAAGTGCACACTTAAAGTCATTTTAAAGTTTTATTTTATTTAATCAAGGTTCGGTGTTTGATAAAGAGCAACAGCAAGAACAGAGCAGTGTGGCATTAGAATTATCTGGGGAAGTACGGCCCCACATATATCACCTCCGCTGGTGTCATCCCCTCTTGATAAACTGCATTTCCTGTCAGTGGAGGACACTGAAGGTTATGGCAGCGATTAAAAAGAACAAAACAAGTGGTGGAGAATGGTGACATTCTACCTGTCTCAAAGCTGTGAATAATTCTAACTGAGGAGATGAGCTCTGAGCACGGAACTCATGTCTAAATACAGATGTAATGAAAGACTTATCATATACAAGTGTCCATTTAGATGACTCAGACAGTATATTAGTGTGACCATGTTGTCAGAAACAGAACAGGCCATAATATAGGCTGCAATATGCAAACATTTGCCTACATGCACTCAGCAGATTAAATAGTTGCATAAATTCTTGTCCCCTGTCATCGTTTGATATAAAGGCAGTGAGTATTGAATGGACTCACAAACATGAGCGTCACTGTTCAGAGTTGGTCCTACCCAGGGAGCACGGCCTGCTGTATATCCAGCTCTCAGCACTGACCATAAGCTGCATTTGCACACTGCCTCCAGACGCACTGAGGCAATTTATGGTCCTCTGGCTGCAAGCTGATTAGAGCAGCGCTTGTAAAATGTATTTTGGCATGTATGCAGGGTTTTACTGGAGCTCCCCCCACCATACATCACTCGTACATCAGCGGCTTGGAAGAAAGAGGTGAAATAAGAACAGCAGAGGGTGGGTGGCGTGTCAGTGTCCAGGGACAGCATTGTGGAAGCCTCAAGCGGCCTTCGCGATGGAAATGGTTTCACTCAAACTGTCAGCACCTCATTTATTTACTTTGGGACATCACAGAACGGAACACTGAGTGAAACCATAATTACAGTATAAACCGCTTTCAATCTGTTTAAATGCTGCAATATTATATTTTCAGCTCAACTTTATTGTACCTGGAGTTCACCAAACTCACTGACTTTAATGTCTCAAAGGGAGTAGGTGCACATAATACATGTGGCCTTCGTTCACTTTTCTTGTTCCAATGCTTCAAATTTATTCAAAACGCGTCTTTAGATGACACTGCCTAATGTTTATTAAGAATAAGATAATTCCTTATATACGATGCTGCATATTGTTGTTGTTTTTTAGTACTCTGGAGGTCTCTGGAGAAGTGGGGGACATACTTAATCAGACGGCCACATCCGGTAACAACAGCTGATAAGAGACACATCACACGTCACCTCTGACAAAGTCTACTGCCAAAACACGTCATGTAAAGAAGCAATTAGTTCTGTAGTTATTGGATGGAAGATATAATGAACACAAGCTAATACTTGGGTTAATATATACATTCTTGATTTCTAAAAGAAAGCAAACATGAATGTTGTTTTTTCACAGTGTGGTCAGTCACACAGATTCATGGCAAGTTTAACGATGTTAAATTTACAAACTCAATTCAACTTGACAATTAATGGCCATCCACTCTGGCCTTTATCCAAACTTGTGTCCAGCTCCTCAGGAAGTGCTCATGTGCTCTGCTACCTGTCACCTTCCTTCCAGCATGATTTGTGACAGCGCTGTCTGACCACAACAATATTAACAAGCGCCGGAAGGCCCTGGCTGTCAGGCTGGCTGATACCATGTGAGATCTTTATTAAATTACAATTATGAGACGACAAATCCTCTCATTGTTCCACCTTATGGACTCTGCTTGGACACGCGCCACTGTCACATGAGCACAGGGTGAGTCATTTCTCAAGGATGAGGCTTTACCCTTCAGGCGCCTGCTCTTCCATAGAAACTCCAGCACAGGATGATATATAATGTGGAAATATATTCACTGATGGTTAGAATTACAGGTACAAAATGACCTCCATTCATCAGAAGTGAAATATTTTCACAGAAAAATAAAATGTATATACTGTAGTAATGTAATGGTATAATCATTTTAGGGTTTAAAATCACATTCAAGTAAATTCTCATTGACATAATTAATAACTGGCCATAGAAAAACACACCTAATTCTGATCAGTCCATACCATTTCAGTTTTTTTGGGTAGAATCATGAATTGTTTGATTTTAACCTGCTTAGTGGAGGCACTCTGCCAGTTTAATTTGACTCTATTGCTTTCATGGTGTATATTATATTAACTAGGACATTTTCAAAAATAAAAGTTACGCTCTCAACAAAAATGTGCATTAAAATCAAGGTTCATCATGTGGCAGTAACAGCACAAGTGGCTGAAAAGAGTTCCACTGATCTGTACTTGTAACATAAATATATTAACATTATTATACAACCCCCACAATCTAATAGCATAATTTATTTTATCCATTTAAGACGGATGTCACAGATACTATAATAATACTCTGCTTAAATTTATTTTTCTCTAAAATCATATCTGTGGGTACAAAAGTCACAAATATTCAGTACCCCTGGTCATGATTCATGCTAGAATTCTGGTTTCAATGGTTTTTGCTCATTTAACTTGATGTCACACCCTACTCTTTACTTTTACTGCCATGATGATCAATAGTACCTTTTATATAGAGCTCACCATAACTTTCAACGGGGCATGGGTATTTTTTGTGTGACGTACAGCATGTTACTCCCTCTGATACTATTTCAAGTAGACATGTGAGTGTTCATTAGCAGTATTGTCAAGCAGGTCCACTAGGAAACAAATAAACAATTACTCTGACGGCGCATTAGTGATATTTATGACCCTGGCGTAAATATAAATTGAGGGGAATAGGAAATGAAGTCCTCTCCTGGGTGTCATTCAAGCGGCGACAGAAAGCAGTATTTCACAGATATGGAACACAATACTGTCAGTATATGATAATGACTTCGCTGGATAAAATTTACCAAGCACTTGACGAGTGTGTAGGCTGTAAACAAGCACATATGCAGCGATGCATCAAGCGCTCCACAAGGATCAATAAAGTGCATAGGATTTAGGATTCATGATGGCGTCCAATCGATCTATTAGGGATTGAATGTTCTCAAAGACGCCAATGGAATTACCTAAATCTGAAGATGGACAGAATAGTCTAATCCCCCATTTACACCAAGCAACTCGCATAGGGCAACAGACATGCTTACATTTTATTTCAGAAGCGCTTGTTATGTGCTACTCTAGACTAAAAATCACTGTGAATTTGTAGTCTGGGAACTGTCCGGTATATTTCTCGTCAGACAGGTGTGGTTTACAATGTTCCATACCCGTTTATTGGGTGCTACGAATTAGGGCTGGGCGATAAAACAATATATATCATCATAGACACGTGTTCAATATCAATAGAAAGCGAGGTCGATAGAATGTTCGATAGTTCAACTTCACTCCGAAAAAACAGGTAGAAAACACAGGACGTAAAGCCGAGTCAGAAGTGCGCGGCATTCTGGGGGATGTAGGCAGAGGCTTCTCGACCTATCACAGCCGGGCAGGAACCGCAAAACATTCTGGAAAATGCAAAAACAGCAACTGCACCATGCGTAGCGTCCATGGATCTATAGATTGTTATTCAATGTCGTGTCAATAGTTATGCACGTCCCTGTGAGGAACAGCATGTGCGGCGCGGTAGAGGCAGGGGGTACAGAGACCCGATGCATTTGGCGAAAGCAAGAGATTAACTTTTTCCGGCCAAACAGGAGCTAAACCAGGATTAAACCAGGACACAAAATGGGGGTTACTGTACTTGTGAACATATTCCTCGAGCCTCATTCCTCTGTGACGGTAGACAAGGCTGCTAACGTGTGTTAGCCGACACGACAAATGTATTTATTTAGGTTTAAAAAACAAAACAAAAAAACAATCAATATATATTGTTATCGACCAATATGAATTACTTATATTGTGATGTTTTTTTTAGTCATATCGCCCAGCCCTACTACAAATGTCTATCATGTGTATGCGCCAATCTTATTAATCTTGCTCTATAACGTATGTCACAAGGTAGAAATAAGATGAGAAGGAAGAAGTGAAAAAGACAAATGGCGTTTACACAGTAGCACCGAGCAATTAGTGCAAGTTATACTTTATTGTCCCCTTTGGGAAATTTGTCCTCTGCATTTGACCCATCCTTGCAGCTAGGGCCTCTATCAGAAGCAGTGGTCGCCGCAGTACACCCGGAGAAAACCTACATGGGGAGAACATGCAAACTCCACTCATAAAGGCCCTGTTCCGATTCAACCCCAGAACCTTTTTGCTGAGAAGCGAGAATGCTATCCACGCAGCCACCGTGCCGATAGCTTTGAATTCGCTGCTTTAAAGAAACTATAGCATGGTCCCTCCCCGCTCTGTGATTGGTCCCCAAGTTCATGCAAACATTTTGGCCCAAGGTTCCAGGCTTTTCGGAATAATTCGAGCGCACACAGCAGCTTGGGAACATTCCAGTCTTTCCAGCAGTGATAAGCCATGATCTGCACTAAAAAAATACAGCTCAAGCCTGTTCATAGTGGCACAGAATGTAATTACGCCTTCATGTGCAGTGTATTTTTGTGCTGGTGTGAACGATCAGGCTCATTACAATGAAAAGCTATTCTATGACGTAATATTAATGCGTCAAAGATGAGCTGAAAACACTTGGGGTTACTGTATAAAACAAGATTAATTATGGCATCTTGTCCTCATGATTTCTGTCACCTTTTCTTCAAATGTAAACGCAAAGATAAAGTGACTGTACAGTAAAGTGGGATTGAGTCTCTTGGTAAGTAGTTTGTGTATCTAACAACACATGGGCCTTTACAGATATGATTTCATGATGACATTCAAATGGAATTGTGCATACAGTGATAGTTTAAGTTAATGTATAGCCCCATACTTGCATCCATGCCAATATATAAAGTTAAAATAAAATTGACAGAGATGAAAAACCGCCATCTGTGACTTCTCAGGGAGAATGGAGTCATTTAGTAAATTTCTTCTCTGTACCTATCGCTCAAACAGAGCCGCTTTCACCATGCAGCTGATAATCATACATATTCTATGTGCCTGGGTGCCATAAATCTAAGTCCCGGTTTCATTCGCAAGTCATTCATCAATCACACACGGGAGCAGGATGAAACACCGCCCGCTCTGAAATATATCATATTAGTACCTGGGATGTTTACCAAGATAATGGGAGACAACAGCGCAGGGTGAAATATGGCACCACTACATTCTCTAAATTAAAACCACTCCTTTTTCCCCACATTCAGACCCCCCTGTGCTGTCAGCTGTCCTTCTCTCACCTTCATCTCCCAGTTTTACTTGGGAGTCGCACAATGGTTAGATCAATCTGATTTTTTTTCATTTAGGAAAATAATCGCGTCATGCAGGGAGTGGCATTAAATTGCGCCAAGTAAGGAAAACGAATGTATGATTAAAGCTCAAATAAAAAATGACCTCAAAAGAAAGTTTTAACTTTGAAAAGTCAATCTTTTTGATCAGTTTGGAACAATAGCCGTTGAACACATTAGTCATCTGCCACAGAATGGACCTGTAACACCACACCTCAATAAATCACTCCCACTTCATTGTCTTCCATTTTCTATATTGTCCCAGTGACAGATCTGATTTATTCGTAATTAAAATAACCTTCACCAGTTTGAAAGAATTTGAAGCCATCGTTACGTCATTGATAAAGAAAGCTGTCGATCAAACTGACAGATGGCACATATCTTACCTGGACCATCACGTCACATTTCACTCCTGTCATTGACTGATGAGGTGCTCAAACAGTTAAATGTGTTATAATAGACTGTCAGAGTAACAACCCAATGAATGGAACAGACAAATAGTACAAATAGTTTGTGGGAAAAGACCAATTCATGCTTTTGTTTCCTTTGAGTCACGAATCAACAGTTTTTTTAATAGTGAGGGAACGATTATGTGTGCTGTATATATTCATAACACACCTTAACGCGTAACTTTTAATTCCTAATAATCATAACGTATGAGATGATAGATACAATATGAAAGTCAGTGTCATTTGGCAGAAGTTTTCAGTGTGGCACATTGCTCACACTGCTGTGAATGTGAAGCCAGGACAGTTGCTGTGTAATGCTTTGCGTCCTCTGCTTGTGCCTTTCCTCTCCAGTATATCTCTTTTTAGATTAGAAATGTAATTTGGAGAGATTGATGTATTCTATTTCAGTTTGCTGTGATCAGAGGTACTGCTGTGCAGAAAACAATATTGCCTCCAGATTATTGAATTTTTATGGCCAGGTAATTAATTGGAGATTCCATGTTTTGTTCTATTTCTTCCTCTCTGACATTTTAATTTCAACAAAAAGCTCTGGTCTCTATGCAGCCTTTCTCTGGAGATCCTAATGGCCTATAAAACATGATGACTTATAGATATGGCAGAGACTTCACTTTGCCAATGATTGTTTGAAACCTTGCTGATCACACAGAATTTAGTCCCGCTCCTGCTTCAGCTCTCTGCCATCTCATCCTGTCTTTCCTTCTTCAAGCCTCTGAATTCATTTCTTGTCAATTAAACGGCAGCTACAGTGTCCCATCTGAAGAATGGAAATCTATCAATGTGTCATCGACTAGGAATTCATTATTGAATGTGGCCTAGTAACTTTTCAAAAGCAGCGCTCAGACCATTATTCCTTAAAGACGATAGTCATTACTTGACCAGGCAGGCGGTGTCCTTGGCTTGCATTGCAAGCACTGCATTTAAGGGCAAGGGGAAATCAATCGTAGTGCCGGCTGACACATGCCATATCTCACAGCCGACAGGTTTGAATGCTTATATCAAATCAGAATCCTTTGCTGGCACAGGAAACATTAGTTACCTTGGTGTCACGAGCACATGTAGGCCATGGCCAGCCATGCAGAAGAAAAAGAGAGGCTATAGGCGCTTTGTTATTTTATGCACCACCTCTGCTAAAATGTCCAGAGATATTGATGAGCTCCTATAAAAAATGTATACTCTCTCCTAGCAATAAATTAAATACAATATATACTTTGATTTGGGACTGTGCTTTATACATATATTTTGAAGTATTCTAGAGCTTCTGGTTAAATGTGCATTTTACATTTTTACAATAAATTGGTGAAGTAGTTCTCTCTGAACTGCAATTTCAGCAAAATTATTCTGAGTGCATGGGCATGGCTCATTAGGTGAGGCGGTGAACAGACCATTTTAGCATTTACCAACACATCTTTATAAGCCTGGCTGATGCTCAGATGAGTAAATCCACCTCTGGGTGCGAACACTAATCTTTCGAGCTACTTTAATAGACATTTTGGTGGTATACATCCAAGAGTGTTTATTTATCATCTCCTGGGCTGCGTTGTGCCGTCCCCTCGTCATGGCGCTCTTTTCTGCTGCGTAAACACAAGTCCGCACCACATATCACTTCTAACGCGTACCCCCTCCTCACCTCCTCGACTTCTCTGCGCACAGTCTCGGTGGCTCTGTAATGGCTGATGCTGTTACCATATTTCAGCCCTAATTGGGTGGAAGCTACACAGCCAATTTGGGAGGGTAGTTTGGAAGAGAGTTCCTCTGCGACATTGTTAGGTGCTGGGATGTCTCGTGTGTTGCCAGGTGTGGATTGTAATTGCCTTTGAATGAAAAGAGCACCTTAGAAGTGAAAGGCTGTTGTGCTTTCTTAGGGTGCTTTATCCACAACTGTGTTTTCCTCTCTTTCAGCTCAATAAGTCACTACAGACAAGATGAGATTGGGTGACTTGTCTTGTTTACATCTCTTAGGTGGGTTTTGGGGAAACAACAGTGTGCGTTTCCTGTTCTATGCAAGCAAGTTGGGCTCTCATCAAAATGACGAATGATTTTAGAGAACAACAACTGTATACAATCCCCTCCTTTCATCTTATTTATTTGTACAGAAATGTGCTATCTTGTGCATGAGGCATCGCTCACAGAAAGGCACTTTGTACTGCCTGACCTTCCGTGCCGATCCTCAGTGTCTGGATCTATGGGGGCCATTTTCTCTCGAGCCAGTCATGAAGAAGCAAGAGATGTAAATGTCAGTCTGTGTCTCCTTAACACTCAATAAAAGCCTGAGATTGGGCCCTCCGCTCTGCCAGTCGATTGGCCGTCTAATGAGGAGAGGCCTTACCATAACTCTCCAAGATTCACTACTGTTTGTGTTTCACCACGGGCCCTGGCACAGTAATAATTCCAAGTGGATAAATGTTTTCCCGATAACAAGCTGAAATAACCTGTCACACTGAGGTTGATGTGGACAAGAAGAATCGTACAATTAGTGATCTGCTGGGATTTATCCTGGTAATAAGACTAGACATTCCTTTACTATCTTTGGCAACCATCGCCGCTTCTCAGGTTTCTTTATTTCTTTGTCCATCTTTCTAGAGTTCTTGCAGCATCATGTAGCTCTCATAGTGGTGTGTTCTAAATGTCTGCTCCTGCTGCTAGCATTTAGCCTGTTAATGTAATTGAAGCGACTCTGCGGAAAGGTGTTATAAATGATGTTGTTGCAATGAGACAATGCGCTCTAATCTCAGTTTATCTGGAGGCCTTGCTTGAAAAACTGTGGCAGGACTGCAGCTAATTTAGATTTGCTGGGAAAGATAATAAGGGGGAGATTTAAAATGACACACGTTTGTTAATGCAACTTGTGCCTCCATGATTGGGTTGCTCTTTCGCATGAGCCTATTACATGGAGGTTTTGATTTAGTTTGTATATTGGCACTGGGTAATAATTTTCAAATAAAGGACTTTCCTAAGTGTCCCTGCAAAGACAGAGATTACATTGTGTCAGTCCATTACACCTCTCCATAGAGTACTATGTGAAAAGGAGCGTCTAAAGTTGATTAATACCAACCAATTTTGTCATAAAGAGGTAAGACTACAGTAGCTATTGTAATTAACCTTTAAGTGTGATGGACTTGAACGTATATTGCCCATTTCTATTACTGACCCACATATATCACCCCAGAATATGTAGCCATTCTTTAAATCCAGGGCCTCCCAGGAAAGTGGGCGAGCGATGACATCATATCCCCATGGGAGTGTGAATTATCTTGTTTTCACCAGATCTCTCATATGTATTTTCTCTGCTGCACTTGCACAAATGTATCATTTAAACCATTAGCAGCAGAAAGCTCTTTCATTAGAATGAACTATATCATCTGCTCCCCAGAGGCAGCCCCGAGCCACTGGACTGTGAGAATACATTTCAGTAAGGGGGGATATTGAAGGCGGCAACATGCCTAGGTAAAGTATTACTTAATTTATACTGCTAATGTATAACATTGATTCTCTGTGGGGAAAATAAAGGACAACATATTTTCAGAGCCCACATCATTAAGGTTTAATAATTTAGGTCCAGTTAGTGTGATAATAAATATACTGAGGCAACTTAAGAGAGGCTTTTGGTGATGAATGCAATTAGAAAACGTTGCACTTACATTGGAGAGTAATACAAATGGGGTGTAGAAATTAATTGGAGCTGGAGCAATGGTATGGCCTGGGGTGTTTCTAGGGAGGGATAAAAAACAGCCTATTTCTCCCAGAGCCCTATCCGGAATACTAACTATCCGCTGCACCGCCAGGTTTCTTATCAATATCTACATAACGAACAAATGGCTCTCTTAAAAAATGACCTGCTTCCTATTCTGCTTTATCCTGTGCAGAATTATGCTCTAAAATTAACAGGCGGTGATAATGTGCATTTGAAAATCCTCTGAAGCATTTCATTTTATTGCTGTTGGGAGGCATGGCTCTGTGCATTACTGGTCCTGGTGGTAGCACATTGTTAGCCGGGAAATAATGGGATAGAGATACATTACATAGGCAATCAACAAGACTCTCCCTGTTCACATACGGGCCTGGGATAGCCCGCCACACACAAGGTTTTTTGGTATGATGGGGAAAAAGAATGGCATTAAAGAGATTTTGTGCAAACTACAACTATTAGAAATAGCCGTTTAAACTATAAATTGGACTCTTCAATTGTGGTGCTTCCTTTTGTGTTAAGTAATGTAGGAAATATTTTTTAATACATGGAATATGCTTTGAAATGGCAGTACAGGTCACGAACATTGTGATTGGTAGCAGATTGGATTTTGAAAAAGTAGCTGTTACCAATCTGCTTGGATCACAAAACCCAACACTAGTTAGTAAATACGTTGTCTTGGATGTCTTGAGTCACTTTAGCGCATGTTATGATTGAATAAGGTTGTCCTAAAGTGTTGAAGATACTATACCAATCATTGATAAAGATAATACAGTACAATATCATGATAGAAAAAGAAAAACATACAAAAAGATAAAATAATACACCATTTGGGAAAGTATCAATTGACTAGGATTTGTATCCATATGAGAATAAGTCTAAGTTCTATTGTTTTTACTAGTTTATCTTGTTAAACTATTACTGTGTGTTCAAAATGTCAACCTATTGTGAATTTTTTTGTTTTTTTTAAACGAACTAAAACACAGACTTTATTATATGTTTACTTGGAATTGAAGTCAGTATAGAGTATTGATTCTATTTCTTAGGATCAGAAATAGTAATCAGACAGCACGAGCAGTACACCTACACTAACCTAAAACTAGAACGTTAACTCAGCACTATCATACCATAATAGACCAATGATTTAACCTTAATTCTTATATATTTTTATCAATTAATATTCCTTTAAGACTAAACCACACAAAGTGCCCACACTCTTTTACTTTGCACCCGCAGTTTAACACCTAGGTTGATAAATATAGCCCACAGTGTTTTTCAGAGCTGAAGTCCTTATTGTGAGACCTTCGGTGCAATGACTTTCTCACAGAGAGAACACTTTCTACACTGCACCACAACATTATAAATGCGCTGCCCTTGGAAAATGAAAATCAAAGGTATGAAAACGCTCCTATAGGGATCAGAGCCAAGTGCGGAGTCAGATATCAAGCCCAGTTTACTCTTTATGATGTCATTTTCTTTTTTATTGAAGAAGCAGGAGGTTTAAAGCTCACAGCAGATATGAGAACCAGGTTTGCCATAATCTCCATTATACTGTCGTGTATAAATCAGCCGGGTTGAGCTCTAGAACTGTTCTCCCATATAGACGTCCTTTTTTTTTGGGTCGGAAAAGCTTCGTAGGCCAGTCCCACTAAACATTTATAGATGTCATTCCTGCTCGGGTCCCAGGGCCTTGCTCTCTAATAGCTTCTAGCGTCATGTAACACTTCTACGTGTGAGTGAATGCACAAATGTGTCTGAGAGCCTGCTGAGTAAGTTTACGCTCACCGTTAATCACTGTACGGGCCAGCTGGCTAGGGCCACAGGGGCAGGTGGGCTTGTCAGGTTGGCAGCCTCAATCATGCGGCCCTGAAACGAGAGCCGCGTTGGGATGACCATGCCTCGGCCGTCTCTCAAGGCCCATGTCATCTGGTGCTTACTGAGTGCTATTTTGACTGATACCTTAGATAACAGCCCAATGTGTTAAACTTGCCCAAGCGTGGTTATGAAATCCCTATAAACATCCACATAAACTCCCCGAAAAAGGAAGGACGTGGTGTTTGGACTTTGTCTCCAGTTTCCAAAGCGTGAAACGTTTAATTTGGCAAAACCCATGGTCTTTAAGTGCGTGCCCATAAAAGTTAAATGTAGCACTTGACTTTTAATAAACTTAACGGCAGATGAATATATCACCCAGTTAAGAAGTGTGAATAACAATCTCCACAGCAACGAGACCAAAACAAAACAGTAACGCCGCTCCAAACTCCTTATCCCTCCATCGATGGGAGATTCCGCCATCTTAAAGCTCTCCAGCATTCACAATAACTATCTCACTGATGGACATGCGGGGGTCATAAGATGTGTTTTGCATTTTCCAGTGTAAGTTAACACGGAAGATGGACGCAGACTTTGCCGTGTCCCAGCGAACATCCATCCCGTCGCCTTGAAGTGGCTCTGACAGGGAAGCATCTGTTCCCTGGGGGAGCTGACAAGTGTCCTGTGAACTAGGCAGGAATGCTCGGACCCCGGATTAGCGCCCCCAGCCCAGGATGAGGACATTCATTTAGCAGTTAAGAGCAAAACGGAAAGATAGGCCTGCTGGCAACATTATAGTTTAGATTTACTATAAGCCAACTGTTTCTTTGAAGTTTCTAAGGAAAAACAGCCGTGCCAAATTTCCAGCAACGACCACATAAAAGTTGCTTTCGTCAGTAGCAGCTTCTAGAAAATATCCCACTCAATCAGTCTTGTTTGGTAAACTTTATCCAAGCTGTGTGGCTTAAAGGCCAATGGAAAACTATAACTTTTAAGTGTTGAAGTCAAATGTAGTTGTTGGAAGATATATAAAAGTGAATGATTAAGTCGTAGTTATGGATTCATTAATTACATTTCTCTTCTGTCTATTTTATGGCGAAGCAGACGTACCTACTTTTTATGAAGGAATTTTCTTAATAATATGTTAAAAAATGAAAGAATTAAATGTTGTCCATCTTAGTCCATTTTAGTTTGTACTTAACTAAACATTTTCATGTGCTCTAATTGAAGCAATCCATCCCACCTCACATACTGGCACCCAGAGGGGGGTGAGACAGCTGCACATGTACCTTACAAGATTCAAGAATGTATTTGCCATTTGCAGTAAAACCATATTGGAAAAACTGTGCAAGACTGTTCAAGACTACCTCAGTGTGCACCAATAGTACACACCTGAGCTCTCTACGCTGACCACAATAAAAGCCTGCTTTAAGATGTTCCCTTCTCACTCATTTCCTTCCCAGAATTCATCAGAGTGCTGATTGTGACCTGTTGAATGTTGCCCAATGACTGTAAGAAGTTTCTGGATATTGGCAAAAACTAGATCACACTGTAACAATAACTGGGGTGTTTTCAGGTGACGTGTTCTCTTCACGGATGAATCCTGGTTTCACTGTTCAGGGAAGATGACAGATTACGTGTGTGGCGTCGTGTCGGGTGAGTGGTTTGCTAACATCAACATTGTGGAACAAGTAGCCCACAGCAGCGGTTGCTTTGTGGTCTGGGCAGGCGTATGTTATGGGTACATTGCAACACAGGTACATTGCATTAAGGGTGTTTTGAATGCACAGAGACAGTGTATATACTGTAACATTATCAGTGTTTCCCATTGTTTCGTTGAACCATGACATGATGTTTGGCCCCATGTATAATTTTGTTCTCTGTGACAATGATAATACCGCAAATTGAATCATGATCTGAAAGCTAGCATACTCACCCAACAGGTTACCCATTGAGCATGTTTGGGATGCTCTGGATTGCCGAATTGATTATTTTTTCAATTCCTGCCAATATCCAGCAACTTTGCACAGTCATTGAAGAGGACTTGCCGTTGTGAAGCATATAAACTCAGAGATGATGCTAGCAGTAGGTTGTGGGTGCAACGTAATAATTATTTTCAGTATCAAGGTGCAGTCCAGAACAATGTATTGCACCATTTTAATTTCCAAACGCTCAAAACCGTCCTTAACACCATTTCACTGTTTGCCGAAACTAAAAAAACATTCTTCAGAGGACGAAGTACACTGTCACAAGCCTTAAACCGTGTCTCGTGTGATATTAATATTAAGACGAGTGATTAAAGTCAGTGGTGAATTAGCAGCTCAAATGCGACGGCAGCATGTTGGTTCACTTTCCAAACAGCTTGAAAACAAACCAGCTTGCCCTTTCTTGAGTTTCACACGGCCATCAACCTGTCAGGTCCAGGAACAGGCAGCTACCCTTAAATGTCTCCTCCTCATCCCTGGCTGGGTCCAGTAAATTCTGCAAAGAGCAAAGACTTCTTAACGGCTTGCACGACCATCACGACTCTCCCTCCTCCCTCAGCTTAGATGTATATAATAGCTGGCCTTATAAAACTTTTAGAGGCCTATTAATTAAAAAGTCAAAGATGATATGACACTTTTACTTTTAGAACTTGGTGTCGTTTTGTTCCAGAATGAAGCAGCCCTGGGTGAATGTTTTCGCTCCAACCACAAGGTTTGGTCTCCCTTATTCATTCTTCTGTTCCTTTCACTCTTGTCCAATGATTTACCGCCGTGATAACTCAGTCTTGTCCTGATATCATCTCCCGAGGATAGTTTTGCCGCTGAAGTTACATTGAAATCCACTGTAACGAGAGTTGAGGGTGCCACCACGGAGTCCCAGTCATAAAGTTGGGAGCCATAGATTATAGTGACGGCAGCCGCACACGCACACAGAGCCTCATACACGCATCACTTGCAGCTCTGTTTCCAGTCTTCTGTTTAGTGCTGCATTCCTGTGGGCAAGATTTATAAAACACCACTGACAACATGTCCTCCCTGGCCTTTAAAGACCTACATAAGTGGCGCAGTGCTGAGGCCAGCTGGGTATTAATAGTTGGCATGGGAAAACATAAATTATTGCTCTCTTACCAAAAGTGTCACTCAATCTTTACCTCGGCTTGTCAGGTTTGTCCTCTTGAACTGCTCTTTAAATCAAACCATATGTTCCAGCCCAGGAAACACTCCAAATCGACACGCTCAGCAATAGCCAAATCTACTTATCAATCAAGCCGTGAGCCTGTCAATGTGAATGAGAGTTCTTCTAAAAGGAATTGGGTTCTTCCTGTTAGCGTATTAAGTTAAGTACAATATTTTTCCTTCTCTATCTTGATAACAGGATCGTGATTACAGTGCTGCGATGAATTTTGCGAAAGTGTTCCTACTGTCATATTTGAGGATTCAATCAAATGTATTCTCCTGTGTGTGTCCTCTCGGCGGGACATGCCCTGACCTCCCCATGGGGCATTCTAGAGGCATCTGAAACATTTATGGACGTTGGTTATCTGCTCCTTTTGGACCAATCGCTCTATGTGTTTTTATTGTTGCATTTCTTGCGTTGAACGGTTGATTCTCTGACCTGTGTAAGTCCTCCAAGATAACTATTGTTGTGATTTAGGGCAATACAAGAATACATTCAAATTGAACCACCGATGTTTCCTCTAGAAGTGACTCTAATTTGAGCGCCACCTGTGACTGGGATCCTCTCTCTTAGGGTGTATTCAGACCTGCACATTTGCTCCACTTTAAACGGACCAGGATTCGTTTGGAACTCTGATCCGAAGCTTTTATGCAGGTCTGAATACACACAAACGAATCCTGGTCCGGACCAAAGAACCGAACCGAGACCAACTTTTTTAGGTGGTCTCGGTCTGCTTCCAAACGAATTCTGGTCCAAATCGAATCAGGTCTGAATACATCCGGTGTCGATCCAACACAACTCCAAGATACGTGCGCATTTTTTGGGCTTAACAAGCCGCAGACAGAAACTGAGGAATTAGCCACGTAGCGGCTAACTATGCTGCTAACTATGCTGCTAACTATGCTGCTAACTATGCTGCTAACTATGCTGCTAACGCTACACAACAACACTGAGCCGTGTGCAGACCTGGAGCAGTGAGGAGACGCTGTGCAACAGGCTTATGGAGTTAAAACTGTTCACAGTATACAGTGATGTTAATGGCAGCATCTTCAAACCATTTGCATTATTAAAAGCCTGACACTGTTTGACCCACGTCTCAAAGAGCAATATTCCGCATCATGTAGTGAATTGTGTTCTTTGGTTTATACCTGATCCTCAGCGTCTGTTTGTCCCGTGGTTATTATAGATCCATGGTTTATCCACATGCTGCTGTCAGTAAGATGTGGAACAGGGTTATTATCATAGATCCATGTGTGGGACAGGGTTATTATCATAGATCCATGTGTGGGACAGGACACGGAGCGCAGACAGTCTCCTTCGGCTTTCTCCTCACGCATTCTCCGACGCTGTTCCAATATTTAAAACAACGTGTTTGGCCTCTGTCATATGAGCTGCTGTTGATGTTGAAGGTGGTTTTGCTCTAAAAAGAGCAAACATAGGCGTATGTGCAGCATGTCTGCTCTACATGCTGCACATACGAGCCCTCAATGTTTTCTGCCGGTTCCGCGTCTATCCTCCGTGAGCTCTCGCTGTCCAATAGGAGCGCCGATCGTCACACGTGTCAATATGTTTACATAAAAAAGTTCACTTGCAAAAAGGACAGTCTGAATACGAACCGGAGCAAAAGAAAAAACTTTGGTCCGCTTTTGATTCGGATCAAGCAAGCGGAGCAAAGGACTTTTCAGGTCTGAATACACCCTTAGAGATCTAAAGGAGCACCCAGGCACTCTGAGGATCGCATTTCGACCACTTGTATTCGTGATCTTATCCTTTCGGTCATTACCCAATTCCCTTGACCACAGGTGAGAATGGGAACCGGTAAATCAAGAGCTCTACCTTTCAACTCACCTCACTTTTCACCACAACAGGTTGATACAGCAACCGCATCCCTGCACACGCCGCACCGATCTCTCTCAATCTCATTCTCCTGCCCTCACTGAACGAGACAAGATGTAATCCTCTATTTGAAAAGGGACCTTGCAGTCACTTGGAGGCACCTTTTCTGGTCCATGGCCTCGGATTTGGAGGTGCTTTCATCCCAAACCCTTCGCCCTTTGCAAACCATCCTGTTGCTTGTTGAATAAGCAAACAGGACTTTATACCCTAACAGGAGATTTCAGATTTTTGTCTTTTTTTATGATTATTTTTTAATTAATGAACTCTGGATTGGAGTGGAAACATCTCTGCTCGGACTAATGTTTATGATTTCTCTACGATGTATCACTTCTATAGTCAAATGAGGGTTTATACCATAATCTCCAGACATTTTCTTACTTACACATAATAATATATGATACCTTTGCATGTCTGTTATCTATTACATCAAATGCCACATGCTTCTAAAACTAGATTTTAAAAAGGACATTTCTCATGCTTCGGGGCATTCATTAGCTGCCACGTCCTGTTGCACGGCCTGTCACAAAAGCAGCGGTGTAAAAAAGAGATAGCAGGGTCCTATTTAGAGCCGTGGTGACCTAAGGGCAAGTTGAAGATGAGGGCAAAGTGTGAGAGAAAGGACTGCGTGAACACGAGATCACCATGCGACTGACACGGCCCAGCAGCAGTTCACACCTCTGAGGCCTCGCTCAACCGCTTTACTTACACCAAAGGGCCAGTGTAAGTTTAATTTATGGTGTTTATGAACTTTTTCAATGCATAACAACAATATCAAATGTGTGCATTAGCAATTAGATATTGGTGGATCTTTAAAGCTGAAGTAGCTAACTTTTAATTCACAATTATGTAATAAGATCCATCAAACCAGTTCTTCTCAAAACTGTTTCTATCACTAGTTTTCACGTCTATGTTTTGGCCTCTGTCACATCTTTAGATCAAGCAAAATAGGATTATGTTTCCATGTTATATGAAGAGAGCATGTTGTGGTTTGATTTGTTCACAACAGTCTACTTTTACAATTCTTTGGAACATACAAACTGTATTATTTATAGGTACCCCAGCTTTAACACTTGGACCTCTAGAATTCTGAAACTACTAGAACTCCTAGAGCCGTCATTTTGACTGCTCCCATTCAAACCAAATAGAATTCTGAGAAATTCCCCCAATAAAGTAAGTTAGATTACAAGGGTTCTACCTTCACTTTTTTTAATAGGTGCAGAAACCTGGTGAATAAAACTGAAATACAGCAAAAACTGTTCGATGAAAAGTGACCAAATGCTAACAGCTAGCAAGTAAACAGTGTGTTGCTATGGTAACTAGGAGTGGTAACCTCAAGGTACCTCACCATACAATACAATGTGCTATACAAAGCTCACAATAACAAATATCTCGCGATATGACGATGCAGCAATTATTGATATCTTGGTCAGAAATATACCTATGATAATTTATGCCATGAATAAAAGAAAAATATTAAGTGAAAAAATACACTTTATTTCAAGATAAATGGATAAAGTATCATGTGTAACATTAAAGTGAACAAACAAAAATGCTTTTTAACCTGCACATTTTAGTAAAAAGGTTGCCTTTTTTATGTAACAAAATAAGTCTTGCATCCAATAAAATCAATATCAACATTCTACAGAAATTAAAGTGTACTTTGTTGACACGTTTTTCTGAAATCACCAGCCTCAGACAAAAAGCTGAGAAAAAGAGGTGCACATGTGCATCCTGTTTTCAAAACATCGAGAGGCACCTGCTGGCTCGATAAAATATGCTCTACAGATAATCCCCATACACATTAGATATCGACATCTGGGAACATGAAAATAGTGAAAAACGCTGTATTGACGTATTAAAATGTCAATGGCAGACAATGAATTAATACTTAGCAATAGCATATCGATAATCGATTGCTTGAGAAAGTATCACGATACATCACCATTTCGATATATTGTCACAAAACCAAGTCGACATTTCACCTTGAAGAAACTACCTACATTTCAAAAGTAAAAAATAAATTAACTAAAATACAGCCATAGAAATATAGAAAGAAAAAGTCACCACATGTATGTACATACACCAAAAGCCGACAAATTCTAGTGTTAGGTAACCACATGGTTTATTTTGAACACCTTGTAGCACATTTATACAATACACGCGATGGTCTTCCCAGTGTAAACAGGAGATACTCTGCTATTTCCCATGGGTATTCCCGGGTCATTTTCATCACATTTACTCTAACGACACCCGCAGGAATTATTTACCTAAACATGATTTACTGATAAATTAACTGTATATTAACTAAATGTGTCTCGGTCCCGTGCTCAGCTTGTTCGCGGCTGCTGTAGCGGACATAGCCCAGGCTCTGATTCCCCTGCTGGCCCTGCGAAACATCTGCTGGGCCATTTAGCCAGCTAATAGATCAGGCTGCGGAGAGAGACCAGGGTGCAGGTGTTTGTGGGCTGAGCCAGAAGACATCAAACCCAACGCCAGGAATAAAAAAAAATGAAAAAAAAGTCCACCAGAACACAGCCCCAATGACTCACAGCTTCTCACAGATAATAAAAGAGGCGTAACGTTAGCTTAAGGTACAGGTGGGGGCATTTTGCGGCGCACTCAAGAGAGCTCGTACGCTAACCCATTTGCTCAGAGTGACAATAATTGGATGCATATGGGAAGAGGTAAATGAAAGAATTTCCCAAATATCTCAGTGGAATACCTAATGGGGACAGGACAGAAAAGGAAATTAAAAATTATTGGAAGCAGATGGACTGTTCTTTGAGTTTTTCAGGGGGAGATTTATTAGCGTCGTGAAAGAAACGTGTCTGTTTATTTCGCTCGCAAAATGAATCGCCTGCTGAGTTGTGCTTGTGTTGGTTTATGAGCGCCGGGCCATTATTCATAATTTAGAATGCATTTGTTATCGATTGGTGATTTAGCGTGATTTATTGAGGCCTGTCAGGTTTCATTCAAAAGTCCACTCGTTCTGTTTTTCAGCAGCCAGGCCCAAGTTTATGAAAAATACATTCTCAAAAAAAGTTGGGCGATATGCGGATACAGTTTCATTTGTTAGATGATTACATAACCGCCTTGGCTAGGGCTAGAATTACGCCTGAGTTGTAATTCATTTGTTCCTGTTATTTCCTCATTGCCAGCAACAATGAAATGAAAAGTCAGAAAACACTTTGTAACTTTGTAATGAAAATGTTATAAAAGAGGCTTCCAACTTCGGACACTTTGGCTTGGTCCTCAAACTGCTATTTAGCAACTGATCAGGACCAGCAGCTGTGCATTAGAAGGATGGCCCTCGTGGATTTGAATGAGGTCTGTGTTAATTTTTCTGTGAAGGCTTCAATTCACACGTCTCAAAACAAAGATCAGCAACTTAGAAACATGTGCTGCTTATTTAGAGATTTAGAGCCAAGACTCGTGGATTAAGCAGTTTGTGCTAAACTATCCTTTTCATGACATTATCTGAAAGTCTAAAGCTAGATCTATTGTGACATCATTGAAAAATATTAATTCTTGTTTGTAGTTTTGAAGATGTGCAAAAGTTTAAAATCAAGTATATACGTATGATTAAAACCATCATGCGGGAGGACAAAAAGATTTGATGATGATAATGAATAAATGTGCAGGGTAAAAAGGAATAAAAAACCCAAACAAAACTCAAGAACGTAGACAGACAAAGACAGTGGACCAGCAACGAGGGGAAAGGAGCACAGGTACATAGAGACCATAGACTGTAAATATTAACGGACGTAGTCACGCCTATCTCCACCGTTCTAACTAATGGGCCAAAAATTGTGCTCTGTTGGAGCTATCCAAAATGGCCGTGAGTGGTCCTGCCCTCAAGAAAATTGTGAAAAAACACATCTGCGCATGCTGTGTTTTTTCACGCATTAATGGGGCTCTCTTCAGCCGACGAGACTTAAAAAAGTTGAACGAGTGACTTGAAAAAGTCACAGCGACTAAACTAGAGTGGCCCAAAAAAATCCACCCCCCTCAGCATTGACACACATGTGGAACGGAGCTTTGGGCCAAGAGCCAACTTTTGGACCATCCTGTAAGGACGTTTTCGAGAGGATCTTCCCATGGGTCTTGGTCGGTGGGACATGGCCCAAGCCCCTTCACAAGAAGACGTTTATGCAGATACAAGCAGTAAAACATCTTAACACGTTTATTATTAAAAGATGTACACTAACTATTCTTGAGCTTGAATATATTTCATGCTCTCTTCCTCCTTCGGTACGAGTTTGCTCTTCAGAACACACAAAAATAAGAACCTGTAAAGAAGTCAAGGATATCTGAGATTTAATCGTTCTCTGCGTCATACTTTCACCCCCTAGAGCTGTAGGCGGGGAGGGAGCTGTGTTGTGAGAATTGTGAGAACAAAAACAATTCTCACCTTGTGATAAACAAAGAGACATTGGCAAGGCCCACTCTTCTTCCTGCTGCGCTTCCAATTGGGACAAAGAGGAATTAAACTAACACTCTGAGGTCATCTACTGTCAGGATAAGCAGCAACCCAAGCAATGAGTTCTAACAAAGCGAACAGGAATGGGATTTGAAGCTTGCAATCAATAGAAAAAAGAAAAAGTTGAGGTGAAAACACAGATGCCCTGAGGTACAATTTGCAACTTATTTTTGGTAAAATGCCCAATAATAGTTGTATTTCTAGTATCAGCGTCCTCATATGACCGTGCCATTTTGAAGTACAACCAAAGCTAGCTGCTAACTTCTTATGTCTTAGATCTCAGCGACTGACAAAGGAAAACAAAAGCCCCCCTGACAGCTCCAAAGCCTTTCTAGGTTTCTCCGAGGTTAGCAACGTTCAGCTAACCGACCAAAGACATTGGTCTCTTCATTAGTTTGAGGTAAAACTGTTTCAAAAAGAGCTCATTGGCGAGCACTGAGAGGGGAATTAATAACTCAAGATCACAGTAAATTAATTTCTTGGCACAATCATTCGGTAATAGAGCGGCCGTGTTTTATAGGTCTGTGGCATTAGCAAAGAAAAGACCAAAGAGTAGTTACAGCACATATGTCCTCCATTAGATTACTATTATATTAGATTCAATATTATTTTTATATAATTGGGATGATTGGGAACAAAGTGTAGCCTAAATATTTTGTTGTATAATAATTTGTCAGGATGTCAATTTCTTTAGGTTTTTATTAAAAGGTGCAGTACCATTGATAATAATGCATAATTTTTATACTTTATTATAGTCACTCTAATAATTAACTCGTGAAAACAAACAGGATGGTAATGGATTATGCTTTTTTTTAAAGTTAGCAGAAAGTTTGTAGTGTTGCTGGAAATAGAATGAGTATTTATATAACTGCCTTCTTTAGACTATAAGAATAATATTTTTTTCTTATCAATGAATATATGAATGTATTAAGTATGTCATAGTCAATTCAATATCAAACACCCAATGCATTGTACATACATATGCATACATTTTTCTTTTCAGATTCAGATTCAGATTCAGTTTATTTGCCATTTGCAGTAAAAACACCACATTGGAATACATTAGCAAAAGTCACCAGTGTGCACAGACAAATACAGACATAAAACAACATTAAAAGACAAAAAATAAAACAAATAAAACAGTAAACAAATGTCACTGTGAAATCGATCGACTAAAACAGTTTCAAAACAAGTGCAAATCATTAAAGTGCTCTGTTCACACTGATTACAGCTTGTGGATAAAAACTGTTAGCGTAACGAGATGTCCTGCATCTCAGAGAGCGATATCTTCTGCCAGAGGGAAGAAGCTGGAACATGGCTTTCCCAGGGTGGCCAGAAGAGTCATTGACAATCCTAAGAGCTTTGTTTAAAAGTCTGGATTTATAAAGAACCTCCAGAACAGGAAGCTCACAGCCCACGGTCCTCTCTGCAGAGCGGAGCACCTTGTTTAAAGCTCTCTTTTCTTTATCTGTGATGTTTCCAAACCACACAGACACAGAACCAACAAGTAAACTCTCAATAGAAACATTTACATGTCACATTTGGCAAAAAATAGCCACTTAGGGTGTGCAAAAGACAGGAAATGTAATATATTATTCATGTTTTATGACAAATCGACATATCTCAAAGGATAATGGGAAGACACTTATTAACCACACCCCTTTTCCAATGTTCAAATTTAACGCAATGAATATTTTTTTCGAAATTGTAAATTAAACACACAAACACACACTGATACGTTTAATCACATTTTAAAACCGGAAAACCAGGACTACTGTGAACATACTACTACCTATTTTTACTGGGATCTATCAGTCTTTCTTGTGACACCCCAACAACTATACAAATCATAAAAGTTACAATGGCAAAATAAGTCAATCCAATGACAAAATGTTTCCTGGCGACTTTGCTGAAAACGGCTCAAGTCCCATCACCAAGGTTGTAATCAGTTCCACTCTGTGCCACCTCCAATCCCTCTCATCCCCAACAGACTCTGCTCCTGCCCCATAATGAACAGGACTGTGGATGGACTTGGCAGCATACTTAACCCCACCATTTTAGACATTAGCTCCCACCTCTGAAACCTTCCAGGGGGCAGGCTCTGGAAGCACTTTGGGCCCACTTATAGCTTGTCCTGCTATCCCCTCCACTCACCATACAGTCCACCCCCAGATCGCTTGGCACAGCTCGAACATCTTATGATTGTAACCGGCTTTTTGTTTTGGATTTGCCACGCCTCGATGACTTTGTTTAAGAAGTTCAGTATGTGCTGGACAGAAAGATGGCAAAGAGAGGTCAGGGAAACGGACTGAACTGGACAAGATATAGTCTATTATAGAAAAAATAGAAAAAAATACAACAAAGTAACAAGCATTAAAGCTGGGATACCTAACTTTTTCCCCTTTTTCTCATAAAAATACTTGTTGTTTGTCCCAACAGAAAAAGATTTATACAAAAGTTAAATCGGACCACGACATGCAGTCTTCTTGTACAACACCCCTGGGACCCTTGTGTTTTTGAGCAGGAACCTATAGGAAGGAACCTAAATGTATCTATTGACTCAAAGGCTAAATTATTAATATCACCTTTAATCACTTTAAATCATAATAGATGTTATATGATATGTTATGTGTGTGTGTGTGTGTGTGTGTGTGTGTCTATGTTATTTTTGTGTCTACTCTTTGTGTCATTTTGTGCAATTTTGAGGACCCCCTCAAAAGCAAGATTGTTCATATTTGAGGCTTATACTCCAAAGTAAATAAAAAGGCATTAAAAAAAATACTAGAAAACATATTATCTTTTACAGACTAGATTCTGTGAGTCACTATTTGAAGCTGATCTAAAAATGTAACACAGTGAAAACGTAAATGCAAGCAGAAAATAGTTTGCTGTTTTATAGGCAAGAACTACTGACATAAATTGTATTACATGGTTTACCTTTTGTGGTGTAAAAGTTAGATACCCCAGCTTTTAAATAACTTTTTAAACAAGCTGCAGTAACGCTAGATAAAGTTAAAATAAACAAGGCACTGCACCGTAGACAATTGTTGAACCTCAACCGTGATTGGTGTTATAGTATAATTATTGTTTTAACATTTTCTGCTGACATATCTTGGGACTCCTCATTGTCCACTCTTGTACTGCAATAGTCTTTTAGTCCAGTTTTGTGTCGTCAGCATGGAGGCAGCCTGCCCGCTCATTGCATGTCAGGGCAGTTTGGTCTGTAAGCAGCTCTTGATTTATGGACAGCCCGTGAACTCTTGTGGGTACGGAAGTAGGCAAAAGAAGGAGATCACAGCCCTACAACCGCAAAAGTCCCTCCTTTTTGCACCAGAGCAAAGGACATGGAGGAGGAATGAAAGCGAGAGAGAGAGAGAGAGAGAGAGAGAGGCGATTTTCCCTATCATGCCAGACTGCTTTGCACGGCAATTAGCTGTGTCCTCATTTAGTTTGCCCCGTCCCAAAGGGTAATGAAAGTCGTACATCATCTTCAGGGCCTGCTAATTATCCAGCTCGGTTGCAGGTAAGCTTTGTAACTGTGAGAAGGCCCTGTCGCCCAGATATTTATTGCTCTTCCAATAAGCGGGTAAAAAATACTCTCTTGAAAGGTTGCCTGTACAGCGAGGCTCACATCCTTGACATACCTTTTGTGCGAATGTGCTAGTCAAAGGGGAAATGTCTTCATTCCACATAAATCATCTCTTCTCTGGTGCAGCAACAAAATGTCCGGCCAGAGCTGTGCACAAGTGCTGGAAACGGGAGACTATAAACATTTTGGGGTGAGGCTGTCTGCGTTGATTTACATGCTGATGGCTAATGGAGGAAACATAAGTGAAATACTGTACTTTATCCCCGCTGTACCCAAGGGACTTAGCAAGCAGTTGGGTCAGTGCCTATTGAGAGACATGTGTGTTTGGACCTGGTTTTGGACGCGTGTCAGTGCTAAAGTGCATCAGGCATTACTTTGCATTTCATTGCAAGTGATGTCATGGTAAGGGTTGAGTTCAGAATCCACAGACCGAAATGTTTTGTTTTGTTGTAGATTAAATAAGAGTAGAACTTCACCCTGTCACCTTCATATCTCCCACTTTCCCGCTCCATTTTGAGCTGACAAATTGGAAATAGAAATGAATTTGTAAATATATATTGAAATTATAAATATACTAACACATGGAGAAACTATGGTGAAGCAAATATTGTTGCTTGATTGTATAGGTAATGTATGTACTGTATATCTATTTGCACGTGTATGTACACACAACATAACACTGTACAAAAGTTCCTCATAAACAAAGAAATTTAAATATTGTCAATACTTTTGAAGACAACGTAGATCAATACTATATTCAGGCCAGAAGGGGAAAATCAAGTTCACATCAGTAGCCGATACACAAACAAAAGACATACATACAATCAATCGTCAATAGTGATTTTTTATCTAAAATGTATAGCCCCGGAGTAAACCCCCTCTTTTAAAAAAGTGTTTAATTATTGAAGCTGACAGCAGTAGGGAGAAAATATCCCCTTAAGCGCTCTGTTGTGATACTGTACAAAATGTCAAGAACTGCACAAGATAATAGGCTTTGACCACTAGGCAGTCACATTTATGTCTATATTTAAACTGTCCCAACATTTGTGAGAACTCTGTAATTACATTTTATTGCTGAGGTGAAAAAACACACTCACAAACACATGGCGTGACTCTTGCGTCCTCCTCAAATGACACCATAAATCCTGCAGTGTCCTGACATAGTCGCCTTGTCACAAGACGTTTGGGTCCACGTCTCATGTCACCTACTGTACATATGTGCGCTGGTCCACTGACTCCTGTCTGCATCCTGCTGTCATCCAGGGCCCGCCATGTGCCCCCAGCCTGCCAGCTAGTGCAGTCTGGGTATTGGAGTCTGGAGAGCAAGGGGTGAGAGCTGGAGGCAGAGAGGAGACTAATTGTCAAGGTTATGCCTCGGAAGATGATTGATGCCAGGCTGGGCTTTCCTGTCAGCCTGTCAGGAGGCAGGAATGTTTAATGTTCTCATTATTGGTTACGCTGTTGTGTATATTTCTCTGTCAGCGCCGCCGAGCCATCTGAACTGCCAAAGCACTTCAAAGGCCTGCAGGTCATTTATCTTCCCCTGACGCTCCCAATGCTCCGCCTCAGCTGAGTGCCAGTGATTTGTTATGACTTGAGAGCTGGCTGACAGACAGGTCCTCTGTAAGGAGGGGAAAAAGGAATCCTTTTTGTCACACTGTGAAAACATCAATGTTCCTGTAATGGGCTACAACTGTCAGAGGAGGCCAGCACCTGACAGTTGTGTGGCCTCACTAATTTGCAGTCCTGGTGACTTGTTCTTTGCTTTAGATTTGGTTGTGGTGTCACATACAAACAGGTCGCCATCTGTTGTTGACCGCCGTAGGGAGGGCGCAGGCGAAATGAAGGCCATGCTAATTGAAGATGCCATGTCATTCTATATTAATCATCAAGCTTACGTGTTTTGTCTTTTGAAGTTCACGTTGAATGAAACACTTTTTCAAATGCTAGCAAGTAGGAAGCTATAGCTCATGAGTATTGTCCGCTACAAGGCTGAAAATAGAGCACAGAGCAGGCGGAAGGGAGAGAGGTAGAGAGAGGAGGGAGGAGGAGGTCTTACAGTGTGGCTGGAGGAGGGAGGGAGGAGGTCTTACAGTGTGGCTAGGGGAGAGAGGGGAGGAGGGAGGGAGGAGGTCTTACAGTGTGGCTGGAGGAGGGAGGGAGGAGGTCTTACAGTGTGGCTAGGGGAGAGAGGTGAGGAGGGAGGGAGGAGGAGGTCTTACAGTGTGGCTGGGAGGAGGGGAGGGAGGAGGAGGGTCTTACAGTGTGGCTAGGGGAGAGAGGTGAGGAGGGAGGGAGGAGGAGGTCTTACAGTGTGGCTGGGGGAGAGAGGTGGGGAGGGAGGGAGGTGCAGAAAGTGAGGGAGGAGAGGAAAATCAGATCTTTGTTTCCTTTCCCAGGCCATGACATGATTAATCGTTTTCTTCTGATCTAATTTTGGAACATGAAAAACAGCACATTTGTCTTGAAGAAAAATGATGTGTCGCGCCGCGCAGATGGAAATTTCAAGCCCTGAAAAAGATTAAAGTGAAATTCCACTCCTTAGACCTAATCATGAGTTGTAGATTATTCTGTCGTCTTAACCAGATGGTGGGTTTGATTCCCCAGACCCTTCCTCATATTAATGAATGTTAGACTGTTATATTTGACTTTGGTAAGTGAAATGTCTATCAGGCCTAATGGAGTGCCAGCCAAAGTAACATGCGTGGCACCTCTTTCTGCTCTTCCTACATTTTTCATGTGTGCGACTGGTTATGCGAACATTGTACTTGCCGGTCCATTCCTCACCGCCGTGTCGCCTGCCCAGCCCGCTAAATATTTTTACACTTTTTTACACTGGATAGAAAGCAAGAACAAACTTGTGTCCGAGGCTAATTTCCTCCCATAGGTTATGGCCATAACTCTGGACTTATAAGTGTCACCTGGGGCGAGCAGGGACAGGAACTCGATAGTAATGTGATTAAGCTCCCAGTCAATATGAGTGCATACAAGGCGCTATGTTAACCAACCTAATTATGAGGCGGGTGATAAAAGGCCAAGAGTGGGTGGCCAGGCATTTCATCTCGCCACGCTCAGTGCCCCCTGGTCGTGTCCTTCCCTCTCTCCGCACACTGAGGCTGCCTGTGTTTCATTTCAACTCATTTCTCACTCACCTCGGACAAATTACGGGGCACAATTAGTTTGAGAAACATGCTCTCTGCTGAGCTCCTACAAGTCCCAGAGTACTGATGCACTTCTCATGATTCTTTTTAATTGTATTTTTAACCAACAACCAGCAGGGGGAGTGAAGGCTGTTTTAATGGAGATGGAATGTATTATTCTGCAGAAATAATTGCTTTGTTGTTGCCATAGCTTAACTAGTTTGCCCTGGATTGATCCCACTGTTACTAATACAATGACAAGTACTACTAATGTCAATAGGTGGATGTACTTTAGGTTAGGTATGGCTCCCCAGTTTAGAAAAGTTCATCATTTATTATTGAAGTTGAGCATGAGTTGTGACGCACTGTCGGTAAACGTTGTGGGAAAGTGCCGACATGTGGTTAGCTTAGTATTAGCATAGCTTATAGAGACAGAATGCTGTGATTGGTATAATATTATTAGTTCACTTGGAGACATAGTTTGTTGAGATGCCACCACTTCATTTTACTTTTCTAAAATATGTTGCCTCTGTTATTGTACATTAATGGAATATTGCCCCAAAATTATAGGTCATTTGCCAAAGTGCAATTAGGAAAAAATATTTGGATTGGCTTAAAATTTTACAATCTATTTAGTGCCATACAAATAAAGTTTTGCCGCTTCTTGAGATTTTTTTTTCATATGTTCTACCAAAATCTAAACATTTTGAAGATTGAAGCCTGTGGAATACAACTTTTTGGCCAATTTCCAAAACGGAGACATCTGTTTTGTAAATTAACTCTTTGTATGGACCTTGTGAATGAATGTGAAAGAATTAAATGGAATTAGCAGTCACATATTTTCAAACATCAAATAAACACATTTTCTGCTACACAAGTGTCTTTCAGCGTGTTCTACTCATATCAATAAGTAGAAAATCGCAAACTACATTTTCTTTTCTTTCCAATGGCACGTCACAAAGCCCTTTTTCTCGTTTTTGTTACCAAAAAACACTTAGATTTATATTGAGTAAACTATCCAAGACATATAAATCACTGGATTTACAATCTGTAAAGTGATATCTCGATATATTAGAATCACATGGACAGTATGACGGAAATTCTTTTTCTCCGAGTCGTCACAAGAATCCCCAAACTTCTCAGCGACAGCTCATCATCTGTTTGGTAACAAAGCTCTTTCTCTTTGTCTAACAGTAAAACAACTGACATCAGCTTTATTATTGCAACCATTCACATTATTCTTTTCTTTCCTGTGTTTACCTCAGAGGAAAATCCCCTCTCCATGAAACTACACAGACAAGCTTTGGAACCAAGAATGGATTCTTTTTGGCTGGAGAACTTGGAGACTTTTCTATTGGTTTAAAGCTACTATGCATGTAGTCTCATAAGGTAAATCCAGTAATGCTGTCAGCCGCGGCCTCAGCTCTCCTGTCCCTCAAACAGGCAGCCGGGACTATGAAACATTGGAGCTGATGAATTGTTTTGGCAGGCCGTGATTCTACTTGTTCGCTAATACAGAAAATGCAAATGCTCAGAAGAAAATCTAAGTAGAGAAAATCAACCAGAGGGGTAAAAAGGAGGGGGTGGCCTCGTACAAAACTTTATTCATGAATATGCCAGGCACCAACTCAAAACAACAGCCCCCTGAAACTTGGACAGCACTGCAGACCGCAAACATGAACAGAGGGAGACAGAGAGAGCACAATGCCAATATGTCACACGCTAAATAGTTTTAAATTAGAGCCTGTATACGCCTGTTGGAGACTACATTCATCATACTCAACGTTGGTCTGTTTCTTGCAACCCTGGCAGTAAGAGCTTCCACATGCCAGTGTCAGCGCTGGGGAGAAACAGAATCGGGTTATCAGCAGAAGTTTACTTGTCTTTAATCAGCCTGTAGCTAATTACCAGGCTTCCACACAGTGCGGCCATAAGTCATTAATCATACAGGGCGTCTGGGAGCTCTCAGCTTTGTCCTGGACCACTGCAGTCGACAGGAGCTCCCTTTTCCATGATGGAGCGCCCTCTCTCCGCTCTTCTACGCTCTCCCTCAGAGCTGCCTCTAGCGGCACTGGCGTCGACTATTATGCAGCAAATTACAGGCCTTGTTGGAGATGCCCACACTGAGGGCATCTGTTGTGTTTCCTGCCGCCCTCGCTTGCACGCTCTGCAGACAGGACTTCAGTGTGGCTTCAAAATGATACACACTATTGAGAGCTATTAGCGAGTTAGCATTTATGATAAGTGGTAGTAAATGACTAGTAAGTATAGGGCTGCAATGTGAGAAAGATCTAATTGTGCGATTTGATATCATTGTGATTATTATTCGAGCTGCAATTTCTGTTATGTATCAAGGATTTTGTTTTTTAAAATGTTTATTTGTGTTTTAATGAACAGCAGAAGCTGTAGCTACACCAGACTGTAGCCTTGGGATAACAAGTCTACAATCACAAACGCTTTTTCATGCTGGACTATTGTATATGTTTTAGTGGTAGGGGAAACCGGAGCACCCAGAGGAAACTTACGCTTATACGCAGGGTTAGGAAAGAGCTGGAGTTGAACCCAGGACCTTCTTGCTGTGAAGCACCAGTGCTAACCACCGCACCAGTGAGCCGTCCAAAGCTCAATTTCAGAGCTCTAAACACAGGGATAGCCGGATTTATAACATAAAGTTAAAGTTAATCTTTATTGTCCCTGTATGGAATTTGTCCCCTGCATTTGACCCATCCTTCATTGCCTCTAGGGCCTTTGTCAAGAGCAGGGGTCACTGTAGTAGAGTGCCCGGGACAAATCAGCCAAGCCCGGCTTGGCCCGGACCAGAGCTGGAGGATTTTTGCCCAAAGTACATGTTTTTAGTGCATCATAAGCAACTAGATAATTTGCTTTTGTAAACAAAATATTGCAAACTAAATAATGAAGGTAAGTAAGTAAGTAAGTAATCTTTAATAATATACCGTCTTTCATAGACCAGAGTCACAAAGCGGTTTACAATTGTTATTTTTTTGGGCATTTGTCCTCTCACTCCACACAGAGATTGGAGCGGGGTCTTTGTGGTTGGCTAATTGCGGCCACTGAAATTGAATAAGAACTTAAAAATCAATCCCATGAGCAAATATATTGTGTTTGAAAACCCCAGATGAATTCAATGAAAAAATAAGATCTCATTGGATTCCTTTCCAGCCAGACCACCAGCTGTTGTGCTTCATTCAAAAAGGAAACAAATCTCTCAACATCAGACAGTGATAAAAGAGTTTCACAAGAAACCACTAGTTAGTTTGACTGACTGCATCTGAAGTTGCCATGGAGAACAGTGGGCCGGGAAAGTAGAGGTGAGGAATAAAATTGTCATTTACTTGGACCAAGTGATACATCATTCTGTCCGCGCCGCAACGCCCACGCCGGCTGATGACTAAATGGCCATGGCTGTTTTTAAATTACAACACACAGAGGTTGTAAGGTCTCCACAAGGATTCATCTATGCTCCTACCACAGCAACATTTTTAATCTGCTGTCCATACTAATATAGGTTCATCTGGTTGACAGTGCAGATGGATTATTCCTCTACATCCTTCCAGTGGACAAATTTCAGCTATCTATGAAAAATAACAGGTTGGCGAAACTGAGTGGGAACCAAAGGACGAAAGATATGGACAAAGAAGCAGACCAGAGAGGATGTCTTATTCCATCATTCTAATGCCTCCGACAGCTCCATTCACTGTCCTCCATCACTCAATGACAGCAGAGATTTCCTTAGACTCAACCTCTGTTTCTGTGCTTCTGAAATTCCACGGACAAATGTACACTTCCAAGCATCAATCTCCGAAAACGAAAAGGGGGGGGAAACTTGTTGGCAGCTGGCAACTGTAAAGTGGGGCTTTCAGCTGCTTTTCATGCTACTGCATAGCAAGAGACTATGGTTGGCTGGAGCTCTCCATCCTCCAGGTCGAACAAAACATCCCTTTGTGCGCATAGGAGGTCAACCTGTTTCCCATCACGAGTGACATATACGTGCAGCAGAGAAACAAGAGTGAAGAGAAATTCTTTGTGTGCAATGTAAAGATTCTTGTCAGTTACAAGAGGAACTTTTTGCTTTTGCGGAATTATGTTGAATCACAGCCAACTTTTTTTGCAGCTAGCTAATATCCTTGAGCATTCAACAAACAGTATAGGCTAAAAGTTTAGGTTGGTTGAATTTGACGTAGAAATACTTTTGCCAGCAGTAGTGATTCTGTTGAAAAAGCTTCCATTGTGCAAGATAATTCAATATAAGATAGACTTTATTGATCTCACAATGGAGAAATGTACATGTCAAGTTTGGCATAAATTACTCAGGTTGTGCAAAAGACAGGAATAGTGCAAACAGGAACATGTTAAAAAGACAGTGGCTAACCGGTAAATTAAAGCCTCTTTGAATACCCAACAGTTTAAGACTAAACAGACGATCTCTCTTGTTCAGAAAGTTCTGGGTTCGAATCCCGGTCGGAACAGAGCCTTTCTGAGTGGAGTTTGCATGTTCTCCCTGTGTCTGCATAGGTTTCCTCCGGGTACTCCGATGTCTGTTTGTGAGTACGAATGTGGGACATTCCCATGGCTACAATCTGGAGTGATGTGTTCATTAACATGTACTGTCCCAAACCAATTGATAAACTAGAAATAAATGGTGCAAATAATACATGTATGTTCTCACTTATGAAAAGGCCCAAACTTGAAATATCTTATCTTTTTTATCAAAGCTAAAGCCGTGGCAGAAATTTATATTAAAGGATATTGGCTAGCTAGCTTATTAGCAGATGCAAATTAGCCCATGGCTACAATCCGGAGCGATGTGTTCATTAACATGTACCCAACCAAATAAACAATAAATAAATAAATTCCTTCTGCACAGTTTGTTTAGAAGCCATTACCATATTATATTAAAGGAATTGCTTTAAAGTTTGGGATAACTAACTTTCAAACAAAGGTATTAAAATCCATCTAACAAGGTCCTGATTTGTGTTCAGTTCTCTAGTTTGCACTTGCGTGTATTGTTTGGCCCCTGGCATATATTTTTTGTATTTTTAGATTTGCTTTTTCAGACAGAAAAGTGAAAAAAGAGAGGACCACTCTCACTCTGCCACTTTTCTCTCTTCCTCCAAAGTCAAGTAGTGACTCACAGGGCTTTCTTTTTACAAGTATGCAAAGGTTTCTTCTATTGAAACGAATACTGCATGTTGTGGTCTAGTGGGACACACCCGGACACACACATAACAATGATTATTTTTTATCAGGAAATTTAGTTAGGTACTCTAGCTTTTTGGCTACACTGTAAAAAGAGATGATGAATAAGTCAAAAAAATGCTCAAATTGGGAAAAAAAATATCTAATATATAATAATTTGAGCACATTTTGACTGCCTTAAAACAAGATTTTCCAATGGGACAATGCAAAATGTTCTTGTTTTAAAAAGATGCAAGAAATGTTGCTCTTGGAATGAGAAAAAAGGGAAACACTTCTTGAAAATAAGACTAAATGGCTTTGTCTCATTGGAAAATCTTGTTTTAAGTCAGAATCTATTAACATTAAGATAAAAAACTCTTGATTCAAGCAATTATTACCCCATATTTTATCATTTTTTGCAGTGTAAGAGCAAAGTTCAGCACATTTGAACAGGACACTACATGCTCTGTACGTGTAACATGGAAAAGTTATCTTAAGAGACATATTTTGTGTCCAATGTAAAGATTGTTGTCAGCCAGAGAGGCACTTTCCGCTTTAGCCGCACTATGTTGAAAAGCCACTTCAGCTGTTTGAGGCGACGGAGACAGTCAATGCGTCATGTAAAAGTAAAAGACTGGCATCAAATGAAGGATTGTTTAAAGTCACAACTGCCAGCGCTTTATGCCCATCATTTATCTTGTTACCAATAGATCACATTCACTTCATGGCAGAGTCATAAAAATGTATGAGAATGTAAATGGCTGAGTGACCCATTCATCTTGTTTAAAGTGGCAAATGTAACATGCTTCTCATCCGGGGTGATAAACTCATACTTCACTCTTTTATGAAGGATTCATTGTTGATGGCGAAACATCCTGAATTTCATTACAGCAGCAGGTGGAGTGCCTCTGCCAAGGTACTCCCGTAGCAATCCACCCAGGAGTAAATCACCCCCAATGTCTGTGGCGTGGAAGAACTGAGATGCTACGGTCTTTACTGCACATGTCCTGACCTGATGGCTGCTGGGACTTTTACACATAAGTATGTTTTAGTCACATGTCTTGGAAAGAATCCCAAATAAAAAACAATAAAAAATAAGAGTAAGAGTAGAGTATCTAGTTTTACACTGCAAAAATAGATCAAATATGAGGGAATAATTGAGAGGTTGCTATCTTAAGTTGAGTAAATTCTAACCTGTTGTTCCAATGGGTCAAAGTCATGTATTTCAAGAACTATTACTTTATTTTCTCATTCCAAGGGAGACATTTCTTGTATCTTTTTGAAACAAGAGCATTTTGCCTGTCCCATTGGCGGATCTTGTTTTAAGGCAGTCAAAATGAGCTCAATTAAGATACATTTTGCCAAAGTTGAGCCCTTTTGTCTTTACTTTTTGCAGTGTAGTGGCTAAAATTAGCAAATCACAAAGACTGCAATTATTTACGTGACATCATTTCCTTTAAAAACAGAAAATCTTGTTGCATTTTATACAAACCTATCCTTATTAAACTATGTGTTTGGAGCTTTGAAATATACAGATCACTGCAAATATAGGATAAAAAGCTAATAAGAGTTCAAATAAGGGAGTATTTATTTTCATTTGAGGGCATTTGGACTGAACCATCTGCAGGTAAAACACAATGGGATTTTCTTTGAGATATGACTTCCCATTTAACTTCAACCGTGAAATAAAATATGTAATTTAAGTCCGGTTTCAGACATATTTTAATTCTTCTATCGCTTCATAACAGAAATTCCACATTAAATCATAGTCACAATAGTTATCTGAAAAATGCAGATTTTAATTAAAAATGGTGCGGCCTTATTCCCAGATTGCTTTCGTTACAAAAACCGTATTCTGTTTGTGAAATAAGCCCAATTTAGATCCATTTTCAATGCTGCCTTTCTTTTGTTTTGACTGAATGTTTGCTAGCTACAAAACCACAATTATCCTCACATTTCTGCTAGACATTGGACTTTTGTTCCTTGGCAAAAAAGAAACAGCAGAAACTACATTTAATGCAGAAATAGCCACACATTAGCGGACGAGGACGTACACTGAGTCGGTTTATGCTCCTTGTCAGACGGAGGGTGTGATGAAGTAATGATTAATATGGGGGATGTTTGGAAATGTAAAGCTGTACTGCAGCACAAATAAACCAGGGGGGTTTCTGGGGATGATTAAATGGACATTTCACAGTTGATTGAGCATGCAAAAAGCCATCCATTTCCTCCTAACTCGGTAAACAGCGCTGGCTACCCCCTTTTTTCCTGCAAAGTATACGATGGTCGTTGTGGTTTTATATGCACACACAGGCCATTGAAGACGAATGAGTAGCTCAATTTATATAACCACTGGGATCTCCTGATTAGGTAATTTATATGGAAGACAGGTTTATAACTGCTAACTCACCACCATGTCCCGCAACAATTATTTCTGAAATCCGGCTGTAAAAGCAGACAGTAAATTTGGCGGTTTTTTTCTAGGGCTGTCATCAAGCCCCATAATGTAAGGTCTGATTCTCAATAAATCTTTTTTTTTTTTTATGAAATGGAAGGCAATTACATCAGAGCAGAGATTTTCCAAATTGATCCAAGTGGGAGAAAGTGGTGCGTCTACAGAGGCCTGAGTGAGTCCAGAGAGAGTCCGGTCATCAGGCTCTGTCCCAGATAATGGAGCATCATGTGGTGGAAGTGCTTTATTCGGGTGACGACAAAAAGCCCTGTAATTCTAACAATCTATCAAAAGACTGGTGACAAACTGACAGGTTTTTAAAAAGTGTTTCGACCAAAATCACAGCTAAATTGCTATCAGATGTCAGGTAATATTCAGCTTATCATAAACAGACATTACGTACTCTATAGTCCAGGAGCCAGAGGGGGCCGCTAAAAGTACAGTGGTAATGAATAACGTTGATTTTAACCGTTGTGAAAACGAATAAGACATTGTTGTACAGATACTTTAAATCTCTACTTTTAGATATTTCTATTGTTATTGCGATTTACTTTATTTGACATACTTTATTTGTAATTCTCATGTATAAAAGTCTCATTACAGCTTTGTTGTCATTTATTTTATGTTACATTTTTGAGTCATCTGTCGGTACTGCTGGAACAGATCAGTTCATTCAATACTTTTAATACCCTTTGCTTCTGTTTCTTAAGAATATGGTGTGTTCCAGTTGGCCATGGTGGGACGGGGAGAGAGCAAAGCAAGTAAAAAAAGACTTTCAAAGTTGCAGTTGCACATTCATCCCAAATTGGTTTGGACGTGTCTCTCAGCGTATGTTGGTTTGTTCTGGACAGCATCTGGTGAGAAGTGGATGTGTGCTATTAACAAGTCCTCTGGTCGGGGTCCCACCCCAGCATGGCTGCTTGTAAATGGCACTCTCTTATGGAGACAAATCACCCACTGGTTTGGGTTTCAATGAAAGGGATACAGTACCAGTTCATAAATATAGCCGTAGGAAGCACCACTAACCATGTGATACTCTAAACATGCACTTTTTATGGCCAAAAGCCAGCTTTCGCTCCAAAACAGGCCACTTCCAGAAGTCTCACACAGAGTACGAATCATTAGGGGCACACAAAGCCTGCATTTTAAAGCTGGGGTATGCAGAAAGTTTGCAGCGGCATCAGGCTCATTTCCATTGCAGTCAAATTAAGTCAAAAACTGGACTTGAGGAAGAAAATGGGGAACAGGCTTTTGGACAAGACTATTAAACTTATTAAACACCTTCAGTTGCAGTGCATTTTATATTTCCATACACTTACATATATTCACTTACAGACAATTACACATACTCGCTGTGTGGAGTATGATGCTCAGGCTCTGACGGTGACGGACATGCAGCTCATACTATGAGACTATCACACGCCCCATGGATCAGATTAGCCTTTACAGCTTTGAACGTCACCAGGTTTAACACGGAACATATTCTGCACCTTTCACGGCTGACTTCGACATCAGTTTGTATTTGTTCAGAATTGGTACGCTGATTTTAGCTTTTTTTCCCCCCACAACAAGGAGATACTGTTCCAATACAGTGTGAAAGTGTGCAAGCCGTCAGCCTGTCATCCATGCTGTGGTGGGGCCGAGACCAGGCCTGTAAAATACTGTACTACCTCCCTGTAGCTTTGGACAATGGCTCATTTCTCTGCGTTAGGAAACCATTGAATGTGTTCCCATATACTGTATATGTATATTTTTCTTTATTTTTAAATACAGACGTCTCTGAATTTGTTCTATTGTTTATTGTTTTGCGTGGCCTCGGACCTCGTTTTACAGCCTGAGCCCTGGATCTATTGCTAGTTCGTCCGTGGGAGCAGATCCCTCCCTCAATGTGGGGCTACTCAAGGTTTCTCATTTTCTTCCACTGGGTTTTTACAGTTTTTCCCAGACGATGCAGGAGGGTCTGAGGACAGTGATGGTCCAGGACACTCGATATTCAACAACATTTATGCACATTGGTCATCTGCCCCTTATGGACCAATGATTCTGTGTTTTTTATCCTCGCATTCCCTGTGTTTGATCTGCGTTGGCGAATTAACGGTTTTGTAAAGTTCTCTGAGATAACTACTGTTGTGATTTAGGGCTGTACAAAAATACATCTAATTTAATATATCACTGTAACAAGCTCCATTCCAACCTATTTTTGTCACTGTAATGTAACTATTTATGTTGGGAAATGTTTTAATATTTGTTTATTTCTCTTATAGTGTACGTGTAAGTATATGCTACAGCCTTAACTCCAGGTCGGATTCACGGCTTATTTTTGTCTCCACCGTATAGGTTGGAAACACCGTATAGGTTCGACCGACTATGTCACAGATGTGGGCGGGGCTTAACACATGTAGGCAAAAAACATTTGGGTCTTATTAAAGGTTGTATGAATGTTTTTAACCACGGTAAAATGCTTATCGAAGGGTTTCGGGGTCGGAACAGAAGGAAATCTACGTATTCCTCAAAGCTAAAATTTTATTACATTGCAGCTGTCATTCCTTCATGCTGGTTAATATTTGAGGTGATTTTACGGCGTTTCGACTACTGACAGACATCACTGGACAGACGCCATATACTCAGAGGATCCATCTTCTCTCACTGGACTCGTTCAACTGGACTAATAGTTTTTTTGGGGGGGGGGATTATCAGAGAATGAAATCAGTCATTACATTGCACCATTTCAGTTGCCATAAAATAGACAGTCACGAAATACCTTGTAATGGTTTTGTGTACTCCTAACAAAATGCCTTTGCAGAAATGTCACCCCCACACAGAAATATGTAACTAGTATTTACAAGGCAAGGCAAGTTTGTTTGTAGCACAGTTCATACACAACGCAATGTGTTATATCTGTACATTACTATACACCAGGATAAAAAAACTGATAGAAGAGTCCATTCATTCTCATAACACAATCCAAACTATTCAATGAAATGTATGTCTGCACAGCCCTGAATCACAACAATAGTTATCTCAGAGAACTTTATACAGCTGTCAATTTATCAAACTGTTCAAACGCAGGAAATGGAAAACACATAACGCCGTCACTTTTTGCCATCAATTAAGCCCCGCCCACAAGACAACCTAATAGTGTAACAGGGCCTTTCTGTGTGGCGTTTGCATGTTCTCCCCATGTCTGCATAGGTTTTCTCCGGGTGCTACGAATTTACCATATGTGTATAATATGAGTGTGTGTGTGAATGTGACTGTGGGACTACACTGCAAAAAATGATGAAATATGAGGTAATAACACACTTGAAATTAGTGTTTTTTAATCTTATTTGAGAACTTTCTGACTTAGTCTTAGTCTTCAAACTTTATTGTGTAATTCCAAGGGAGATATTTCTTGTATTTTTTTTTTTTTAAGATACATTTGCTTTGACAAAACTTGTTTTAAGGCAGTCAAAATGTGCTCAAATTAAGATAAATGTTGCCAAATTTTTGTAATTATTTTTGAAAACTTTTTGCAGTGTACAGAGGGAAAATGGAGCTTTCGCGAAAGTTCACCGTGGTAGACCCGGCTGTTGCTGCCAGGCCACAGGCTGCTATTCCTCGACTCATCAATACCAGCAACGCCCACACCCAGTCAACCAATAACCACCAGGACAGCAAGTTAAAAGCCGGAGACGCCCACTTCCCGACCTTCTGAAGTCTGCAAACTTCTGAAGCCTGCAAGGTGCATGTCGCTAAACGCACCTGTTCGCAAATGCATGCGTTGTTCTGGAGGGGTCGCTTCTGCTCACGTGTTGCTCGTGCGCGTGGCCCGGCTGTCCTCAGTCTGGCTGCTCGTGGTCTGCTCCTCCTCCGCGTCCCTGCACCTGCTGTGGTTCGCATATCCCCACTGCTCTCCTCTTCTGCGGGCTCTTCTGCGGGCTGCTCCGCGGGGCCCCTCCGCGGGGCCCCTCCGCGGGGCCCCTCCGCGGGTTCTGTGCTGCTCGTTCCTCGTGGTCTGCTGCCGCGCGCAGACGGTCTGGCGGTGCTGTGCGTGTCCCTGCCTCCGACTGGCGGTGCCGCGTTGTCCCGTTGCTCTTCCCAAGTCTCCTGGCATGTGAGTACAGTGAGTGTGCCGACCGCGGACAGTTTAATCCCGGAGTCTAGGCTGCAGGCGGCTGGTTTTTGCCCTACGCACTTGACTGCAGGCGTCAGTCTTCGCCCGTGCTTGGTCTGCAGGCTCCGTTTTACACGTGTTGAGCTAACTGAGGGTCAATGCATCTTAAATGGCATCAATCTCCAATGTCTGAGGGATATAAGAGGAGCAATGTGCATTAATTCAGATTCATGTTCTGCCACTTGCAGTAAAACCACGTTGGAAAAAATGTGCAAAGACTACCCCATCGTGCTCCAGACGGCACACACAGAGCTCTTGCACGGCGCCATCTTTACAGCATCAATCTCATTACTCGCAAGTCACTATTGTTAAATTATGTATTTAAATTCGTCTATCTGCAGGAGGAAGGAGGGGCCATGCATTTAAATAGCTAGGTCACTAGTATTAAACTGGGTAACTAAACTGCAGTTGTTGCATTTCGAAAGTGCAGCAGAAAGAAAAGGGGCCCAATGTGAATATGCAATGGGTTTGAAGTGGAGCTGTAGCTATGAACGCATGGATCAGTGATCGTTCATGCGTATCTGCCATAACCAAAGCAGCAAGATGGCTCCAGGGGACATCTGTTTCTCGCATGGGAATGTTTCGGATTCGGGTTGATTTATTTCCTCAGGCTCTTAAACAACCGTGGGCATGGTTCTCTGACCGCCGCTGCTGCGGTCCCTGCTGCCGTTCCTACTGATGCCTGATCCCGCTGCTGCCTATTCCTGCTGCTGCCTGTCCCTGCTGCCTGCTCCTGCTGCTCCTACTACTACATGTGCCGCTGCTGCTGTTCCTGCCGCTGCCGCTCCGCAGGCTCCCAGGCTGCACCTATCTCTACGGCTCGGCTCTTCAGACACGTACGTAACCTGGCTCACGGAGACAAGCGGCGCACGCTGGCGTGACACGTCTGTTGTTCGTATGAATTGCATTGTGCTGCTGCTGCTTGCTGCTTCTGCTGCCGCTACTGCTGCTATTGCTGCCGCTGCTGCTTCATACTGCATCTGCTGCCGTGCTGCTGCTGCTTCTTTACTTTGACACCTCTCTTCACTGCGCATCTCTTTTACTGAAACACTAAACAGCTTCAACTATATTCTACTGCGGTGGCTTGATACAGGATTATTGCTGTTATTATCTACGGATGCTGCAACCGCTGCTGCTGCTGCTGCTTCATGCTGCTACCGTTACTGCTGCCGCTGCTGCTTCATACTGCATCTGCTGCCGTGCTGCTGCTGCTTCATGTACTTGACATCTCTCTTCACTTCGCATCTCTTTTACTGAAACACTAAACAGCTACAACAATATTCTACTGCTCTGGCTTTGATACAGGATTATGGCTGTTATTATCTACGGATGCTGCAACCGCTGCTGCTTCATACTGCTACTGCTGCTACTGCTAATGCTGCTTCTGCTGCTTCATACTGCTACCGTTACTGCTGCTGCTACTGCTGCGCTGCTGCTGCTGCTTCATGTACTTTGACATCCCTCTTCACTTCGCATCTCTTTTACTGAAACACTAAACGGCTACAACAATATTCTACTGCTCTGGCTTTGATACAGGATTATTGCTGCTATTATCGACGGATGCTGCAGCTGCTGCTGCTTCACACTGCTACTGCTGCTGCTGCTTCATACTGCTACTGCTGCTGCTTCATACGGCTACTGCTGCTACTGCTGCTGCTTCATTTACTTTGCCATCTCTCTTCACTTCGCATCTCTTTTACTGAAACCCTGAACAGCTACAACAACATTCTACTGCTGTGGCTTTGATACAGAATTATTACTGTTATTTTCTAAGGACGCTGCTACTGCTGCTGCCGCGGCTTGATACAGGACTTTGCTGTTATTATCTGAGGCTACTGCTGCTGCCGCTGCTGCTACTGCTACTGCAACCCATTCTCTCAGAAGCTTATCCTGCTTCTAATGGATGCAGCCCGGCTGAGTATGCCGCGCTGCGCCGGACTCGCACCTATGCTCCCAGGGTCGCTTCGGCGGTCGTGCTTCATCTTTCTACTGAATCTCCTGATTCTATCAGATGCAGCTGGCCAAGTAGCTGCGCTGAGCCGTCAATCGGACTCCTAATCAAAGGCATCCATACCTGGTTCTTCACTCTTCTGATCACAGGCTCCCCATCATGCTGCCCATCCTGCAGCGGCGCTGAACTCCGGCTCATCTTCCAAGTACATGTCTGCCCTCCTCGCAGCATCTTCTGCTCGCCTTCTGTGGCTTCTCTGCATAAGCGTTTCACCACTGCTCACTCAACCTTCAATGCGGTCCGAGACACGGCTTCCCGTCCTATCCTACTGGCCTAATTATCTACTCTCCAACCCAAGATTCTAAGCGTAAAGGCGCCTGCAACATCAATGGCCCTCTCCGGTGTGTCTCTCTGCCCCTACAGGTCTCCGCTTCTACACGGACGCTGCCCCTTCCGTGGGTTTTTGGGGGATTCTTCCAGGACCAGTGGTTCGCCGGCCGTGGCCCGCTACTTTCCCCGGAGCATTTCCTCTGCCCTACACGAGACATTCCCAGTGGTCGTGGCCTGCGCGCTGCGGAATCACACGTGGCAGAGAAAGAGGATCTCTGTCATGCGTGATCATCTCGACGTAGTGGAAGCATTAAACAAAGGTCGCTCTTCTCACCCAACATAATGTCCCCTGACCATTCAACCTTCATCTCAAACATTCAAAGATCAGAGGCGCCTGCAACACAATAATAGCTCGCTTCGACACATCTCTCTGCCCCTACAGGTCCATGATGCGTTACACTCGCCTCCGCGGCAAAAAGGAGATTTTAACGGACCTCTAATTCTCACTCCAGTCAACCTTCCCATAACAGCAACCTGGTTCAGAGCTCAGCTAAGATCCCTACTGCTCCTCTGCAATTTGTCTCCCCAGCTCTATACAGCCCACTCCTTCAGGATAGGCGCTGCCACGCGCGCGACCTCGCTGGGGCTCCCCCACTCTTCCTCTGCAACGGCTGGGGCGCTGGTCCTCTTCGGCTTCTCCACCTACATCAGGCCAGATGCGACCGCTATCATGGCAGCACAACGTCTACCGGCTTCCTCGTAAGCTCCCAGCAAAGCAAGTAAGCAATAAGATTCTGGTGGCGGCACGCACTTTCCTCAAACGCTCAAAGATTCCTTGCTTCAGCGTCTGGCTGAATATGAGCGTGCGCTCATATTCTCAGTTCGCTCAAAGATTCCTCTGCTGCGGCTGGCTGAACATGCGCGTGCGCGCATGTTCTCAGTTCGCTCAAAGATTCCTCTGCTGCGGCTGGCTGAGCATGCGCGTGCGCGCATGCTCTCAGTTCGCTCAAAGATTCCTCTGCTGCGGCTGGCTGAACATGCGCGTGCGCGCATGTTCTCAGTTTGCTCAAAGATTCCTCTGCTGCGGCTGGCTGAGCATGCGCGTGCGCGCATGCTCTCAGTTCGCTCAAAGATTCCTCTGCTGCGGCTGGCTGAACATGCGCGTGCGCGCATGTTCTCAGTTCGCTCAAAGATTCCTCTGCTACAGCGGCTGGCTGAACATGCGCATGTTCTCAGCTCGCTCATGCTCTCAGGCCCGCGCAGTACGTCCTGCTATCCCAATCGCAAGCCCGCTTTTTGGGGATCATGCACGCGAGCAAGCGCCGTGCTCAACAGCATCCCGCCCGGGCCTAGGGCGCCAAACATGCTCAATCAATAAACATGCTTAAATCTAATAAGTCTAATGCGTTTTCCTCATGGGTCTCTCCAAGGTGAAATGGAGCTTTCGCGAAAGTTCACCGTGGTAGACCCGGCTGTTGCTGCCAGGCCACAGGCTGCTATTCCTCGACTCATCAATACCAGCAACGCCCACACCCAGTCAACCAATAACCACCAGGACAGCAAGTTAAAAGCCGGAGACGCCCACTTCCCGACCTTCTGAAGTCTGCAAGCCGCCGCCGCCCCACCTCCTCCTTCTCGCATGAAGCGTGTTGCCTACTGCCTCTGCCGTCACCAGTGCCTAGGCCCCGGGGGGATCATGCACGCGAGCAAGCGCCGTGCTCAACAGCATCCCGCCCGGGCCTAGGGCGCCAAACATGCTCAATCAATAAACATGCTTAAATCTAATAAGTCTAATGCGTTTTCCTCATGGGTCTCTCCAAGGTGAATTACCAACAAAGCTACTCCCTGGTGTATTTTCAGTTGTTGTTACCGTTCATGAATACACACTGTCCCATCCAAATAAACAAATAGATTGATAAAAAAAAAACTTTAGAAGGGGCCTTTTATTTAGTATGATCCAGATCTAGGTTTATCAAATCTCCCTTTTGGCTTTTTAGTGTTATTAACCCTAGTTTTTGTTGTTGTTGCTGTTAAACCCTAACGTCGCTAACTGCAGTCCCGCAAAACAGCTGTCACTTATCAAACCAAAGCCGAAAGCTTGCGAGAGCAGGTGCACAGTATAAACAATCATTATTAATAATAGTTGTGCGTGTCCGGTTGCTTATGAAACTACACACACACACACACACACACACACACTATAGTCTATGAAATGGAAAGGATATAATGGGTTTTTATTGACAATGCCCATAATATGAAGTATGAATGACACATAATGATGATTGCCTGTGGTTTTGTTTGTCATTACACATAATATAAAGATAAAGAACAGACATTAGCAAACATTGGCCAAAAACAGAGCCATTCAGATTTGATAATAGAGCAAGCCACATGAGCGAACCATCCATCAACTTTCAGGGCAGCTCTATTTTTGTACACAATGCATCAGATGAAGCCTATTAGCTTAAGGCCAGACACGGGACCTTTATATACGCATTAGAGTGTGCAGTTTATTAATCAGGCCAATCATAGAGATGAGGCCGTGCTCTTGCAAAACATTTGAAAGACGAGCAGGTACACACATATATATATACAGCGGGCTTTAAAGCACACGCAGCCATATCCTGGTGACTGATTTAGCCGAACAGAACTGTAAATCAGAGTAAGTGTCATATTGAACACGGAGGCCTGAAAAACGCTCTCAGACTGACGATTCGTTTTGGCTGGGTAGCGTGGCATTTAAACCCTGTGTTGTTTTCCATCTCTCCGCAGTCCTGTCAGCTTCAGTCACAACTCATTTATGCCACTTGATTATGAATGATCCATTTGGGGGGAATTTGCAAAATGCACGTCAACAGTTTACACCAGCTCCTGTGGTCTTGAGTCTCCGCGTTGTTATTCCAATGAGGCAAACAGAACAGCTCTCCGGTGCTTTTTGAAATGGAAAAATGCGATCGGCCTCACGTAAACAAGATGCCAACTTAAAGCAGTTTATGACCCTTATTTGAGTAAGGGTTAGTACATTTCTCTGCAGCAGAACACATTTGTTTTTTGGTTATTATCACTCCCTTTCTGTGCTGCTCAAATATTCCATTTGTAATTTTTTTTTGAGGCGAGAGTTATTCCTGAACGTCAGTGCTTGAGATCTAGCTTGTCGACAGGCTTCACGGTGACTGACACACTCATCAAAATGAGAATCCTTCTAGCCTGAGGGAACCGTGATACCTGTCAAATGGTGGATATCTTTTAATGTTCCTGTCTCAAATGCATGTCAGAGCAAATGCCAAGTCATAACATCAGTTATTACCTGGATGTTCCACGCCTGATTCCTCTTATTTACCTAAGGTTTCAAAAAGATCCCTTCACTTGTCTTTCCCCTGTTTCTTTGTGCCGAGAATCATCCCTGTGACATTTCCCCATCTTTTTCAGTAGATTTCATCTGTTTATTATTTGATTGACTTGGGGGGTGTGAGGCTTGTGCGCTTAAGCAGGTGATGTGTGCTGCTTCACATTTTAATATGTTAAGCTTGTATTCAGCCACTTTATTTCACCATTACTGAGTTTCACACTGCAAAAAGTAACATATGAGGTTATAATTGCTTGAATCAAGTGTTTTTTGTCTTAATTTGAGCAGATTCTGACTGTATTAAAACAATATTTACCAGTGGGACACAGCCAATAGTTTTATTTCAAGAACTGTTGCTTTATTTTCTCATTCCAAAGGCAACATTTCTTGTATACAGTATTTCTTTCAAACAAGTACATTTTGCTCAACCATTTGGAAAATCTGTTGCCAAAGTTGAGCATTTCTTTTGGACTTAAGCTGCATCAGTTTTTGCTGAGTACGGATGGAAAATAGCCACAAAGCCACGGTACATTCTTGTGTATTTACAGTTTCTGTTACAGTACAGTACCTTTCATGAATACACATTATTCCACCAGAATGAACTGATAGATACAAAAACGCATTTAGAAAACGTTTGAAGGGGCTTACATTTGGTATGTTTCAGATCTAGTTTTATGTCATGAGCTTTTTAATGTTAGTAATCCTAGTTTTTGTTGTTGTTGAACTATAACGCCACAGTGAATTTTGTGCACCGCCATAACAAAGTCAACATTTTCACATTTGTTGAGCTATTTTCTGACTTATCTTTCATCCCTTTTTTGCAGTGAGATGCGTGCTGCTTCACATTTTAATATTTTAAGCTCGCATCCAGCCACCTTATATCAGTGCGTTTCACATGAGAGACATCTGCGTGTTTTCTCCAGTGCGTGATGACAGTCGACTTATACATTGTGTCTATAGGGGGAGCACTTCAGCCTGAGACTGTCACAACAAAAGCTCTTTCACCTCAGGTCACACAGGAGTGAAACCCACACTGAAAAGCACATGTCACATAAAGATATGGGCTGTAATCTCATCTGTGCTCTGGTGAAGGAAGCATGTTTGCACACTCCCTCCCTCTCTTCACTTATCTCAAATTATGCTGCTGCCAAACTCTGGGGCTGGAGCAGGACAGAGTGTTAGCTGTTGGTGTCATTGTTAGATTTGTTCAGCTTTAATTAGAATATTTACATTTCTTGGGGATATTGAATGACCCATACATCAGGATTCACCAAAAATATACTCTTTGTTTGTTTGTTTTTATTTAGATCCCCATACTGATGGAGCTCTTCGCAAAAATTCACTGTGGTAGACCCGGCCGCTGCCGCCAGATCTACAAGCCTGCTCATCCTCTACTCATTACACCAGCAAAACGCCCACATCTAATCCACCAATAACCACCAGGACAGCAAGTTAAAAGCCGGAGACGCCCACTTCCCGGCCTTCTGAAGTCTGCAAAGCCTCCGCCGCCCCACCTCCTCCTTCTCTCATCGAAGCGTGCTTGCCTACTGCCTCTACCGTCTCCAGTGCTTAGGCCCCGGGGGGGATTATGCGCGCGAGCAAGCGCCGCACTCAACAGCATCTCTCCCGGGCCTAGGGCGCCAAACATACTCAATCAACAAACTTCTAACTGCATTTTCCCTCTTGGGTCTCTCCAAAGTGAATATATATTAGATAGGCTTTCTGAGATCAATTTACCGAAACAATCATGAGTTACAAGAAAATGGACTAAGATGGACTTACAAACAGCATAAAAAAGTATACACAGTAACACACACACACACACAGTAACACACACACACACACACCCACACACCCACACACACACACATGCACCAATTTATTTTCTACCAAATCTACACAATAAAACCATTTTACATTGAAATGAGCCCCAAGTTATTCTCATACAATAAACGTTATTATACTGGACAAACATTTTCACTCAAGTTTTTTTTTTTTTTTTCTGATCTTCTATGGTGTCTAAATTTAATGTCAGTTATACATAATTATGCATGTGGTCTAAATTACATTGTTGCCAAGTCTATTTTGCATGATTCTACGCACACGTGGATAGTCTAATGCTTGAATGTGATTGTTTTTCTTACTTCTCTCTCTATTTAGATTAATAGTAATACCTGAACAGTATGAAGACTATTGTTTAAGTTTTTCTGGTCTTGTTTTGAAAAGGACATTTTATTTTCTAAATTACACTGATAATTCATATTCAAATACAACTACTTTATCTAATAAGTAAATACATATGAAGTGTTACATAAATGTCCTGAATGATATCGACGTCTGTTCATATAATTGGAACACATATTATTTATACATATATTTGTTGTTTTTCTCTTTCTTGTAAAGCCACTGTAATATTTCAGTGTACATTTTGAATGTTGTAAATATATGTTTTGCCCTAAACTCCCCTAAAGCTGTGTGTTGTGTGTTTGCAGGTTAGAAGCACAGTGGTGACTCCAGTGCAGCGTCAGGTGCCCCTCCAGCTGTCAGAGCCTGTCTGGGTGAGACTTGTACATCTGTGAGGCGCCTCAGGGAAGGACAGCCACAGCCAGGCTTCATCTGTCCACATGTGTGGTCAGCCCAGACCGGACACTGCGTTAGTCCACACAAGAGGTATGTTCTGAGTTCTTATGACTGTAAATCCAGTAAAAATACTATTCACATGTTTGACTTTACAAGAGCAAGAAATCAAAATATTAGTTCATTAGACTCATGGCCAAGGAGACAATATTCTCCAAATGAGTCCTTGTGTTAGTAAGTGGTAACATCCATTAAAATAATAGAATGAGCTTTAAGAATTTAGCATCCAGTTCCTTTTCCAGCCAAGTCTCATTACCATCTGATATATAAAAAAAAAAACAGTATATATTCACAAAGCACATTTCATTAATTGTGTAATTTGCTCTATTCAAAACAGATACTTTACAAAAGCTGTAATAGAGTTTTCCAGACCTCTGAAGCTAAGCAGGACAGGGCCTGGTTAGTTCTGTGATAGGAGACATCTGTGGGAAGCTGCAAAGTGCCAAAATATCGGTAAGACACTTCACCCATATTGTGTGGGCAGTGTGAGGGCAGCTACCCAGGGCAGCTGTGGCTACAGTAGTAGTTTATCACCACTGTGTATGGAGTGAATGATAATGCCACGTGACGTGAAGCACCTTGGAGTGACCTAAAAAGTGCTATAAAATGTATGCATTATTATTATTATTAGTACAAAACACAATCGAATATGAATTATATGTATTCTCTCTGCGAATAACAAAGTAAATACCCTACCTAACAACTTTGCAAAAACAAGAAACCGTGTTGGCTTTTTACTATTGATTCAACTCATCGAGCTGCAGGCATTACAAATAAACCATTCTACTGTATGATCCAATCCAAAACCTACGCACACAGGCCCTTTCCTATGATACTTCCTCCTCAAATGGACCACCCAAAAGTGAAAACAAATAGATCGCAGGTAATTTCGGGTTCAATTTCACATTTAACACTAAAATGCATTAAAGCAATAAAGGTGATGTGAGAGGAGCCATATTTCCCGGGGCTGTGTTGCCGTGTGTCTGGCCCAATTTGTCTCCCCGGACTAGCCCATTAGTCTGGAGCGCTCCCTCCTTAACACGGGCACTCCGACCCAAATGCCTCCGATCAATGCGTGATACATCGCAGCATCATCGCTTAAAGAATGCGGATGAGGAGAGAAATGTCCCCCACTTGGCGTTTTATTTCCTGGGAGAAGTCTCTATTGAAAGCACTATGGTAAAGTGATATTTGTTGGGCTTTGCTGATGTAGTGCGAGGGAATTGTTGTGGTCCGCTGACGGCCATAAATTGCTACTGTAATGTGGAGGTTGGTAATAGTCGAATATTTGAGATCGACTTGATAAATAAAGCGTTCATAAATCACCCAAAGTGTTTCTATACGGCAGGTTTTTCTGTGCAACTTGGCTCCCAGCAGCAAACTCTGGAGAATATCAAAGCGGAGTGTGCGTTTGTTGAAAACTTTGGCGTCAGTGGAGGTGGTGTGATGAATTGTGGTTTTATTGAGGTAATGTGTTACAAATGAATGCGTTGTAGTCAATGTCAACGTCACATTTATTTGTATAGAGCACGTTTGCAACAACACCGGCAGCCCAAAGTGCTTCACAGGCACACACAAAAATAAATAAAAAAGCCTAATTTAATATTAATTTGATATATTCTCTCTGCTATTTACAAAGTATATAAACAACCAAAAACAAGTACTTTGCAGAAAGACAGAAAACCGAATGAAATGCACACAAACACAAGCTTAAAACAGTAACAACTTAGTTGGTGTTAGAAGCCAAGGCACAAACTATTCCACAGAAACATATTTAAATTATTTCATCGGTATAGTCATGATCATAGACTGTATATCAGAAATGGCCTGTAGGGGTGACGTCACTATGGCATTTGCCTTATTGAGGAAGAAGCTGATTTGATCATAGCTAGCTGGAGCCAATTCCCTTATATGGGCATTTTTTCCCACGACGTTAGCTTTGTGCCTTAACAGAATTTCCCTAACCCCTGCGAATGAAGGCATCTGATTGATCAATCCTTATACGGCTCAAATCTGGATTTACAAACATCAAATTATGAAGTCAATAGGATCCAGAGCGAGGAGAAAAAACTTTGTCATTGAGCACTTCCCTATTGGGCTTGATTGAGGTACACTGAAAAAGGGGTATGCTAAGGGTACAATTATGTTCTTGAGGGTACAATATCTAGTTATGTACCTTTGATGTGTCAAATTTGTACCAAAGACTACTGCAATGTTCCTTTTGAGCCTTAAATTCAGCCACCGTAGCACTCTCACTTCTAAGCAAGAAGGTCCTGGGTTCAAATCCCGGTCAGAACAGTGCCTTTCTGAGTGGAGTTTGCATGTTCTCCCCGTGTCTGCGTAGGTGTCCTCCGGGTACTCCGGTTTCCCCTAGCACTAAAAACATGTGCAATAGTTCAGGGTGAATGAGTGTTTTTTTGTGAGTGCGAATGTGGGACATTCCCGTGGCTACAATCTGGAGTGATCAGTGTTCATTAACATGTACTGTCCCAAACCAATAAATAAACAAGAAATAAGCAATAGATAAATGGTACAAATAATACATGTAGGTTCTCACTTATGAAAAGGCCCAAACTTGGAACATGTCTATGTCTAAATGTCTATTAAAGGATATTGGCTCCAGCTAGCTTATGTTCAAATCAGCTTCTTCCTCAATTACGCAAATGAGCCCTTAGTTAGTCCACTTCTAATATACAGAAAATGCATCTAAAAGTACATTTTTGTCCTGTGCTTTCAACGTCCATTATTGTCCTTAGATATTGTACCAATATGCTGTACAAAAAATATATCGGTACAATTGAAATGTTACCCACTTAGAAGGGAGTGTACCTTTGAGGGTACTGGCCCGGTGACAAGCTGTTGGACCCTTAAAGGTGCAGTTTTTACGCTTTATGGTAGTGGGTGAGCATGGTCCATCTATATACAGTCTATGGTCATAACAGACAACCGAATATTATTGACCTACGGTAAAAGTAAATGTATAAATAAATGTAACAGGAGGTTTTGATGACACTGCGACAGATCACATAGGAACTGTTTATTTACCATAATAGTGTGTCAAAACTATGTGTCACGTTAACAGGGAGCCTATAATCACACAGCATCCGTTTCATATAGGCGCTAATTAGATAAACGTAATGGAAACAAGGCAGTGGCATTGCATTACCTAGCATCAGCATCCACACAAGCACAAGATGATACATATTTCAAAGTTTTATGTCTCCTGTTTATGCAGCGTACTCTTTTGCAACTATCTGGAGACATGTAAAGTTTTCAGAGAACTTTGAAAATCCTCCGAGAATATGCATGTGCTTGTACTGGCTTGACTTGTGTGTAGGTGGACTGGGTAATCACACTTTTAAGAGCGAGTTTCTCCACTCAAGAGAAAGTGTGTTTGAGCTGCACCTTTGGTCTGAGGGCATCGTGCCTCGTGGCTACAGCGCCATGGCGTGCTCTAATCACATCTTATCCAGCACAAAATACATCTTTATCCTTCTAATTATAGGGATAAAGTGCTATTTTAATACAGTGTTGACTTGTATTATTCCTGTACTTTTTTACCTTGTTTTATTTTTGTTCTTCTCTGGGGCACACTGACTTTTGCAAATGTATTCCAATGTGGTTTTACTGAAAATGGCAAATAAATGGATTTTTATGGACATTTATCAACATTTATGGACATTGGTCATCTGCCCCTGGCTCTCTGTCAGGATGTCCAAACTCAGGCCCGCGGGCCAATTGGGGCCCTCTGTGCCATTTTATGTGGCCCTCTGCTGCTAACACAAAGTCGCCCTTTGACAGTGTCATTCAACCAACTTCAGCTCCACCAATACAGTCACGCTAAATCTTATTGTAAATCTCAGACCCTCTGGAATCCAGCCGTTGACTTTACTGTGACAACATTCTAAATAAAATGCAGCTGAGGTGTGAATTAATAAGAACATATCATATCTAACCCATTTTAAATTCCAGAATCCAGTCAATTCAGCTCAAATCCAGTTTTTAAATCCATTTGTCAGCCCCAGGTCAAGTCTGATGAACTTAAGTGGCCCTCTCACTAAAAGGTTTGGACACCCCTGCTCTATGTGTTTTTTATCAATGCATTTCTTGTTTATGAGTTGTTTGATTCTCTAATTTGTGTTGGCAAAATATGGGTTGTGTAAAGTCCTCCGAGATAACCATTGTTGTGATTTAGGGCTGTACAAGAATACATTGCATTGAATTGAATCTGAATAATAAATGTAGTAATTCAATGAGCTCAAATTAAAGCTTGGGGACCTCAATTTCAAACTACAAAAATGGAACTGTGTAGTAAGATTCTTGCTCTCAAAACAGTTACAGTCACTGATTTTCACTAACATTTCAATATAAGCTTATAGCCCAAAATAGTGGCTCTCAGGCCCTGTGCAAAGTTGTTAGCATTGTGCTTGTGCTTTTTCTTGTGTCTGCTGTGGTTTCCTCCAGGTGCTCCTGTTTCCCCCGGGTGCTCCTGTTTCCCCCACCACTAAAAACATGTAAAATAGCTCCGGGAAGCGCCTCATGTATGACAATGACGACGAAATGCAACAATTGTAAAGCGCTTTGTGACTCTGTCTGTGAACGGCGCTATATAAATACAGATTACTTACTCGGACATTATTATCCTTAAACGTTCGCGGCACGACTATTCTTAAAACACACACGTACTGTACGCGCTTCCAACATTATATCACAGTGTTTATTTGAATAAGATCTCTATCAAAGCATTATCTTTCAATGTAGATTTACGAGCTAGCTTTGTGTCGTTTGTGTATACACCAACAGTCTGACTTGACATCACATTTACATTATAAATTCTCCTCTCTGTCAACTAAACAGCCCTCGCAACAACCATTTATGGACTTTTAATTTAAATTAAAGTCTTGCATTTGTTGCGCGTCAATGTTAACGCACTGATAACTGCGTAAAAAAGTCTTTGAACTTCTAATTAAGGTACAGCTTTATGACTTATGGGACTCATTGGCCGTGTTTATACTTGCACATACCAAAATGAAACGCAGAACACACAACTAGATTTATTATGGACTCTAACGGCGAATCACAACACCATAAAGCAAAATATCAAATAATGATTTATCTGGAACTTCCTTCGCAACTAGTGAGCACACGGCCTGAGTCATAAATGTTGGCCCACTCCCAGAAGGACACATCACACACATCGTGCACTATCATGTATTTGTCCCAGTGACGCACCGTCCGTGTTGCTCTTGCCAGGTTCCAAACTTGGCATTTACTGTATGTAGTAGTTCAACTGTCTACTACTTTTGCCTTTCAACTGTAAAATGCATTATTATTTGCATTTGTTTAGAGTTTAATGTATTATAAGTATATAGGATATAGGATTTTATCTATAGGATTTTCCCAAATTTTAGGAAAGAATTGGCAAGGCAAGGCAAGTTCATTTGTATAGCACAATTCATACACAAGGCAACTCAAAGTGCTGAATAAAATAAGAAAGCATTAAAATCATAAATGATCACAGTACATTAAAAAGAAAGCTGAAAATATAAAATCCCTCAGTTGTATGCACAGCTAAACAGAACTGTTTTCAACCTTTTTTTAAACATTGTCAGAGAGGAGGCCTGTCTCACATCTTCAGGAAGATTGTTCCAGATTTTAGCATGAATCTGAAAAGCAGCCTCCCCATGTTTAGTTCTGACTCTGGGCACTAACAGGAGTCCAGTCCCTGTGCTCCTCAGAGTCCGGGCTGGTTCATATGGGACTAACATGTCACTAATATATTTTGGTGCGAGGCCATGGAGAGACTTGTACACAAGCAGAGCTGTTTTAAAGTCTATTCTCTGAGCCACAGGAAGCCAGTGCAGAGACCTGAGGACTGGACTAATATGGTCGTACTTCCTGGTTCTAGTCAGGACTCGAGCTGCTGCATTTTGAATGTACTGCAGCTGTTTTACAGCCTGTTTGGACAGACCTGTGAGCAGGCCATTGCAGTAGTCTAACCTACTGGAGACAAATGCATGGATAAGAATCTCCAGGTCTGCTTTAGACACTATGTTTTTGATCCTGGCAATGTTTTTTAGATGGTAAAAAGCTGCTGATGTTATTGATTTAATGTGGCTATTAAAATTTAAGTCTGAGTCCAGTATTACCAGTACTGCCCTCTCCACTTTTTGAAAAAATTATCTGGTCTTATTTGACGAGCACGTATCACCAGAATTATAGACATTTAGTAGGACCAATTGTCTTGATGATCCACCAGGAAGTAGAAAATCCTCCTATATACCTTTAAGGACAATTTACAGTTACATTAAAAAGATGGCGTCACCAGATTTAGCACGATGCAACTTCCCATGTGAAGTCCTTGACAAAACAATCATAAAACTTACATATTAAAATACAGTTCAGTAAAAAGTGAAAGTTACCAACGTAGCTACAGTCACAAGTCACAATGTACAAGATAAAATATCATTAACACTAGCAGCAAATGGAGAATGTGCAAATAAACTTGCCTTGCCTTGCCTTACTCTCTGATCTCAAAAGCTGACAGAGAGCAAAAATACTTGCATGTGCACACTATATATGGAACCAAACAGTTTTTAGAGCGAGGATTGAGTTAAATGGATTTTATTTTTTAAAAATCCTGTGCTTTCAAAGTTAGGTACTCCAGCTTTAATCCTTGTTTTCCTCAACCATTTGAGTCACTGAAATCTACCTCATTGGTGCATCATCTCTATAACTTGGTGGCTTTAGGCACTTTTACTATCAAAATGCATCTCAGCCATTTGGTAAAGGCCTTATAATAATAAAAATAAAACAGGGGCTAAAAATTATTTTAGTGCTCCTACATCTCAGCAAAAAAAAAAAAAAATACATTACTTTCTTCAAGGAGTAAGAAAGTAAACCATATTTATATAGTATATTGTTATGGGAATTTGTCTCTCACTCCACACAGAGATGGGAGATGCCTATTCTTTAGTGGTAGGGGAAACCGGAGCGCCTGGAGAAAAACTACACAGACACAGGGACAACATGCCCACGGTGGCGCAGTGGACATTAAAGGGTTAAGAAATACTGTAGCTTGTACAGTGTATCCACGTCGCTTCATACCATTAAACTTATCTTTTGATCGCGCTTTGCCGACTTCCATTGAAGGCGCATTCCTACCCCAGAGCCGAGCGCACGTGTGACATTTCCTGTACCATTTTGCATTTATCAGTGACAGACAAGCAACCTCATCAACTCGCACTCCACTCCAACACACTCCATTAAGGAGCGTGGAATAAGGGTGCATTTCCATAATATATTCTTTGTCAGGATCCCAAAATGGCCAAATTATCCATGCGCTAAAACATCCAGGCGCAGCGTACATCTCGCCAAAAGCAGACAGAAATGACCTCAATTAGGTTGTCTCACCACCAGCGAGTGTGACACAAGCCGGAGCTTTGAGTGGCACGGATAGATCAACACCCCTCTACTTCTCCCACATCACCTGGATGAGCACTTTCCATTTGTAAATCAGTGGGAAGGGTAGAGCCGCGTGAACGAGCCAAAACTCAGTGGGATTCCTGATGGGGGGCAAATGTAATGACGTTGATTTGGAGCCCTTTAGATGGTTAGTTCTGAAATCTAAAAGGGGAATTCTGATTTGTGTTGTAAGTATAAAGCTATGCAGGGGTTTTATGAGAAACCATTAGGGTTGTCACAGTGTTCAAAGTCCGATATTCTTCATAATAATAATGGGTTTAGAAGTTTCTCATGTCATTATTCATTCACTCCATACATGGTGGTGATGAACTACAACTGTAGCCACAGCTGCCCTGACAGAACTGACGCAACAAGTATGTGCCATGAGCCATTCACACATACACCAGATCCATTCTAGGAAATGGGTGAAGTGTTTTGCCAAGGCATACAACAAGAGTTTGGAACGTTACAGCTTCAGCCACCCCACTGTGGCACATGGTGTTCTCAGAGGTCTCCCATCACAGTACTAACCAGGCCCTGCCCTGCACAACTTCAGAGGTCTGACAGGATCTGGATTGCACATGCATGTATGCTAAAATTTGTTTTGAAACTAGAAACTTATTTCAGAAAGTATACTGAAAAAAATAACTGATTAAACGTGAGATTATCTGAGAAGTTATTGATTTTTTTTTTGTATTGTTAGCCGTGTAAAAAAAAGCAGCTTATTGTCCAAAACAGATGTTTTAGAAGATCACAGCAATATCAGAATTTATGTATCCACAAAATCAGAGTCTATTTAATAATACCCAAAATTAGTTCGGAATTGGACAACAATAACAGATATTCTTCAATGGCTCCAACTGGTCGATAAATATAAAGGAAAAAGCTCACACTATCTTGTAATCTTTGCATCTGTAATAATAACTGAATAAAAATGTAAAAAAATACGAGGGTAAGTGTCATTTAATGTTTAGTAGCCTGACATTTTCCAACTTAATTGTATATTTTGTATGCATTACAGCAATATGAGGCCTCCGGTGTTAAAACATACATATATTTTTAATCTTTGTATCAATATAGGCTTTGATTTTTACATCTAAGAACCCTATCCTTGTGTAAATAGTCATAGAATGAGTGCATTAGTAGCATTTTCACCACATTCTTCTAAAACTCCCAAAATATTTCTACATTGTCAATCTACTGTATTATAACTGTATCTTGTAGCTGCTAATATGTACATTTATTGACATACAACTATATATTTCTGCAATAGAGTGTAGTACTTTACACTTGCTTCTTTATTATTATGCTAAAGTTAAAGATTTTGTACTTACTTCGTGCTTCCTTATTATGCTAAAGCTAGTGATTTTTCTTTTATTTAGTAGAGAGTTTAGCATAGAACTGTATCCATTTATGTTGTGTTGTGTGTTCCTCATTCGTTCTCTTTTGTAACTGGTGATGCCAGTGTGAAACGTTGAATTTTCATATTTGCCAAATAAATACCAACATTTAGCTAACATTTCCCTCAAGCTGCTGATCTATTTACAAGCACTGAGTGGCTGCTTTGTCTCATGCTGTTCGTTTTATGACTTCATTACTGCAATCACACAGCAGCGGACACCTCTGCAGCCTATATACCCATCAATCACTGAGATAATGGCAGTTGGCTGTGGAGGATGTTAAAACTGATTTTACTGCGGCTGAAGTACATGTGACTCTCAGAACGTACCTCAGTCAACGGTAAAGCTAAAAATAATAAAAGCTATATATATTGATGCTATGTCACTTTACAGCATTGCTAATTGTCTATTGTGTGCACTTGTACGTAGTAATGGTTTAATCTGGAGAGACTTGAACAGGCAAAACATGGGTATTATTAGAAATGTATGTTGGTTGGCAAGTAATCTGACATAAATTAGCACATTAGCACGACTCTGAGGTCACATATCTTCTTAAAGGAACTGAAATCTCTATCATTTCTATCACTTGGTAAAGGCCTACAATTGAAAAACTAGGAGTTAAAAAAAATATTAGCGCTCCGTGATCTAAGAAAATAAAAAATGTTTATGTTGGTTGGCAAGTTTGTTTGACATATATTAGCGCATTAGCACAAATCTGAGGACAATATTTTCAAGATTACATTTGTTGCTTCTGTAGCGACATGTGGTTAAGATTTCGTCAAGCAAAAGTGGGAGTACTTGGAACGCTGTGAGCTTAGTTCTTCCTGTCTTCCAGCCTCAATTCCCGCTTTAGCTTCATTTTAAAGAAACATTATGTACTGTATATGTGTATTTCTTTTCATGCCTGTCTTATTCTATTTTTACATTTAGACTTTAACTAGAGCCAAAGCGATTTTGTAGTTGGTGGACCTCCTGATAGTGAGTAAATGGCAATAAAAAACAATTCTGAATTCTGTTATGTATATGAGCATCACAACAAACTCCATATTGTTTATTATGATGCGACTCTATATGCTAACTTGTAATTATCACCCTGATGACCACACACACAGCGCATCAAACATAATAATCACACTGGAGTCAGGAGCTATACTTTATAACAACTTCCCGTATTGAGACAGCTGTTACCAAACTACACACTTGCCTGCGAAGATGACGCCATGTCTCTTTATTGCGCCACACACCCACTAATGACAGCCCCGGTGGTGGTAGTTCTGGGGAAGGCTGGAGCTGGGGCTGGGGCTGGGGCTGGGGATGGGCACGTTCTGGGCCCCCCCTCCAACAGATGTCCTGCTTGGAAGTGTAAAGGGAAATCCACAAATGCAGCGACTGCCCACTGTGCTTCAATAACTGATGCTATGTCCGTGTTTTACTATTTCCAGGTTTAGTAAGTTAGTAAGTAAGTTATATTTATTTATATAGCGCATTTTATAGAGCAAGGTCACTTAAAGCGCTCAATACGGTTGTAATATATCACACTGCATTGAAATTGTTCATATGAGTAAGTTATGCTAGTTAGAGATTTTATTTTATTCTATTTTAGTATAGGCTCATTATCCATTTATCTTGTGCTGTGTGCTCCTCTTTCCTACGGTCTGTAACTTGTGATGCAACACTGGAATTTCCCCACTGTGGGATGAATAAAGAATCTCCTATAGTCTTAAAGTGTGTGACGTTTTTAAATGGTAAATTTGACTCAGGCTCCTCACGTTGCTTCAGTTGCAGTCCGGTAATACAGGCTGTAGGGCTGCACTAAACACGTTTTTTTGATAAGGAATTAGTCTGCCGATTATTCTTTTAGATTACTTTGATTTCATCCTGAAAGGTCAGTGTCGGAAATATGAGATTTCTTTGACCAAAACAAAGCTCCAGTGATGCCCATAGAGAACATCTTCATAGAGAAGTTACACATTATATATATGCATTAGGCTGTTTGGTTAAGAATACTTTGTCAACATATTTTCATTTCAATCTACAGTTATTATAGACATTTCTGAGTCATAAAACCTCTTCTGAGGATGTGTAAGTGTATGTAAGGCTCAACAAAGGATTAACTAAATTACTTCACAACTATTTTGATAATACATTAATTGCGATTCATTTATTAACTGGTTATAGCCCTACAGAGATTCTTAAACATTTCAAGTCGGGACCCTAAATATTACCCCGAAACAGCCTTGCGACCCCCAATTATTAAAATCTTAAACCATAATCTTGTGTAGATCACGTGACAGGTACTGATTAAACTACACCTAGTACCGTGTAATCTTGCCCTGATGAATGTGGCCGAAACACCTCGCCTATGGTTTGTTCTTTGGAGCATATTATTTACAGTCAAAAGTGCCTCGGATTTCTTCTTTTCTCCATAATGATGTGTTTATTTGAGTACTGTATTCTGCTCCATTTTTTGTAATTCTTGTATGTAACGATATCATCTCGTGAGTAAATGTATGTTTAGGATCAGAATGAGCTTGAATTGTCTTAGAATTATATTTACTTTTGGTTTTGGAGCTAAATAAGCGTCTCTCTTGTCCGTCTCTTTTTCAAAATATGTATTATGTATTTCTTTTTTTTTTTCTTTTATTGTGTGTAAATAAGTTTGAAATACATACTGACTATATGTTTGTTTTAAATTATGCCATTAGCTTATTAGCAAACACATGCTTTTACATTAGTCAAGTTTGTGCATATAACGAAAAACGTGATGTATTATTTTTGGTTTCATTAATAAAACGGATACAAGTTTAATCATGTGAGTATGTTTTCTCTGTATATTCTGTTTCTGTGTTTTCTACATACTTTTCGAAGTTTTCTCATAAGGCCATATCCACACATATGTTGAATGTCCCATGCAGCCAGGGTGTGTGATGGCTCCAGTGTTTGGTCCTCTTAAATCTCCCTGAGTCTCCACGCCTGTGTGCGCCTTGATGGACAAAGTGACTGTGTACTTTCTGCTCTGCATAGTCTAATCCCCATGTTCCTGTGCAGAGGGGGGAGAGAGAGGAGGTGGGGGGGAGAGAGGGGAGAGAGCCAGGGAGATTCGGTCTGCCTAATTCATGCGCACATGTGCCTGCCTGTTCCTCCGCTGACAGGTCCAGGGGGAGGGGCGCATGATAAATTGCCTTCCACCGGGGACCTCCGCGCACAGCCACCATGATGTGGGTAAAAATGGAAATTGCTCCCTTTCACCGTCATTACATCAGTTTAGGACGCGTGTGGGCCCTCTGTACGCAGCACCCGGAGAGGAGTTTGTTTCATTTGACTAACTGCTGGGCCGTATACGTAGAGAAGTGACGCTCTGTATCTGAGGAAATGTTTTAAATAAATAAGAGCGGCCATGCGTCAGATCTGTGCGTAAAAATGTCCAGTTCAGTTGTGTTGTTAAAATACACCGTGACTTCATCTATGTTTGAGAATTATTAGTCGAAGGTCATTTTACTATTGGACTATTTCTAGGATGTTATGTGAGAACCAAGGACCCTGCACGTATGTTTTAAAGGAGTTGATATGTCACTGTTGAAATACCATTTAAATATAATACAATTGAATAACTTATTTAGCCTATAGCATGTGTGATCGTGGTGTGCGTGCGTGTGTGTGTGTGTGCCCTGCTCTCTCACACACACTGAAAAAGGCCCATTGTGGATATAGTTAAAGAGTATACAATAAATGATTATACAGTTTTAACAAGTATTTAAAAACTTGCAGTCACACGTACTTGTGTGCAAGTGAATTGTTAAGTGTTAAATATTTAGAAATTGAATAATTGATAACATATCAATGATAACAATTAAGGCCAGACTATTAGGTACATTATTTTATTTTTTTATGCAATTGTCGACATGTGTCCTCATCATTTATTTACTCTTTATTAAAACAATACTCTGTTTGTATTTCAACTTTTTCGTTCTAGAAAATTCCTGACAGCGCCTTTATTCAAATGTGTTCATAATAAACAGCTGACAAACGCCATGTTTCTGGAGCCTATTAATAATGAGCATTATTAATATTCTAATAATAATAAAATAAAGTTGCGCGCTGGAGCACAAGGAGCTTTAACAGCAAATTGTCCAGACATCCACCAGAACACGTGCCTAAATACAATGTTTCATTCTTTGGATTTTTCAGGTTCAGAAAGAACATTTTTGTGGACGTGATTTGTCTATTTTCTGTAAAACTATTCAAAAGTGCAGAATGATGCAGCCTTTATCGGCCCAGTTTCGTGTGAATCATGTACGTGAGAAAATGAAGCACACTGAAATAGTCTATGGAACAGAATCGTTTGTTATTTTTCAGAATACATACAAAAAAATACCAATTCTCTTTCCAAGGTTTACATCTGAAAAATAACGGCAATTTAAAATGTGGACATTTTGTATTTTAAGAAACAAACATGCATGTAAATTATTTTCTTTTCCATGAGACATTAAATAAGAACAAATACAATCATATCAATTTCAAATAAACATCGAAATGATGACCCTATTTGAATTAGTATCTAACGTGTGTTTGACTTTAACATCGTTCAGCTCAACATAATGCACTTTGATTTGCTCCATCCGTCTGCATCTATTCTCTTACTTTATACCGACTTTAAATAAATACACCAAGTCCACGGGGCTGCCCTGTTTAGCGCAGTTCATAAAAACGTCTTTATATTTGCATCTTATATAAACTTTCGTGTCTCACTGGTATCCAAGCGCAGACGCTGTAGTCAGTCTCTGGCCGTACAGTGCATAAGGGGAATAGTAGGGCCCAGTGGCTGCGGGCACGGGCACTGGGGCACCGGGGGTGGGCAGGGGGCTTTTGGAGTAGGGGTGATATCTGCTGCTCAGTCCAAGCGCGTGGTGCGGGCTCCTCAGGGCCAGAGTCCCGGGGCTCCCTGGGGCCCCAGAAGGAGGCATGTGCATGTGACAGGCCATGGCGGCTGCAGCAGCGCTGGCCAAGGACGAAGAGCCAGGATAGCCCGACATGAGCTTGTCGGCCCCGGTGAACGCAGTGTGAGTCCGCAGGTGGCTCAGCAGCTCCTCAGAGCTGGAAAAGCGCTTGTCACACGGTCCGTTTGCAGAAACCCAGTTACACACATGAGGCAGGGGGTCATTGGGGAGCATGAAGCCGTATGGATACAGGGGGTGTCCGCTAAAAGAGGGGGCTGAGGAGTGGACTCCGTGGATGTGGTGCGTGGGGTACATGAGGGGGTAACTGGACTTGAGGGCGTTCGCTGCGGCCGCGGCTGCAGACTCGTGCGTGCACGATGCCCCAGCGCCTGCCAGGTGACTGGCACAGTGATAGCTAAGGCAGTAAGGGTCTCTGCAGAGACTGGCTGACATGATGGAGGGTGGAGAGGCCCCGGCCAGCGGGCTGGAGCCGGCCTTACTGCAGCCCAGAGAGCTGGCTAACTGTGCGTTCACCAGACTTCCCCCGTGGGGCAGAAAGTGCTGAGGGTAGCCCGCATAGGCCCCGGCCAAACTCCCCGGGTACGTCATGCCAGCAGGAGGCAAGGGGAAAACTGTCTGTCCTGGTTTGTATGGAGAAACGGGGGCTACAAGTCCTGAACCGAGAACAGACGCAGAGGAAACAGAAGTTACAGAAGAGGACTCCGAGGAGGAAGTGTTTTTAGAGCCAGGCGTCGTCTCTTGGTGCTGGTTCACCTCTACGTTAATTCCACCACAACTTACACTTATCCGACTGTGACTCGTGGTGCCTGAGCTGTCCGAGCTGCCATTTTTGTTACAGTCTGCCTCCTTCTTGTCGTCTCTGTCTCCACACTTGCCCTCTGTCGGCATAGGAGAGGCGGACGTGCTGGAGTTGGGACTGCCTGTGCGCGGCGTGAACGGCTGGCAGGTGGCGCTCGGCACTCGGAAACCAGTCTTCTCTCCTCCCGAGGACGAGTCTTTCTTGTCGGAAGGCTTGGAGTATGGTTTAAAACTTGATTTGTCATCCACACCGATGTCGCTGAGTTTCAAAGGGCCAGATTTAGATTCCTTCTCACTAGATCCATTTGGCGTCACGGAGGATAATTTAGAAGAAGGCGGTGGGTCCGGTTTGCCAATCTGAGAGCATGTCTGCGCCAGAAGTGCCAACGGACTCTTCTTGGCATCTAACTGTAAAACAAAGAATACACATCTGTCAGTAAATAGCAGTTATTTGCGCACGCATCTACGTAGTGTTTGTGATGCATACTTTCAACATTCCCTGTACCATAGACCGTAACTATTACGCACGCTAAACAAATCAAATAAAAATAAAACCAAAACTGAACAAACTACTTTACGCACATGCAGCAATAGATAGTTACTCTAACACCAGCGAATAGACAAAACCTATTTGTTTCTTTTCAATACAAGCCTGAAATGACGAGGCGAGAAAAGCACTAAAGTAAAATTACAAATAAAAGATGTGAATCGTACCTCGATGGGACTGACTGGTGTCGAAGGCAAAGGCTGCAGGTACTCCGGGTGCAAAATGTGTCCCGAGCGTGCAGTAAGCATCTTCAAGATCTTGATAGGGAGTCTGCTCGCTTGCCGTAGTGGGTCAGACGGAGGTGCGGAGTGGAGAAAGGGCTTGGTGCTCGCTGAGCTGTTATTCCGTGAACCGCTCCTTTCCCAGACTACGCGAATATCGGTATTTTTCAGAATAGACGCCGATGGAGACGTGCTCATGTCCCACTAGTCAGGAAATTAAACGGCAACCTCTTTGTCAGATTCATCAAGAAAACCAAATTGCATTCTCTCTCGGGCAAAAAAGGTGGAAAACGTTAAAAAACAAGTAAATCCTAGTGGCGAAGGAGTGAGACCGTGCGAGGCTATCGCAGAGATCCGTGGCTGCGTCTTCACCATGAGCGCTGCTCCGTGTGTGCGTCTGTCTGCAGCTCCTCGCTCTGTACTCCCGAAGACTGAACTGCGCGAAATGTTCACTTCAAAAGCAGCTGAATTAGTCCGAGATTAAAGCCTTTGCCGCCTTCCAATCAAATGGGACCCTGAGGTGATTGGAGGGTCAAGGGGATGTGACGTTCTCCTCTTTGTAAGCGCCTCTATTTTGACAGCTCGGGGGAGGAGATATGTGCAAATCTGTTGGTTGCTGTGAGCGCTCGCACTTTTTAAAGTGGAGGTCGGGCGTACTGCTGCCTGAAACCTCCGGATCCTCCCTCTCTGTTTACAATAGGGCAACTTGCTGAGACGAAGACGTGAGGCTGATATTTGGTTAAACAATATGGAGAAAAATACATTCACCTGTGCGTAAAACAAACTCTTTCAGTGGCAACACGGCGCACTATGGCTGCACATTACGCACAGACAAGAGTATAGCCAAGAGTATAGTTTCTGCACCGGCAAACATAAGACCAACCACATCGGCTTGAATTCCCTAAACAGACAAGCGTTGACAGGAATAGACCAATGTAGTGATGGAGGGATGTGAATGTCACATGTTTTCAGTATAATATACACCGCCCTTCTATTTCTGTCTCCACCCCTCCGTCAAGTGTCAATTCTGCTCCACCGCAATCAATCAGTTATTTGTCAGACGCTGTCAATCCGTGGCTTGATTTATGTCAGCCATTGTGGCTGATTACATGCCAGTGCAACTGTGGGAAGAGAACAAATGGGAAGAAAGGTTCAACAGGAGACAAACTTTTAGGGATGAAAACAATATCCGAGATCAGATTTAATTTGGAGGTCGACAGAAGAAATAGCATTAATGCGTAATAATAGGCTCTACAGATCTCGACAGGCGAAGAGCAGCGGCTGTTCGAGATGTGATCTCTTCATAGAGCACCTGGAGGTGACGGGACACTGATGAAACTTTAATAACTTGCAGACAGTGGCGCTCACATGCTAAGTGCTAAAAGGTGCTCAAATAGTTGCTCTCTCTGCTTATTATCCCGTTAGGAAAAAGCCTCGGGTGAAACGGGGACTTAAAAGAAACGCTTAACTATGCTAACATGTCTTTATTAAAAAAAGAAGAACATTATTTTCTCAATATTAAACCCAGTCGAGCCAAGTCACCCGGGGCGATGGTAACAAGACGGTGACTCCGAACAGAACCATGTCCATGTCTGTCCAAACGTGTCATGTGCCTCGGGCTCTGTCATCTAGAACAAGAACAACAAAGAGCGCACAAAAGAACTCCAGACATTTTATATCCATGTCACTTCGATTTTATTTACATACAATGAAAATGATTTATTTCCTTTAGGAGCCAGTAAAGCGCACTGAGCACAAGAAAAGAAGAAGGATGGGGTGTCAGGCTGCGGAGAAAAGAAGTTGAAAATGCCTTGAACTATTCACCGCTGAGATGGCTAATCAGTATTGAGGCTCCGGGGCAATCGGGCAGCTTTTCAATGCGGGTTTCCTTTCATCTCAATCGGGATGGAGGCGCTCAATTAAAAGCCTATCAGTTTGTAAGTAAATCAACGCCTATCAAAGTTGTCACATCAAACAAAAAGATTATTATTGCAACCCGCCTCTGCCATTAATCTCTTTCTGTGGTAATCTGTTTGACAGGTCAAGTTTGGGAGCAGGAAAAGCTGGAGTGGACAGCTGCTACAAGCAAAAAATAAAAGTATGAGTTAGATTTTACATTTTGGTAAGTGAATAAAAATGCGTGATACGTGTGGCTGTATACAACACTAAAACCAGGCCTTCATTTGACAAGACGTCACTTTTATTTTATTTAAATGTCATAAAATTGATTTTTCTCTTGTCTACTTTTACAAACAATTATCCATTTTTCTTATTCTTTATTATTCTGATCCCACTTTTATTATCAACATGCCAACATTTCTATAGCCTGAAAGAGTAGAAAAGTGCGCGCGGTGTCTCTGTAACTGCTCTCATAGTTTTGTCTGGCAGTAAAAAGGGGAACAATATGCAAAGATGTGTGATTGATAACAGGCTTGCTGTTTTGTGCAAGGCTGTCAGTCCGTGACACAATATGTGAGTTATTAGGGCAAAGAAGGGCAACCATAAATTTCCAGTGTCAGGCGAAAACCCTCTTTATTGTCCGTATGACGAATGGGCTTCTGCAGCAGACACCAAAATACTCGGCATTCCCCTTAAATGGGAACACAATTTTGCAACCATAATTCACGACATTTAAATAGAAAGTTTTAATATCACCATATATTTCACAACCTTGACATGTTATGAATCACCTCTTGCATGCAAATACAACTATTTACATCTCATGGGGAAATAGGAGGAGATTGGGCTCGAGAGTTCGGCTTTATGGGATCCAAATATGAGTTAGTGATTTAATATCTAACTCAAAGCAAAAAACAAGACAGAAACAATTGACAATACAGGTTTTTTTATTTAAATAATTGAGATGTGTTGTGACCATTTTAGCAATTCTACAAACAGAAAAAAAGCCGTGCGTAATTTATTATTCTGCGTATTTGTCCCTAACCTAAATAAAAATAAAAATAGTTGTACATATACAGAATTGTATCTATTTATTAAATAAAAAAGGATAGGCCCTAAACGCATGCAGCAATAAGAACTGTCTGAAAGTCCAAGTAAAGCAGGAAGGACAGGTTTACTGCAAAGTCTGCGTACTGTACCTTCACCGCATTTCATAACGCCGACGCAAAGACATGAATTTAAAGAGTAAAAAGAAACAACCACAGAGTTTCTCAAAAGTCTTTCCCTCTGAAGTACAATGTAATTCAATTCGTGTACATGGAATGAATGTGCAGACCCGGGAGGAGCGCTGCAGACTGAAGCCATGCGCGCGTCTCCTCCTGCGCCTCTCTCTCTCCCCCCTTCTTTCAGCGAGCGAGCGGCAGTGAAGGGGCGGGGCTACTGACGTCACCCAACCAGGAAGCGCTCAAAATGGACAGGCAACTTCAGTACAGCTTATTCTTCAGGCACTTATCGATTCCGTGTCATTGTTCAGTAAATGTCACGCGATAAAAGGACGTAAAAGTGTATTTAAAAACTATAGAGCAAGAAAATAAAACACAATATCAGTTTGTGTTTTCATTCTGACATCTGGATTCCACTGACATATTGGCCTACTTACATTATGAAGATGTATCTATGATGTGACAGAAGCCCTACTTACATTATTGCTCAAATGCAGAGGACAAATTTCCCCACAGTGACCATACAGTGTATGCTGTACCTTACCTCAGGAATGGCGTGTTATACAATGAATGGCAAGCATTTTCAAGTATTGATTTGAAATACATCTGGGTGCTTTTATTCTAGGCATATAATAAATCAGGCCTGTAAACGGTTCAAATAGTTTAATACTCTTGAGCCGCACTGGGCAAGTTATTATAAAATTGTAATAGTATATGTTAAATATGCAAATAAAATGTAACAGTGTTGCCACATGTGTGTATTGTCTTAAAAACAGTTAAAAACAGTTTTGACATTTTGTAATGACAACCCTTGCTGAACATCCACCTGAAAACCTATGATAACATTACGGATTTAACCTACTTCTGTCATCACCAGATGTGGAGTGATATCACCAGGTGTGGAGTGATTGCAACAACATCTGAACATTGTTTTGGGTGACCTAATGTGCTATATAAATAAACATACTTACTATACTAAAAGTAAAACATTTTTAATAAAAAAAAATGCTAGAAAATATTTTTCTAATTAGAAAATAAAGTCAAATGTGCCCTTAAATGTGTGCCAGTTTAAAAAGTCCTATTAACATTATTATGCATACATTTATAATACACATATCTTGAGTGACTTTCATTATAACTAGCATATTACTAAAGTTACTTAAAACAACTAAAGTGACCATAGTAACTTCAGTTAACACGTGACTGCTCTCAACACAGTACACACATAGTATTCAACCACATCATTCTTGTGTCACAGTCCCCATGACGCAGGGGCCCCTGATGCGGCCCTCCGTCTGTCAGGAGACCATCAGATGCAGGACTTTATCATAATAAGCCTTGAGCCACGTGTTTCCGCATAACACACCGGTCAGCTGACTGCAGGGACACGCGGAAACTGTAAAGGCAAACTCTAAAACCCTGCATCTGCTCCAGGAGCTGGGACAGACTTATTCCATATTCTCTTTAGTCTATAATAGTCTGTATATAACGAGACGCGGTTGGAGTTGGTTTTGTTCATGCAGAGGTAGAAGTGAGAGCGGCGGGTGGTCCTTCTCTGCGGCGGACTGATGGCAGGGAGTATCGCCCTGAGCGGGACGCAAGTAAGTTACCACGAGTTTGGGGAAAGTCCTACAAGATGAGGTCTGAGGTGCGCGTATCCCACAAAGCGCATTCATTGACGCTGTAAAGTTTATTGGACGTAAGAATCGGGTTGATGGAGAAAGAAGTCTTTTTCTCAGCAGGTCATGTGACGCGCTGATGCATGACTTTCTGTTTATACTTGTTCCTCTATGGTTCCTCCCACAACTTCCCTGGGTTATTGCTGCTGCTGTCCCTCTGCCTGTGTCAGATGTCTCTTGTTAACAATAGAAATCCCAGAGCAGTCAATTTGACGGGTTTTTAAATTAGGAAGCGTGAAAACTCAGTTATACATTTTAGGGAGTCGTAACTTCCTGACTTTTTCTTTCTCATTATTATCTATGAAATTATAATTTATTGTGGAAATGGACTGAATCCTGGACTGGTGCTGGTTCTGAGCTGAGCTTGAGAATAGTTACCATATAACACACCTGCATGCAGCAGTTAGCATCGGGTTGCCTTTCATCTATATTTTTGATGTATTAAAGGTATACTAACCATTTCAGTATGTATCAAATAAACCATAACATTTCTTATATTAGTAGCAAGAAACTGACACTTTTTGGGGGATTTTTGAATTCCATTGATTTGAATGGGAGCCGTCAAAAAGACTGCTATGGCAGTTCTAGTAGATCTAAAGATATGACCGAGATCTAGACATGTGAAAACTAGCGATAGAATCAAACTGTTTTTAGAGATAACGGTTTGTGATATTGTATATTTTCTGTGGTTTGAAAGTGTGGTCTCCCAGTTGGCATCATGTCCAAAGAGAACCTGCAGCATTTCATTATTTTCCATTGAAACAGCACTGATTTATTATAGTCCATCATCAGTATTGTGTCGTATCTTCACACAGAGGAAATCAAACGCCTAGGCAGATAGCCTTCTCGCTTCTCAGAAAGAAGGTCCTGGGTTCGAATCCCAGTTGGATCAGGGCCTTCCTGAGTGGAGTTTCCCCCACCACTAAAAACATGCACAATAAGAAAATAGTCCTGCTACGGTTGGCCTGACTCCTGACCTAGCCAGGCATCAACATCTTGAGATGGGTTCTCGGGCGCTGTTCTACGGCGACCACTGCTCCAGACAGAGGCCTAAGTGGCATCAGGATGGGTCAAATGCAGAGGACAATGTTCCCTACGGGGATAGATGAAGTGCACATTTACATTTATAATTACATTCCTTTTTTCAATATGGAATTTTCATAATACATGGCCCACTGTCTATCATTCAACATAGACAACATGATATTTATCCCCTTTGTGATGTGATAACACTATTCTAATCTGAAAAAAGGGCATCTGAAATGAAAAACCGTGTATTACTCTGTCATAGCATTACAATCTTTAACGTTTTGTCTTTTTAGATTTCCTACATCGGAAATGACTGCAGAGAGATCCCTGAGTACATCGGGAAATCCTACGGACACTTCGCAAAGCGGCTGGACCTGAGCTTCAACCAACTTGGGTAAGGAGGACGTCTATTTAACTACATCCATTTACAAACAGCGACACATTTCTTCATGCATGCAGCGATAATAAAGCTGATAATAATCACCAGGTTTTTTTGAACTTATGCACTCTCTACTGAAGAGAAGGACAAACGAGGTGGGGGTCTGGGGGTCGTGTACAGCCACTGAAGACATTTTATTGATGTAAAGACACAACCAAATCATTTTTGTGTGCATGTGATATTATAGCATGGAATCATAGACAGTCCAATCAGCAGCTGCCACGGTGTCAGTAGCTTTGGCCTTCAGATAACCACAACATTCAAGTGGAAATTCACTCCAGCACTCTGTTAGAACGATGAGTTCAACTTTAACCGCTTGAAAGTGTTATAAAACATCCATACTAGCTAAATAAGAAAATTATGGACCTGCATCACATGGTTTGTTTATGGTACATGACTGTTTTTGGGTTATTACGAACCATAGACCATAGAGGGAGTGGACTGACCAAGTGTTGACGTCCCCCATGTTGTTTGTAGAAGAAGACAATTTGAGCGGCGTGGGAGTTGTAGCCAAATTCCTCATACGGGCTAAGAAAAGCTGAATGAAAGCATCTTATTGGTCAATTATTATAGATCATAACTGGATTTAAAAGACTATCAAAACACAAAAAACACCAGGATCACAGCAAGTTCAGAACCACAGATTTTAAAGCCCAAAATGGTGAGTGGGACATAAACGGTTTATGAGCCAGAGGAGTTTTATCCTGTAGCTCAGAGGACTTTTCAATGTTAATCAATAGGAGCCAGAGTGACTTGGAGCAAAACTTTGTTCACGAGCACTTCCCTAGTGCGTTTGTAACTACTGTGATTGAAAATATAGCTGCATTCTCTAAGATTACATTTTTTATTGTAACTAATACACTGTAAACCCTGACAAGTAACGTTTGGAAATAAATTGGGTATTAACTTCACTTGAATTCCTCGAGTACATCGTTTATTTGATATTACCAAGTAAACTCGAGTGATTGCAATAAAGTTTAAATTTCTACTTATGCTCCGACTGGGATTCATACTCAGAACCCTGTAGATGAGATGCAATGGTGCTACCCACTCAGCCACCAAGACACCCCGCCATTGTCACACCTGCCTCATTAAAGACTCTAAAGTGAGGCTTACTTGAACAGAAACAGTTCAATTCAAAGAAAACCCTGAGTGACATAGGCAAGCTTTAAATAAACTAACAATAAATGAGTAATATCTACTTACTGGGAAAAATCTATTTAAAATAACTTGATATCTGAAGTAGGATTGAAGTTAGGGTTTACAGTGTAGAGGCCGACCGTTATAGTTTATTTGAGGACTGATTCTAATATCAATAATTCGTTGTCAAAGAGACCGATAACTGATATATGTGCTGATATCAATTTGCAGTAAAAGTAACAATATTGGCGTCAATATTTTGAAAAATACAATGTCCAACACTTAACTTAGTCTATTTAGTTAACAAACAAAACGGTACCAGTAATCTGGACTTGACAAATGATTTAATAGTAAAGAAGAGAAAAGAAATCAGCTCATACCTTCATAATATTGCCCGATATCGGGGCTGATATATCGGACTATAACTGATAATCGATCGGTCCCTCCCAAATCATGTATCTGGCTCGATGGGAATGCAGGTGTATGTTAACAGCCAATAGACATCTAAATTCTGACCGATTTTCTACAAATACACATAATTCAGCATCTACTCCTAAACATTAGCTTAAGCCATAAACACGCTGCTAAACTTTATTTATTCAGCCATTTTATATAAGTACGTGACCTTTTACAGAACAAAACGTATTAAAAACAGCACAGATGTCGGCAGTAAAAATAAGTTCAATGCAAGCCTTCAACCCTTAACGTTCATCATTCTCTTTTGTAACAGCTGTTATAACACTGATGTGGAACTAATCTCTAAAAAATACACTTTTTGTTGAGTTGAGACAATGTAGTTTTTGCCCCTCCACTTTCCTTATTTGAAAATCCTTGAATGTACAATATGATACTAAAATTACACTCTCATATCCAGGGCCTTGCTTGTGTACGTTTGTTAAGTACCATCTATTACATACGTGTTTTATGTGTTATCTATCTGTTGTGTTATGGTTGCGAGTAGCAATATGTAAGATTTTCATGTCAAGTCATCATTAAATGGCCCTAATATATCAAAAGGTATTAATAAACCATGCTCTTTTTGAATACTTCTTTAACTGATACCAGTAGTTCAGCCGAGATATTTAAATTTCGAAATTATTTTTACAGCCCCTAAATCTTGTGAAAAAGGTGTTGACAAAACTGGTCCCAGCTTTATTTGTCTGCATATCTGGCAACCCGAGTCAGGGATAGTGGGAGAGGTGGCAGTACCACTTTTGGCCAGATTTTAACATATTGCTCCATTAAGGAAAATCTAAATTCAATCTAAGTGGGATGGGCCAATCAAGTCACAGTATTTGTTTTGATATACAGCACTATAGAAATACATGCAGATAAAGTACTACATATAATATATACCTTAGATGTTAGAATAGCTCTGGGTTTGTCACTGCTGGTTCGACTCATTGTAAATCCGTTTGTTGCTTGATATCTCCCTTAATCCTTCCCGACCGTCTGACAGATGTAGGTATAATTGAATGTGCCCCTGTTCTGTAGGTGGTCAAAATGTCTCGAGCGCTTCAAAGATTTCAATGAGTTTATGGGCCGGGCTGGTGTCACGCTGGGGCAAGATAAAAGGTGTGATCGATAAATGTGACATGCTAATTTGGAGCAAATAGAAGAAAAGATTCCCCTGTCAGGACTTGAAGGAACACCTCGAGCAGCCACTTCATAGGGGGCTGTCTCTTCAGCAGCAGGACAAGCACAGTTGATCTGGCAAGTAAAAGAGCAGAGATGATGGTTTTAAGGTGCTTTTGTCTCTGAAGCCCTTTTCACGACTGTCAGGCCGTGACGCTGTCTCAATGGGCGCCCAGGCAGTTTTTGGTTGAAATGTGACATTCTCAGGCAGCTGTCTGGTGGCGGTGTGAAGATCTCCTGATTTACATGTTGCAACATCTTTCACAAGTGGATCTGAACAATGTGTGGCTCTTGTGATTGAGTTTATTATGGTAGTTACTCAAAAAAAATATGCAAAGTTCAAATCTTGCAGACGATTTACATAATTTTTAACACATTTCTGACAGATGTATTATGTTCTGGTTATTATTATTCTTAAAAGAGCAGCAGCTTTCCCCATTATCACTTTTATTACAATTTCGTTAAATTAATGAAAGAGACATTTTTGTGCCAATATCAATGACAAATACTGGTTGTTACAATGTAGTAGTTTTTTACATGTTTGTGTGTGGGATTATAGCTAATGTTAAATACTACTTCATTCTTTTGGTACATATGTTAAGCCTACAGTACATGTGTGAGTGTAGGCTCATTTCTATGTGTGTGTGTGTGTGTGTGTGTGTGTGTGTGTGTGTGTGTGTGTGTGTGTGATGTATCGATATATGAACATTCAACATATTCTCATTGAAAAATCTACAAAATATACAATGTGGATGTATGATATAGATCCCAGTAGAATTCAAATAAAACCTCCCTCTTTTGTATGACATTTTGTTCATTTAAAAAAAAAAATTGAGATATCTAGCATGAATATCAATAATCAAATGTTGTTTAGTATGTCTGTATACATGTGCTTGTGTGTGGTTGCTATATGCTGTGCGTCTACTTGTCTAATTGCAAAGTCTTTTGGGTGTTAGTTAAAGGAATTTGGAATTGACTGTCTTGGTTTTTGTTAATAATAGACAATGTAAGTGTCAAACAGCCTTGACCCCTTTGGTCTGTAAAATAGTCCATGTGGATCCGACACATTTCTTGTTTCTTGTTGACTAATGACCAAATAAATAATGAAGTAGTGGCCCCTGTGCACGGACCTTGTGGCGTGTCCAACATCATGCAGACTGACTGGAACAGACCATGTACGTGTTGGTTTTTGCAAAGATCAAGGCTGCCATTATGTTTCTTGCCCTTGAACCTGTCACATTAAGGACTTGATGTTTTGAAATCAAATATTTATAGATCCGATATTATTAATTCATCACTAATTTTCTCTGCAGTTAATCTCACACGTCAGATATCATTACCAAACATCAAAGGCGGGCGAGGGCAGAGGTGCGGTGAAGAAGGGGCTCTTAAATCATTAGAGGGCTGTGTCAGTGGAGTATTGATTAGGGATTTTGCTGGTGGGGAAATGCTCTGTTCCATCATTCCTAATACATCTGTTACGTAGATAGAGAGTGGAAGCCAAATGAATGTTGTCTGCAGTTTGTCTGGAGATTGACATTAGGCAGACATTCATGTTTGTTCTGCTATTATGGGGGTTAGTGAAATGGGCTCGCAGTGATCCGAGCGAGTGTGAAGTCTGACAAGAAAGGTCTCAAAGGATGGGTTGTACTGTTGTGTATGTAGCACAACTGCATTTTATAGTTTCGGCAACTCGTACATTGGGTAACATTAAAGTTAGTCATCATTTTTCCACCGTTGCTGATTATTCTCCATTTTGTCTTAGATATTACAATAACGCCATGTTTGCATCATAAGTTCAACCAAGGTTGAATAATGAATTAGCCTCTAACAAAGTGTATTGAAAGCAAAATGACAAAAAGATTAAACCCCCGATTTGCATAATAAACATGTATGTATTAAGTCAAAAGATTTTTATAGAAAATTATAGACTGTCTTCTTTGGAATGAACAGAAGTTAAGTGATAAACTGCAGTATTATTTGAATCTGTACCTAAGCGGCTTTTTCACCAGCCCTACTTGTAAAAATAGAATAAGGCAGGCATTAAAATAAAAATCTACATAACATTTCTCAAAATTGCTACGATATACAGTAGACACAATTTACACACAATAGGTGTTAGCAGTGCATGGCCTGACTACGTCATCCTCACGATTCTGGTCAGAATGTGAGTCTGAAACGGATCCATTGGGCTGTGATTATGGGGCGTGTTCCAACCTTTGCTCTATTGGGGAGTCCAACAACCGACCAGAGCAACGTGATAAAAACATGTTCGTTGTCATGCGAGAACATTTTACGTTGCTGCTTACGTTACTGTTGCTAATCTGCCCATCATCGTAAAAAGCCCGCCCTGACAATTTGATTGGTCCGGTTAGATGATCTTGTTCGGACATAATTCTGCCCCAATGCAGCAATGCCAGACTGAACTTCCTGCTGGAAAATGATGTAAGCAGGGCTAAAGTTCTGCTGCACCCAGACTCCATGATATACTGCATATACTTTATCTACAAGCTTGACTGGATTTTATAAACAATTGTATATATGGTATGAGCCAAGTGACAGAGCCATTAGCAGACACCCCTTGTGCAAAGCTTCCACACAGCTGTCCTCACACTGCAGAGACCTGGAGCCTGCTCATGCACCACACCGCACACCCACGGTCCCGACACCCAGGGGCCGGCGTCCTCTCGTAAAGTCATGTGTGCTGTCTGCTTACGTGACAGTGTGAGGTCAGCAGTGGGTGAAAGTGTGAAATTCAATAAGCGGCTCTACATGTTATATTGTTATAGGCGAGCCACAGCATAGCCAACCCCCCAGTGCTTGATCCACCCAAGAATGCACCTTATGGGCCAAAGATAAACCACAGTTGCACTTTTCATAAGCCAGACAAGAAGCAGCCATAGTTTTTAATAAAATATCAATATTTTCGCTGTCTGACATGGGAATTTGTTTTCAATCCAAATCCCCTATTTTTCCATACTATATAATACTATATAAGAATTAAAGTTTTTTTCTTTCCAAATAATGGTATATTTTGTTTGTCCCAACAGAAAGTGTTTTGTAAAAGTAACATCCTGTAAACCAGTTCCTATCGGATTACGGATGGAAATTATAATCTGACATATTTACATTCATGTTTCTAATGTTTCTCATTGTCATACACTGTCCCATTCAAATAAATAAAACTCAGACCAAGGCATGCTAATTTTATCTTACTAGAAAAGTCTGAAAAGTTGTACCTTAAGATGTGAGAGATCCCAAAAGTCTGTGTATCTGAAAACGAGTGATAGAACCACCTGTTTTGAGAGCTAGGAACTATTTAGATAGATTTTGGATGTTGCAGCTCGAGTCCTGACTAGAACCAGGAAGTATGATCACATTAGTCCAGTTCTCAGGTCTCTGCACTGACTTCCTGTGGCTCAGAGAATAGACTTTAAACAGTACATCCGAGACAACGTGCCATATCAACCAACCCGGACAGGGACTGGCCTCTTGCTGGTGCCCAGAGTCAGGACTAAACATCGGGAGGCAGTGTTTCGGATTAATTCAGCTGAAATCTTGAACATTTATCCTGAAAATGCGAGACATGCTTCTACTCTGACATTATTCAAATCCAGGTTAAAGTATTGTACCTACACTTAATGTACTAATATTTTTATAAGCACTTCGAGATACAATTAAACTTGCCATCTAATTGTCTCATTTTTTGTGGTTTGAGAATAAGCTACACCAGCTTTAGATTACCTTTTTTTGCTAGCGTGTCTTTTTTATTGACATCACAACCTCATTCCACTGTCACCTAACGTCTACAGACTGTATAAGTATAGAGTGGACTGTCTGGTGCATCATACACACATCTCGTGATATTGTTTATAAAATGCAAGACATGGCCAGGTTATAGGGCGGCTAATATGCGTATCTCTGTCAGCTAGCATGACAACGTGCATCCACCACCCAACAAAACAACCCTCAATGAGAAGGAAGGGATCGGCTCTTCTGTCGCTCTCGTATAAATCTTTGAGTGCATGTTCGCCCGTGTTTGTGTGGGAATAACAGTGAGTGGCTGGACAGGTAATGGCACAATGAAATGATGCTAGCGGCTTGTCACGTCCCCCAGCTCTGCCCCTAACACCACCGCCCTGTCTCATCAGCCTGGCTCTCTCTGGGACCAGGGTGACACAAAGACAGTGAGGCGAGGTCCACTTTGTTCCAGTTCAGGTGTGCATATGCAGCGGAATGAAGGCCTCGCGCTTTGTTGACACGTTCCCCTCGGTGGCGTGCGTGTCAGCCGCCGTTACGTGCAGAGTTGGCACAACACACGGACACGAAGGGGGCCGCATCTCATGACATGGTAGTGATAGGTCATCTCACTTTCAATATGGCGTTTTGATTTGTGGTGAAGTGAAGGCGTCTTAGATCTGCTCTGACAGTGTGTATGGGTGTACATTCAATTATAAGTATATACTGAGGTAATATTATATATATACCTACTTTATTTATAGTAAGTAAGTAATGTTTATTTATAGAGCACATTTGACAGACCATGCTCATCCAAAGCCCTTTACAATGTCCAGAGTTCAGATATTTTTCCTTTCTCTCCACCGCCGGACACACTGGCCCCCCCAGCCAACAGCATCCATTCACTCACTCATTACATTCACACCTATTGTACATAATTTTAGGCATGGGGAGAACATGCAAACTCCACACAGACAAGCCTTGAGGTGGAATCTAACCCAGGATCTTCTTGCGGTAAAACACAAGCTCTAACCGTGCCATTATTTAGATATTATTGTTTATCAAATATGCTCTTTAAAACATTTATATGTATAGTACATAACGTACAGTAGCAGTTGGTGAATTTAGATGTATGATCACATTTCTATATACTGTCGTCTTTTTCTAGCCTACTTGCGTCCTTTCTTCCATTAAAACGTTTTTTTAAGGAATATACATACTTTCTATATACAGCACATATGAAATACAATAATTACAGAAAAAAACGAAGAAAAATATGTGCGAACAATTTGTACTGGAAATGTTTGTGGGAAGCCAAGTCATTGTATAGAAGTGTCTGTATGTAAGGCCACCTTGAGTGTCTAGAGAAATAACATTATTAATACTTATTAACATTATTATTATTATTATTATTGATAGTGTATGTGAAAGAGTCTTTTGACTACTTTGGTGTCTAAATAGCGATTGTTAACATCTATGTCATAGGCTTAAAGTAAACACAATATTTCACAAAACTCAAAGGTATACTGTTTAACTGCACAGAAACGTGTGAAAGCTATGGAATAGAAACATACAATGGTCAGAATCAAAAAGTTTGTCGTATTGTCTGTTTGAATTGATGTCATTTCTAGTATACTCAGTTCTGCCCCTATACTCTCAGTTGACCAGTGAAATAACAGTGTATTTTTGTAGAAAAGAATATGCTTCCTGGATTTGTATATGTGCTGGAGACAGTTGACACGTCGCATCCCAGACGGTCTCTGTGCACCCGGACTGTGTTAGTGATGGCAGGCATTTTGCATTTTAATGACAAATCAAGTATGCTAACACACATTTGAAAACGAAAGTGCTCTAAATGTCGGCCGGCTGTCAAAATGAGATGTAAGTAGTCTGATGAAAAGAGAACAAAGAAGACAAAGTAGGGAGGCCTGGTACACCGAGAAATGAAATAAAACCGTGTATGGCCTGTCAGCTGTGTCATTTTATATTCATATCTAAAGAACATTATGGTATTACTGCGCTGCTAAAGCCTCACTCATCTGTCTTTCTTAATTCGTCACTGGCGCCGCGCTATCTTTCAAGTGGCGGCGTGTCAACACAGGAAAGGGCCTGCTAATTGACAAATGAGTGTCACACACATCCAGTAGTCCTTTTGGAGCTCAGCGAGGTAGGCTGAGGTGTTTGATGTGAGGGTGGAGGGCCCAGCAAGAGGCGTTCAGACTGGGCCCACAATGAGAAGTGACAACGGGAAGAGTCTGTCATTGTCTCGCCTAAGTGTTCAATCTGCCGGGATGCGGTATGTAGATTGTGTCAGTTAAAGAAAGAGGAGAGCTAAAACACTGGCTCAGTGAAGCTCTCGAATCACTTAACTGGACATAAAGGTGTGAGTATGCTAATTGTATTATGTTTAGAAAATGTCATCCTATGTCTCATACTTTTATCTGTTCATATAAAGAAATGCAGCGTTTTATTTGCTTGAAAATCACAGGACATTGACATTGTGGATAGTCCTCATCATCTGTGCTTTGTGTAATTGCAGTATATACCTGCACTTTAAGTTGTGCAAAGTTTTGCATTTGTGCAAAGTTGATGTCTGCATTTGATCAGATGCTTGATGACCTTTCCCAGTCGGTCCTCCATGGCTTGTGACCCTGACCCTGTAATTGTAAAACATAGTTTAAAGCACTACTACTCTGGACAGTTAGACAGGCCTTCTGTGAATCATGAGCTTATAGAACCTCTCCGCTGCTGAAATATGGACCATAAGTTAGTATCTGTGTAAAACACAACAAAAGCTCAGTGATGGGAGAAGAATAATCTGTTCGGACGTGGGGCATTCCTCAGTCTGCTCTCTGCCTCAGTCCTGGGCCATCTCATGGCCTTGCTTTGTGAATGGAATGGAACATCTTTATGTTCCTTTTGTTCACATTATATATACTGGCCAGTGTTGCCATTCCTTTTATGACTGCGTCACATTTTTTATTGTATATCCCAAGATGGATGGCGTGCCTCTGACACAGAGATTTACGGGCCTTCAGCTGGCAGTGGCAGAGCTTTAGAAGGTCCTGCTGACATGTAGCCAGCGCGTTGGAGGAGGAGAATAAAAGCTGACATTTTATTGGCTCCAAGAGAAAGTGAGTGAGAGGGTAGAAGAGTGGTTAGGGAGGAAAGGAAAAAACATTTTGTCTTTCTGCTTTCTATATTTCAGCAGCTGTGGCACTGACCCGCTTAAAAGTGGGGATTTATGAGGTATTATTTAGAAAGTTGTCATTGGTAATGGCTACAGCTATGATTTCAATTATCACCCACTAAGTATAGCTTAATTCAGTGCCTTGCTAGCCATAATGAGCAGCCTTGACATCATTTTTCAAAATTCAATACTTTGCTATTTTAATATTTTATGTTGACCACCGATTTAATTTTCCTCCTCGGTGCTTGGCATGTGCCGAGGTCCCACTCCCTCCAGCACAGTCAGATAGTCAAAGCTATTGAGTTCAAAGCAGTCCCAGGGATATATTTTTTCCATTGACAGAAATCCAATTAGTTTTAGTACACAGTCTGGCTGAATAAAGGCGGTCTTAAAATCTACAATATGTTTCCTTAGCGTTTTAGCAGAGTGCTCTGCTGGTGATGGATCTTTATGATTGAACCTGACGGACTCCGACTGGACGCGCCGCATTTTCTGTTCTGGTGATGGAAAAACAAACTGTCTAGATATCTTACTCAAATTGACGGGTATCTCCAAGTCTTTTGATATTGCGTAAACATCTTAGCCCATGATGTTGACTTTTGTGCATATTTAAACACTTATTAAATACTTAACGGCTAAAACACAAATTCTGCTGTAAATATGAGGAAAGAAAGAGTCAGATGTATAATTCATCAGTGACATGTTTAGTAAGTACACGATTTGGGGAGAGTTAATATGTGCTCTGGTTTTGACATGAGGGTGTGCATTTTTAAGTGAACATTAAAAGGAGGATGATTAGGTCTGGCGTTTAACTGTCAATAACAAGGCTGCTACTTCAAACTGACGACAGGGGAACATTTTGGATTCTCATTCTCCACTCTGAAATCAGCAACACATGCAAAGTCGTTTAGGAACCTCGCCAGCGATTAGGATCTGTCCATTTGAAAGGTTTACAGGGAAAAGGCAATATGGACGCCAACTAATGTTTGAGCTACAACCTGTGTCTCTCTTAGTCCATAACTCAAGCACTGTTTATGTTCAACCTATTTCACAGATTGATGATGTAAGCAACTGGAAGGCATGGAACAGATTAGAAGAGAAAGCTTGCAGAGGGGCAGCTATACTTCTACTTCCCCTGGCGTATTCCCAGATAGGGGGGAAAGAAAGAAAAAAAAGTTTTGGAGTCTGTTTTGGAAGAGGAACAAAGGCACATCCTCTGGTATAGTCTCGGCAGTTTTAGTTGCTTCATGGCTTTCAATCACCCAGTCTTTCCTAAAGGACCCAAGGGTGAAAAGTGGAGACAGACCCAAGTGTATGGGTGCCAGAGTTCAGAGATGATTGCAGTTAGCTGTGCTCCGGGGTTTAAGGACTACATGATAAATAATGTCAGGGAAATAATAAATCCTTTTAAAATGCTTTAGAAGTCAAACGATTGCACCATAATGGCTGCTAGGATTGTTTTTATATGCAAGTATGTGCACTAGGAAATACAGTAAAGATGCATTTACTGTGTCTTCGAGCTTGAGTATGACATTTCCCAATACTGTTGGACGAATTCAGTATTATTGGTTCATAATTGTATCTGAGGACGAATGTAAGATTAAGATTAAGGGATACAATCTTTTCACTTGTTTGCACATGTCTTTTTGCACACCTGAGAGATCCATTTATGTGAGCTCAATACATTTTTATCTTATCTTCTATACCTTATTTGTACCCACAGTGGGGAAGTTCAACCCCTTCATGTTTAAAAGAAAATACATTTTAGTAGTTTTTATGTTTTTTGTTTGTTTGTTTGTTGTACTGCCTTTTAGTCTGCAGCACTTTGAGTTTTCCTGGAAAAGAAAAGTCCAATATGAATAAAATAAATGATTATCTATTATTCTATTCTATCTATTATCTGTTAATTACTATATTACATTTCAGTGCTGCAACACCGGCTACAGAGCAGTAGGAATGAGGAGCACACAACACAAGATAAATGAACAATAACACTATAGAACGCAATACAATACAACAAATGTACAACAAAATATCGCCAACTCATTCTGTCAGCATTTGAATCCATTCTGCCGATTTAGCCTCTTGTAATGACTTAAACGAACACATATTAGACTGGATTAGCCCTTATAATCCTTGCAGGGAAATTACTCATCCCTCAATGAGTTTCTGAATTATATTTCTAAGCATTTGTGCAGATTTCATTCATTAAATGGATCAGGTTGGAGGCATGGATCGAGAAGGAGTGGACTACAGTATAACCCAGCATCCAGACCTGTGGCCTTATTGCAGAGGAAGCCGATTAGAGCTAGCTAGAACAGGCTATTTGACCCGGAATCTGAGACCAAATATATGCAAATTCGTGGTAGCTTTAGCCAAAGTTGTGAGACAGAAGACGCATGATTGGTCAGTGGGTAGACGATATACAAATACAATAGACATAGATAGTATATGAATGACAGATAGATACTTTTTTAATCCCCCGCAGGTGTCCAGTAGGAGCCGAAACACATCCATTCACACTAACAAAACAAATAAATAGATCATTCTAAAGGTACCCAACAATAACACCAGGATCACAGACAGCACTAAACCACAGATTATTAGTGACACAAACGGTCACTGAGCTAGAGGAGTTTACTTTTCAATCCAAGTCAACGGGAGCCAAAGCGAGATAGAACGAAACTTTGTCCATAGCTCTTTCCTGTTGGGCTTCACTGAGTTAGCATAGTTAGCATTGTCCAGCTATATACAGTTTATGGTTGGAGCTTGTAGTTCTGACTGCCACCGGTAAATATGTGCAGTGGCCATGTTTTGACTAAAATTTCAAAGAAAGCATCGCAGTTTTATATTTATTTATTTGTGACGTTTTCCCCCACAATGCCTCCGTCAGATTTTTCTGTTCCAGATCGTGTTTTAACAGTTTCAATATATTTTCAGTTTTGGAAGTGTGACTACTCTTCTCTCTACTATTTTTGATCTTCCTAACTTTGTGACTTTTTCCTTTTCTGTATATAGTTAATGTGAGTAGAGAAATCGAGAAGAGCAAGCACTAGTAACCATAGCAACACACTCTTCACTTGCTACCATTTAGCATTAGCCTTTTAGCCATTAGCCTTTTTTCTGTATTTTAAGTTATTTTCATCAGTTTTTACACTTATTAAAAGTGAGTAAAGGTGCATTACAATAAAACTGATGGTAAACTCACTATATTTTCACAAGTTTTTAGTAGTAGTAATTTTAGTAGTTTCATAATTCCTGGTGTTAACCGCCATCATTTGCTGATTTTACACAGAGACAATTTTTGCTGTATTGTCACTCTAATACGGGTCTCTTCTCATTACAGCTGTTTCCTTTTACTTTTTTATAAAACCCTGTTATTTGTTCAAGCTGGAGTGGTTCTGCGCATAAGTACTCGGACCATCTTCCGGCTGAACAGCTGCGGCGCATTCTCATCATTGTTGTATCTCATTTCCTGTTTGGGTTCGTGATAAACATATAGTCACCCTTTTCACTGCCCGTCTCACATTCTAAACCATATCTGCTCCGGACAGGAAGAGCCCTCCTTGTCTTTTCAACACTTTCTCTCTGACTACAGTTCTGCATGTCATTTTTTTTTATACAACTTTGCTTGTATTGTTTCCAAAGCACTTGGAGAAACTTTTGAGATCTGCAGTTGAGAAATGAAATACATACTGAGCTTTTAAAGGCTACTACATCTGACATCCATCAGCATGGAAATGTGTTTTAATGGTCTGGCAGGCTGCAAGACATCATACGCTATTGCCTCACTTTGCACCCAGGGACATATTGAGATACGAAACAGTGACAGTGCGTTTCATGTCTAAGCTCTTGACACATTGTGAGTTGAAAACTATAAGAATCTACACCATCTGCATAGCTGGGTGTCCTCCTTCAGATCTTACACCAGTGAGTCCAATTCCAGTAACGCGTTTGTCCGGCCTCGGTAATTATTTGAACTACAGAGCGCGAGTGTGCGATGCGTTTGGTGCTGTCGGTGCGTTGTGGTGATGCGTGAGAGCGGCTCCCCAGTGGCGTTGGTTGGAGAGCGTTTGTACTGGGGGCACACTGGCTGGCTGGCTGGAGCTTTCTTTATTTGCTCCACTGTCTGGATCCCGGGGCCCCTGGGTGCTCCGAAAGCTCACTTGCACGTCTGCACTCAGATGTTTGAAAACACCAAACAAGCAGAGGAAGCGAGTGAGCGCACAGGAGGAGGAGGAGGAGGAGGAAAGAAGGGAGAAAGAGGAGAGAGAGGAGTAGAGGGAGATGGTAGGAGGGCAGGCTATCCTCCCCGGGCAGAGAGTACCAGCAGAGAGGCCCAGGCGGGTCTGCAGACACTGATCTGAGGGCCGTTTGAGTGTCAGGCAGATCAAAGACTCGCCAACACTCGCTCAAATCCCTGCACCTTCTCAGCCCGTGGCAGCTCGGTGCGGAAAGGAGAGCAATGAGCACAATTCATTGTTTTGTTCTGGTTTACAAATCAAATTGATGCTCAACCAAACCCCCACATTGTACATTAGTAATATTTTATACATATTAAACTTGGAGGACCAAACTTGTTTTTTCACCCTAAATAATATATGTGGTTTGTCCCAACAGAAAGAATCACAATTCTTTTATTGTCATTGTGAGTAGAAAGAAGTCACAAACTAATTGCTTTAGCTCTTGGTGCAAACAAGTTTATAAGTAAAAATATAATAATGCAGGCATATAAATACGTTTCTTCGAATGACTACTATATACAAGTTTACAAAGTACACACAATAGACGTCTTGTAAAGTAAAATCAGAGTACAATATGCTGTTTTTAGCATATCATTTGTATGCATACTTGTAAAGAAAAGAGCTCTGTGAGTCGCTACATACAATATGGTGCTATGGTGGCCCTCTCTTTTTCACTTTTCATGCAAATATATAATATAGGTACCCCACCTTTTAAAATTGAGAATATTTGAACAATAATAAAGAATTCACAATCATTTATCATCACATAAATGTTGCGACAAGCCAAAAGTGTCTGCTCTCTGCCTCAGTGTTTTGAGAGCGATAAACGTGTCACATAGATTTTATCATGGTTTTTCTTTTCATAGTATAACAGTTAGGTACCCCCACCTTTAAAAACATATTTTAGATATAGGAATATTTTAGCAATGTTAAGGAATACTATACAACAAACATCACCTCCCACAGCATGCAGTCCATTGTGTTCTGTTTTACTTCCCTCATGAATATACTGTTTCATAGATACATAGAAAATACTCAGTTTTATAGATACATAGAAAATATACCGTTTCATAGATACATAGAAAATACTCAGTTTTATAGATACATAGAAAATATACCGTTTCATAGATACATAGAAAATACTCAGTTTTATAGATACATAGAAAATATGCCTTTTCATAGATCCATAAAAAATATATCGATACATAGATACATAGAAAATATACCAATTCATAGAAAACCTACCTTTCCATAGAAACATTTAGCGCAGATAAGTGACAGACGCATGGACACAGCCGCTGCTTCGTGGCGAGCCAGACAGACCGTCAGTCAACACACCCCTCCCATGCTGCGATGGTGGAGTGAGCGTATCCTTCCATAGGGCCAACTGTTTAAATTAATTATTAGTTTTATAGCGCACCCCGAGGCCCTGCACAGGCAGCTAATCCCTGCAGAGGGCTAATCCGAGCCCGCGTTACAGAAAATCAATGTTGGTCTTTGGTGTTGGCATGCCATCAGGGCACGGGGACACATGTCAGACAGCCCTCCTGATTATTTTATGAGCTCCCTGTTTTGAAGTGGGAAAGTCAGTGCAGGATGCTTGAGGTACCCAGGATTGAAAAGAATATCCGGAAGCCAAAATAAGGCCTGGTATCACCAAAAACCTCCCAGGTATAGGGCTGATGCAAGCCTGGGTTTATGCATGTCCAGAATGCATACAGTTTATAGAAAATACGACTGCTCAGGCAAGGTTTTGGTTCAACATGAGTTAAAATGAGTGTTTTCAAGGTCCAAGGTTCAACTTTATCGTCCCCTTAGGGAAATGTACAATATGTGTATACACAAAAAAATACATGTGTTTTTTTTGTGTCTTAACTGTTGATTCTCTGATCTATGTTGGTGATTTCAATGGTTTTGTTAAGTCCTCGAGATGACTGCTGTTGTGATTTAGGGCTGTACAAGAATACATTGTATTGTTTTGTATTGTATTGTATTGTATGTGTCTTAGGCTCACAGTGCACTTGGACACAAACACACACTCAAAGACACTCAGGAGAATCGGCTCGTCTGCACAATTTCAACACAAGAATATACCATAGTATCACACAAGCCAATCAGTGCAAGGATACAAAATAATACACTAGTAAAAGACCACAGATAAAAAACAGTATTTACGCAATAAGCAACAAAGTACATACAATGACTAAAGTGCTAGTGTGGTGCTGATTCAGAAGTACTTTGCACTTGCCCCAACTAAGTGCTTGAGCAGTTGGAAAATACTAACCACCCTAACCCTAACACTAAACCATTCATCACTCTTTTGGTTTCTTGAGTGGGAATGTATCCTATTCTCAGCTGTGATTTCTATTGATTAAATGACAATATTGTGAGACATATCCATTTCCACAATACACATTAGTGAATATAATGTCAGGGATGAAGCAGACAGAGACGGATCGTGGTGTGCCAAACTCTGGAAGTTTATTTAAGTTTCTCTCAAGTTCCAGTTGTTTCAATTGTTTCTTTCTCTCAGACAGAATAAAGGCAGTACACAGTTTATATAGTCATTGTCACGTCACACATCGAAAGACGTACGTGTCACACAGAGACAGTCACATCATAGTCAAAATAATCAGAGTCCTTGTAGAGTCCTGCACGTAGGCCATATTGCTATCTAATACTAACAATAATCATTTGTTTAACTGACTGAACACATTGGATTGAAACAAAAATCTAAATTCCCTTGCTGTGGGATGAAACAAGGTTATTTTATCTTCGCTTAATTGAATCATTTCAAACACAGTCAACAAACACACACATACACAAACTTATCTCGATTATAAAGACACCCTGTGCACACACAAACACAATTATATACATGCATGCCCATAAAGAAGAAAAATAGATAAATAAAAAATAAAATCAGTATAAGTCACTTTAAAGAAGGAAAGCAAGAGGTGACCATTTTTGTTTCGTTTACAAAGGATTCTAGAGATCTACAAACACTTTCCGACCCTTCACCCCTCTCTCTCATCGCCTGCTCTTGTTGAGGGCATATTTCTCTCACCTCCATGAACCTCCTCAGTGTGTATTCATGATAGCGATGAGAATACTAAAGTCCTGAATGTTTTGTGGCTGCGTACATGTGTGGCTGCAGTGACCTTGTGATGACCGCTGGTGACAGATGTGTGAGGTGCTGGTGTCCGACAGTCCTAAAGGATTTACTGGGATTTTGTCTGCTCTGACAGGCTGCAGATAAACTACTCTGATTGTCAAACCCGTCACATCCTGGAGTCGGACAGCGCTCGTTCAAAGCTTGACTGGATGACTAATGATCTTGAGTGTAATGTTTTTTCCCCCAAAGTGTCAGTTCATCTACTTTTGGTAATATATCTTTTTTTTATGACACACAACAAGAATATTTAATTTTGTGCATGTCATAATCCAGACAGTCTGTGTCTTGTGATCAGTTTAATATTCTGCCAGATTTAATACATTGTCAAAACTGAAGCCACCTCCAATTTTCTTTTACCTAGTCAGAAGTTAATACCATTCAATCAAAAATGTGAATATTTCTCATTTCTCAGTCCGTTGCCATATTGGGGAGTGTCTGTCAGTAATTGATGCAGAGAGGCCGAGGCGCTGTGACGTGACCCAGTCCCCTACTTCTTTGCACCTCTCATTCTGCCCATTAGTTTTGGATTACCCGCTCTCTCTTCCCTCTCACTCAGACTGGCAGCTGAAGATAATAGCTTTCATAATGTGGGGAGATTCATTCTGAGCTCCTCAGTGTTTCGCCTTATGAGAGAACAAAAATGTCGGGCCCACTGAGCCTATTCATTTTCTGTATTGGGAGATTAATGAGAACAGTGCTGTTCCAAGCCTTTTGTGACAGGCTCCAGGGCGTGCAGAAGGACCGCTGTCTGACACAGTCACACCGCTGACACCAGCATCTCCACTGACACTTCATTAGGAGTCTGGCACATGAGCACTACTCACTGCATGCATTGTTTTCATAGGGTTTGGGTCAATCAGGTAGTTTTGGAGTTCTATTTAATATTTGTAAACCAACTAAATCTAAAAGTCATGATTCAAACAGGCTAAACTTTAGTGATGCATGTAAATCATGAAGTGTAGTGAATACAACCAGTTGGGACTGTTTGAAGTCCAATGTTTGCCTCCTGTAACCTCACACAGGTTACTACTGGGAATGCAAGGGATACGAAACAGACAAATGCAAATACATCTGTTTGCATTGTACTCCTATTGGTTCTTGATATTCAATATTGATATTCAATACTTTTTATATTTCCTTAGTATCCATCTTTGGTATGTAAAAACACTGTTCAATATGTATAAAGTGACATTGAAATCTAGATATTTATTTTATTTTAAAATAAAATAAATGTCTAGATTTTTTTTTTTTGTGTGTTTTATTACGCTACAGAAAACACATGTTTGATGCAGTTCCAACACAGAACCCGGTTCTCCCATGTCTCCTGTACACTAAATATAGTGACTGATTATCAGTGTCTACTGCCTTTGTTTACATTTGTGAATAATATATAAAGTATGATATATTATTACAAATCTTTGCCAAGTGTTGATGAATGGTATCCAGAGAGAGAGAGAGAGAGACAGATATATTTGTGGGCCTTATGCATACTGTGTGCCAGTTTGGCAACAGCACTAGCACTTACACGCACATTAACAAGCCTGTGACTTTATTCTTTGAATTATACATATTTGTTTTCATTACCACCTCTGGTACCAAGCCTCACCATGCTTTGTAAGAACATGCTTCAGATGTGCTTGGCACACAGTGTGTCTGTGCAGTGCAGTTTGCCAATGATGTCTGATTAGGAGTGCGAGGGGAGATTAATAGATGTTTCTTCCTCTCATTTGTTATCACTCTTTTAGAGGATTGACTGACTCAGGCCTGTGATAAACTGAGGAAAGGCTGTGCATTTCCTGAATGTGACATTATCGTTGTTCTCGTCAGCCGGCTCCTTGTTGACGCCATGTCTGCTCTGACAGCACATCCCCAGTCGGCTGCCTATAGGCCTGTACAATCTCAGCTGCAGAGTGAAGGTGTTTGGATGTGCATTTTAATCCTGGCCTGTGTAATGTTTGCCCCCTGACAATCTGGGCCAGACATCATTTTAATGGTATGTACAGTGATAAAGCCAATAAAGTGTCAGGATGATTGATAATCGCAGTATTATAGCAATATGACTTTCCAGTTCTCCTCTGCGCTCCGATGATGGTTCCCAAATTGAATTCTTTATGTGTGCGTGCATGTAGATATAGCACACACACACATACATACACACACACATGGCATGTGCCACAGTTAGACCTAAGGTGTGAGCAAATCAAGTTAGTTTCTCCTGAATCTGCTCTAGTCCTTATGCAATACAGTTCCAAAATAACAAACTATCTGCTGAATAAATTATCTATGATTTGGTGGCGTCTTTGCTGTATTTGTCTGAATAACATGGATTTAGGAAGAAACAATTATAAAGAGCATTAGCATATTTCCTGAGTTAAATAAATCCAATGAAGTTAGCTTTCTTTGGGCTGTCAGGATCTGTGCATGTATTACCCATGCTCCCGGGCGTGTGTTTCTTATTAGAGCCATATCTCTGACTTGTGAACTTGTCTATACACTGGGAGAAGTTGACACACTGCAGATGCATGTGGAATATAACAGTGCACACACATTAGCCAAACTTTGTGAGATTTCTAAACATTGTCTTGCATTCTTAGGGATTGCGATGTACAGTGTAATGTAAAAACAGCTTTAAGACACTTCATTGATTTCGTGCTGGATGTTTGCAAACCGATAGCCATTGGTTTTAGATTGACACCACATGTAGGCTTGTGTGTGCACAGCGTCTCCGTGGACCTGCTCGGCTTTTATCTGGAGCAGACCTGCCTCTCACTCTGCCTCTCATAGAACGCTCTTTGTTTTATGTAAATGGTGATTGATGACTCGTCTGGCACAGCCTGCAGTTTTTGACAAAAACTATTGATGGCTTCTCTCAGTAAAGTGTTAGTCCAGGTGACAGAGCAATCCATTTTAAGATGAATGAGAGGCAGACTGAGAGAGAGGGAGAGAGGGAGAGAAACAGGGAGAGGGAGGGAGAGGGAGGGAGAGAGGTGGCGGGGGAATCATCGCATCTATCAGACGCAGCACTGACACAAGTCAAACTCCAGAAACTACTCACACGTGCACATACTGTCAAACTAACAGAGCACGATTTTAACCCTAATGTTGGAGGATGTGAATGAAGGTGGACCAGGTTTGACTGTACGTACGGAAATGAATTTGCGTTTTTAATTTGGTGAAATGGCTTTTTAGATTAACATAGAGAATGGTTATAAAGCATAAGAATATGAGTATTTTAAAAACTAAATGATTTTATCTTTACTCTTTTTAATGTGGCTATGATTTCAATCCCATGTGATTTTAATGTTTTTAATTACTTGCGTGATTTGTTTTTTTAAAAATGTTTTTAATATTTCCGTGAAACAGAATAATTGTAAACCAGTGTTTTTAACGCTCTGTGGGATTTAAATTGTATTTTTATATTTTAATGTGAATGATTTTTGCCTGATGTGATATGGGTTGTGAGAGGCGCTTTGTGTTGCCTTGTGTAGGAATGAGGATTTACAAATAAGAGTGGATTAATTGATTGATTTGTTGAAAACTAGACTCTGTTCTGGACTCTATATTCTCAAACCGGTCTGACCACATTAAAGGTCCCCTCTGCGTGTCCCGTGGAGACTCTGGACTCACATAACATTTAATTTGAACGTTAGATTTTCACACATGTCCAACTGCAGCGCCACTTTCACCACATGTCATGAAACCAAAACAAAACCATGAAACACGTGCAGAGCAAAGAACACAATGAGTGAGTCCAAATACATACTTTTCTAATATAAGTGGTAAAATGGTTTAAGTATAATGGCTTTTCCTGCGCTCTTAAATGTATCAGGCGCCCGAGTCTCAATAGGATCCAGTCTATGTTACATGCCAGTGAATGTGCAGCAGAAATGGTTTGATCCAGAGACTCCAAACAGAACTTCACACCACAATCACAGCACAAAAGTTTACATAATTAAATTGGAGTAGTAGTAGTAGTAGTAGTAGTAGTAGTAGTAGTAGTAGTAGTAGTAGTAGAAGAATTTATTTCAAACGTTATACAAAGAAAACAATATATACAATACGCAAATAAAGTAGGCAAAGGATCCGCTTCACACCAATGTTTTGCCAACATAGATAAAACATAACATTTACAAAACTTTAGGAGAAATCTACAGAAATATTTGTAATGCAAAATTGTTTAAATTTCTTTTATGTTTTTTTATTAGGTCTAGTTAAACTCTTTCCCTTGAGGTTAGTCGTATCTGGAATGCCATGGCCCCTTGTCCAAATATACCAGACTGTCAGTTGGGCTTGTGTGTGTGTGTGTGTGTGTGTGTTCGTATACGTGTGTGTGCATGTGACTCATTCACATTCACAGTCCCTGGATTTGTTTGAGTTGGATAATGGAGCTCTGATCCACAAGTCCACTGCATTTACTCCATTCCCACTCTTGACTTTGGCAAGATAAATGCACATTTACATTTGCTCTCAAACAGGGCCTGCATCAAAAGACAAGTTTACTTTCAGATTATTGCAGTAATCAGTCATTGAGGGAAAGTGCATTATACTCCTACAATAGCAACCATACTGCTAATCTGTGTGTGGAGCAAATGCGAAACAATGATGCTTCCCAAAATGGCGCTGGTGCTGACGTGTGTATGACAGAAGCAGATTTAACAGATGCTTCAAGGGGACCTTAACCCGTGAAATCACGCTGTCCTGCATCCAGCGCCCCGCCCTCTAACTGCTGTATAAATAGATCCTCGTGACAGGGTAATTCATCTCTGGCCATGAAAACATCAGCTTTAAAAGACAGCTCGCCGAGACCCCGTGCTTGTTAGGGGCCAGATCAGCAGCCCAGATGCCTGCGATGTAAACTCATGAAGAGAAGATTAATTTATCTGTCATCCCCGACTTTGACAGTTGTTGTAAATTTGAGTCCGGCCTGTGCTCACGAAAGAGGAAGGAGGGGGTGAGGGGAGAAGGGGGGAGAGATCTGGATGTTATAGGAAGGGCAGGGGAGGAAAGGGTCCAGAGTGGCAGTCATCTAAGACCCGCCATATACTGACCAAAGTACACCTGGACAATGTGACGTCTGTTTGAGTTTACATATTTGAACTCTCTTTTGGGGAATTTACTTTTTCTGAGTGGCTGAGTGGATAGCACTCTCGCTTCTCAGCAAGAAGGTCCTGGGTTCGAAACCTGGTTGGAACAGGGCCTTTCTGAGTGGAGTTTGCATGTTCTCCCCGTGTCTGCGTAGGTTTCCTCCAGTTGCTCCGGTTTCCCCTATCACTAAACACATGCACAATAGGTATGAATGTAAATGAGGGAGTGAATGAATGGTGTTGATTGGGAGCTGATGCGCCAGTGTGTTCGGCGACTCGCTTCTGTCTTCACCAAGTGTGGAATGATTGGAACAATATCTGAACTCTGAACACTGTGAAGCGCTTTGGGTGACCTTGGTCTGTAAAATGCGCTATATGAATAAACATTACTTACTTACTTACAAATAAATGTTAAGGCATTTGCATCATTTCAGACTCTGAGGATCACAGGGATTGGTCTCCTGCTGGTGCCCAGAGTTAGGACTAAACACGGGGGAGGCGGCATTTCAGCATGTTGCAGCTAACAAATGGAACAGTCTTCCTGAAAATGTGAGACAGGCTTCTTCTTTGTCAATGTTCAAATCCAGGTTGAAAACAGTTCTGTTTATCCGTGCATACAACTGAGGGATGTTATATTTACTCTTTTGAATGTCCTGTGATTTTTTTATGATTTTAATGCCTTGTGTGATTGTCTCTCTCTTGTTTTGTTCAGCACTTTGTTTTCTTTTTTTGACTTACTGATGACAATGAATGAATTAATGTATTGTCTTATTTTTATTTTTTATTTTTTTGTAATGCGTTCGTCTTAACTGGGAAGATTAGCAAACCCAACCACATTGGTGGAAGCTAACGCAGATCCCCAATAAACAATAAACTTTGAGTTGCCTTGTGCATGAACTGTGCTATTCAAATAAACTTGCCTTTCCTTGTTATTGGAGCGCAAATATATAAAGCATAGATCTGTTTTGTCAATGTTGCCCTAGCCTCGCCATCTGCTCGCCTTTTCCCTTCATGCGCAATCAGTCTTTGGGCGTGGACACTTCCCTGCGCCGTTCTTCAAATTCCACCTTCCACTTTTTTCAACGCTTCTCTCTTTAAGATGGTGTCCACGCAGGGCAAGTCTGGAAAATGAGTAGTGGTAGTGTCAGAGAAGCCATTTGGAGCCTGATTGATGGTAGCAGGCGAACCGCAGCCGCCATGTTCCCTGATCTCCCTGTGTGCGAGGCATGCGAGGCACTCTCTTCGAAACGGGAGAAGTCCTTTCAAACCGCTGACCACTGGACAGATTGCATTAGATCTCATCATATTTGTCACTGCGGCCCTAAATAGATGATGTATCTGAATTTTAACGTGCCTTGTCAAGAATGATCAGACTGGAAAATACGTATAATGAGATAGAGCTGAGAAGTGACGGTTCAAAAAGAAAAAAAATCATTAAAAATCTTCATATGAGTTTAGAGAAAGTCCAAAAATTAAGAGTTTGAAGAAAAGGTGGAAGTTTCCTAGCTCCCTTGTAACTACCATCAACTTTATGGAATATTCTGCCAAATAATTGTAACCGACAGTTTTTAATGTTTGTTAATCAAAACATATACACTTATAGAGCTTGTGGTCACTACTCACCAGATTATTGTTTAGCTCCCAACACATTTTCAGTCTGTTATAATTTCTTTATTTTCTTTATTTAATTTCATTCTTTTTTTGTAATCCTTACGGGTATTTTGAATGAGGGTTTTCATTGTGGAATCAGAAAGTAGGCAGAGACTTGATTCCTGTAATTCTGAAGTTTTTTTTTTAACAAACTAAAGAATGTTAACCATTTAACATTCACTACTTGAAGAAAGTAATGTATTTTATTACTTTTTGGATTTTCTCAGATGAAGAAACTAATCATATTTGTTAACAGATTAGTTTTTACGTTTAATTTTTTCTTCTATTTTATTTTTTTCTTATAGGCCTTGAGATGCATTTTGGTGGTAAAAGTGACAGAGACGCCCCAAACAGGTATATTTCAGTTCCAAGCTTGAAGTACATATATTGACTGAAAAGGTGATCCACCAAATGGCTGATGAAACCATGCCTCTCAATGCTATGTTTTTTTATTCCATTAATGACATTTTGCTTCTAAATTTCAAATGTTTGTTTTTCTGTGCATGGATATGTCACTTTGCATTAGCCTCACAATCTGTTGTAATGCGCAGAATTCCGTTACATCTCGTATCATCTCGAACACCAACTTATGTCAACACTTCTTCTATGAACGTTGCGCACATGTGTGTTTTCCGGGCGCATCCTTTTGTGCGATCGGACCTGGAGGAAGTGACAAATATAGCCGCAGAGATCACAGGCTTTTATTGTGGATTAGCATGCTAATAGGCTTGGAGCTTGATGTGACAGAGCTGGCTTCCCCTCAGAATCGGACAGCCCCGGGTGAGAGAAGAAGACGGGGAGGACGGGGGAGGATGGCGGGGGGTGGGGAGCAGGAAGCAGCTAAACATGGCTGAAAAGGGGGCGTGGCCGTGTGGAGGTGGCGTCCAGAGTTATTGCTAATTAGCATGTGGAGAGAAAGGTTCTGACACCGGAGTCATAAGACACAGTGACTTGTCTCTCCTCCTCCCCTTTGTCCGTCACGGCTCACAGCTGTGGACTTAAGCACTTCTTTTTACCTAAAAGGAAATCTAAAGATAATCCCAGGTTTGATGTTCGGAGAAACTTAGCGGCAAGGGGGGAAAGGGGTCATCGGTGTATAGGCCAACGGGTTTAAGCTGTAAACCGCCAACAAAAGCTCCGACAAAGTGAGTGCCTCCCAATCTCATTGAGTGTATTAGGAAAGTTCTGAGCGCCGTCTCCGTGCATGACTGAACTCCCGGAAAGAATAGAGAGATAAGCAACACTGCGACTTTAAAGCTCATTTTGAATTTGCCTCAAAAAACAACATTCAATAGAGGCGGGCTGATTCCTCTCACCTGTTTCTGTGAGTGTCAGAAATCAGTTGACGTGTTGTGTGAAAAGACTGACATTTCTCTTGTTGCTTAATCGCTTCTTTTGGAGCTGATTGAGAAGGTGATCAGCGAGTTTCAGGAAAGCTCAAGGAAGAGGAGAATTATTTTGATGCGCTTTGCAGTTTTGGAAAGTTTGCTCACTTGTTTAGTTATGGTGCATTTGGATTCAAAGTAAGTTTATTTGGCATTTGCAGCAAAATTACTTTGGAATACATGTATACCCGTAAACTCGGACTGCTATAGTAACTTGTAATGTGAATTGTACATAATATACCTTGCACAAAATAGATTCTTTTTGTTCTTTTTAACATGCAATCTGAGTGATTCTAATTATGCCTTATCTAATCTGATGTGTCAAGAAAAGTACTGAGACTGTTTAACGGGATCTTAAAGGTATATAGGAGGATTTTTTTATTTACCTCTGGGTGGATCATCAAGACTATAGATCCTCCCAATTGTCAATCATTCTGGTGATGCGGGCTCGTCAAATAAGACCAGAGAGTTTTGTTCCAAGAGTAGAGAGGGCAGGTTTTTCCTAAAATATGGGAAAATCCTCCTATATACCTTTAAGGAAAAATGCCTTGATTTCAGTTTCCAGTTGTTTCAGTGTTTTCACACAGAATGAAGACCCAGCAAGCATTTTATATGACAATTTGCGTCACAACAAAGACGCCAGCCCACAGGTGTTAGCTTGGCCAAAACAACAGACATAACTGAAGTCGCCGTGACCTTAAAGGCCTGATCACTTGAATATTGTCTTGCGTTTGCCCATTTTGTGAAGGCCAGATTCAACACATGTGCAAAAGTACCACAGTGAGCACCCGACAAGTCCATAAATAACTAAAATCATATTCATAAAAGTGCATCGGCTTGAGAGCACCTTAAACAGCTACAGCCTCGGTTGGCTTCGTGTGCTCTTGTACAAGGACAAAGCTGCAGCGCATTACTGTCGGAGAAGATAATGCCGCACCGATGATGGCGGCCGACCTTGACCTCCTCCTCTGACAGTAACCTTGTCATCTCGCGATCCCTAGTCTCTGGCACACATCTGAGGAGGCTCTCTGATGTCACACGCCTTACCTAGATCCTCACCTCCACCGTTAGCACGCCACCGACAACCTCACCCTCGTTTGAACCTTCCCACGTCCTTTCGAAGATGGAAGAGCGGCCTCAACCACTTTGTTTTGTCAGTTTTGTACTTTACCTTCTCGGTTAAAACGCCGCATTGAGCTTATGCCTCTTCTTGCTGTCTCCAAAGCAGATTAATTTACCATAAGAATGTGATTTTCACTTATACAGCGCTGGTATTTGGCAGAGGCGAGTGTGGGTGTGTTGGGCCAAAGCTCAGCCCTGGGTGATCTGGGGTCTTACCCGCGGGGACATCTCTGGTTGAATGAGCCAAAGTAATGTCACACTCTGGAAACATGATTAATCTATTCCTGCCTGTCATTTTCCACAAGGAGGCGCAGGTCAGCAATGCAATCTGGCTGTAAATGGATTAGTGGGACAGAGTCAAACATTGCTTGATTTATGAATGCGTTTATTTTGTTAAAGGTAGTCCCACAAATCTTATGTTCAGGGGAGGTCTGAGTCTGTTGCACCTTGTTGAAACTGGGGCTTAATGAAACCCCTGGCAGAGATGGGACTATTAAAACTGAGCCTCCCATAATGTTCTGGCCAGAGCTGTCAGAGAGAACACTGCTCTTAGTTGTCTCTCTTGTTTTACTGTTACTCGACTCATCGCAGGCCGAGTGAGAGGGAGAAGCAGGCCACCAGCTCTGTGCCGTACACTGCATAAAGTGAGAGAAGTGGGAGGAAAACATACTGTGTAGCTCTCTGTGAATCCATAATAGCGCCACTTAATGACAAAAACTATCTGGCCGTGCTGTCACTGAGACTGGGCTTCCTTGGAGCTTCAGAGCCCCTGTTACAAAACACAAGACAGTAGGGCTTTGACAGCTCCAAGTGTCTAGGGCCAGGGAAATAATTGATAGCAGGCTGCCTGCATCCAAGGTCCTTTAGCAGTAATTGCAAGCAGAATCTGACTCTCTGATCTCACCAGTGGTATTGGCTATGCCAGAACAGCCTGGCTTTGACAGATTGCCTTCCTGCAGTAATAACTTAGGCATGTTCCCTGTTTTCTCACACAAGGCCATACAGCACTGTCTCACCACAGAACTCTCCCTGAATCATCAGACATTATTGTAGATGTGTACTTTTCCTTTAGCTGCGGCTTCATCTTTCTGACGGGACACTAACAGAATGGTTTCGGCTGCAATAAGCGCACAACTACATTGTTTTCTACTGACATACTGCATTTTAGATTAGTTGAAGATTTCAGGACTTCAAAGTCCTACAGCGTGACGACATATATTTTATGGCATATGGCACATATCTCCTGAGCAGCAGATGGACGCAGCAGATTTGATTGATTTGTAATTGTGTCATAAAACCAGACTTTTATTAGCTTTATGATGGAGTTATGCAGGTTTTATTTCTCTGAAAAAGTTGCATTTTCTAACATTGTCTGTTGTCATGGTTATTGTGTTTGAATGACAGCCTGAAGGTTTTATGGCCTTTGGAGGCATGCCCCCCCCTCCCCCCCGCCCGCTCTCTGTGGCACTCTTCCATGTTCACTGTCTGCTCTGTAAAGCACTCAGGGATTTATTGTCAGCTGGAGTTTCCTTGATGGGGTGTAATAATACCGTGCCTTTCTCACCCACTAAGGTGGTGGATCCCCCTCCCTCGGCCGATGAGAGGACCCCTGCGGGCTGCCCTGTGTGCGCCTGTGTTCTGTGGCAGACTTATAAGCCTGGCAGCTCCACCCCATGGCTGTCCAAACAAGGTTTCTCTACAGGCGCCTACATCAAAAAGAGCAGTGGAAGGGGGCTGCAGGAAAGTGAAATGGCAGGATGTAGCCTTTAGTTATTTATTTATCTCGCCTTTCACAAGAAAACACAAGAAAGAAGATAAAAGCTGTTAGCCCGTTGGGGTGGGAAGGCGTTATTGTTTAGCATCCCAGCAAGTCAGACTACCTCCTGCAAATTACACTGGAGATAATGTGTGATTTTTGAGTGTAAGCATGCAGGAATCAGAATAAACCAAAATAAGTTTATACGAAAAATAACACCACTTTAAGTATAGTGTCGAGAAATGAAGACAAGGCAGCTGCGATCGCACCTCTAACCAGGTTTATTTTTGAGTCCTTCCAGATCAAACAAAAAGAGACAAAGCTTTTTTTTAATGATTTTTATCAATGTGAATAAGAACAGATACGTCATAACTTGAGATATTTAGTGGCACAGATGCTTTAGATATAGATACTGTAGTAACAATGTGGGTCAGACAGAGACATTTTGTTCTTCAGTCCACAGACAAATATGCAGGTCAGATTCCACAGTAGTTAGTCAGACAATTGTGAACATATATTTCAAGTGACAAGCAAATAAATAGGGATGCGTGAAATAATAAGCCACTCTTCTCTACTATTTTTCTACAGCGCTCGCTTGAGAAAAACCCTTAGAATCAGATGTGTCGGCGATGCGAACATGTAAATAAACTTTACCATGTGGTCATGCTGAGGCGTGGGATTTATCGCTCTGGCATTCAGTCCTCCCCGGCCCATCCGTCAAACCTGCTCTGCTCCCGCCCCCTGCACTGGCCCCTCCCACAGCCCAATCACAAGACCATCAGCTGAACTGTGGTCGACCTGCAAACACCGAGGCCAGATGGGTTCAGATGGCAGCGAGACAAGCCTATAGCAGCAGCATTAGCTACAGTTTTCTTTGACATGCTACAACCGTCCCTACAATAAACGCTTCTGTATTCTATTTCTGAAAACATCTGAACTACTGTTTCTTTTTGACTGTCTTTTGTTGTTGTTCTGCCCTGGCTACATCCAATATCGCTAATATAAACAAGCTAGTATAACCTTTACACACAGGGGAGGGAGGAGGATCACAAGCTGAGTAGTCTTATAATTAGTCTGTATTTTTGGGTCAATTTTTTTCTTGGTAATGCAACAAACCTAGCCTGGTTGTACCACACCATAGTACAAATTACATTTCGAATTAAGGTCTGGAGATGCTCTATTGACCTCCGTTAAGAGGTGGGAGGGGTTAACTCCTTTTGCAGATTGAAATGATTGGATCTGAGTTTACGACTCAATCGTAGTGCGCCCGATTGAGTCGTTAGCATTTAGCCTAGCCATCTCCTTTGCCGCTAACGGAGCCAGTGGGGAGTAGCGCCACAATTTTTGCCAGCGATTACATTTGCTAAACATTCCTCTTGCTCCGACTTCAATTTCTTGATAGATCCAGACCAGATTACTTTACTATTGCCAGAGGTGGGACAAAGTCATTGTTTAGCAAGTCACAAGTCAGTCTCAATTCATTGCCCTCAAGTCCCGAGTCAAGTCACGAGTCAAGACAGGCAAGTCCCGAGTCGAGTCCAAGTCAAAGGCCAACAAATCTCAAGTCAGTCCCAAGTCCTACGGTTTGACTTTCGAGTCCTCTCGAGTCTTTTTGACTGCGATTTGTTTCTTGTTGGTCTCCACGTACTTTTGTAGGCAAACAAAATAATGTTAGGAATCATTTTGCTGGTGCATTCTCGTTGGTCTCTGACCCATGGACTAACAGTTTGTTCCATGTCGTTGGCTGCTGGTAAATCAAAACTATCTACGTGATCTAATTGGATGTTGTGCCAGATGCAGGCTCAGTTACACATGCACAGACCACACATAAAATCAGAGCAGTCCGTGTCAACATACTTTTTATCTTTGGGGTTTTTAATGGGAAGTAGCAAGTGCAGCATATATGAATAGTATGCTTATATTATAATCAATTAATCTCAGTATTGGGCTGGGACCTGTATCTATATAATCAGTTTAATGTCCGTAGTGGTTATTGTTCCAAATGTCCTACTGTAGGATAGGGGTAGTATGAGGGGTCCAGGCTTTGGACCTGGGGCAGCTCGCCATCAAAAAAAAAAAAAGGGGGGGGGGGGGGGGCAAAGGACTGAAGGGACCAATGGAGGGGAAGGAACCTGGCCTGTATGAACTGGACCAGCATTAGTAATATCTCATAATTACCAATATATCATTACATAATAAAATGTCTCATATAAATTAATTCAATCAGTCAAAGCACTGATTCTCATATCAATGCACCATAAACAATAGTGCAAATATTAATCTAGCTTAGTGCACATAATTCAAAACAACTATCTAATGTATGCAAACTTTAGCAGGAGGAGCACAGCAAAAACATACTCATAATAATAGGCCTCGGCGCCCACACAGAAAAATATAAGAAAGAGCTAACAGAGCAGCGCAGGCTAGCGCTAGTTTGACTCACCAGTTCCTCTTTAAAACACGGCACACAGTGTGACAACTGCGTCGATTCAATTGTATGAGGCGCCTGTAGTGAAAGCATATCAATTACGGTTTGTAGAACAAAATATGACGTTAGGTCGCGATAAATACCTGCAGCTCGCTCATTTCCAGCTCCCCTACGACAACACACCCACCGCGCTTGTTTAGGGAGCGCTACAACTACCGCGAGGCTTTGTTTCTTCAGAGACGGTGTTCTGCCGAGTTGTGCCGCTTAGATAGGCATAGATAGAAAGAGAGATGCAGAGAAAGGTAAAAATGGCCCGGGTTACGCAAGTCTTTGCAAGTCAATTGGTGCAAGTCCAAGTGAAAGTCAGAGTCATTGATGTTAAAGTCCAAGTCGAGTCGCAAGTCTTTTTATATTTGGTCAAGTCGAGTCTAAAGTCATCGAAATCATGACTCGAGTCTGACTCGAGTCCAAGTCACATGACTCGAGTCCACACCTCTGACTATTGCATTCTTCTTGCCAAACTACAACCTGCCCATTCGACACTAACTCTTGACGTCACCCACATCTAACTACAACACCCGCCTCCCGTGCTCGCTGATTGGTCGGATGGAATTCTACCGATTGTAATCGCAAACACAGGGGCCAGACCCAGACGTTACATGCACGGCAATGATAACTGAGCGGAGTGTACGGACGGCTAAGGCCAGGCTACAACAAACCACCACAACAATCCAGCAAATACAGCTGTAATACATTCATATAAAAAAGGAGTGGGATGCACCAAAAAAGCAACAAAAATAGCTCAAACCAGATAATATCAACTTACCATTAATTCTCATAATAACAGTTTATTGGGATAACAGGGGCAACAGTGGCTCAGTTGGAAGAGAATTGGCCTTTGGGCCTGAAGGTTGTGGGTTCGATATTCCCACAAGACCTGCTCCAACTGATGTAGTCGTTGAGTCCTTGGGCAAGACACTTTCCCCCACATTGCCCGAAGCCCAGCTGAAAGACCAAGGCTGTGTCACCATTGACGAGCAGCCATCTTTCCGTGGACCCACCACCTGCAGGAAGATCAGCGAGGAACTGGTGCTTTGAGCATTGGGTGGCAGCTTGCATTGCCACCCCCCAACCCAGAAATGGATTAATAAAGGGGCAGAAAATGAATGAATGAATGAGTATAGTGAACGCCATACGAAAAAGTAGCCTTATCAGTGTATACAACAAACAAAATTGATAATGTGTTTTAGATTATTTCTAAAGTATTTACCTCTGGCTACTTCAGTGTTATTGATTAAGCCACAGATTACACACAACAATCTTTTGTTGACATTTGGCCTTGTCCAGTGTACTCCAGCTGAGAGTGTAGCTGCCTCCACTTTCACTTATTCACAATGTTTGTCATACCAATGTTCCCAAATTACGGCGACATAACTGGAGTCTTGTCGTCGGCTGTGATTACACTCAATAACATCTGGCTGTTGCAGAAGTGCACGGTAAATAACAGCTGTTGGAAACATTGTAACCCCCTGTTTTTCAGTTTGTGTGAATATGGAGGCAATTATATGTGTTTGATTGTCTCTGTAATGACTATGTGGTAATAACATGAGCTTGGAATAGAATCCACAATCTAAGGTCTTTTTCTCCCATGTCTTTTTTTTTACAGACATTCAAGACATTCTAGTTTTGATAAGTAAAATTTGATAATTTTGTTGTTTCTGGTTTTTTTGTGGCCAGTTTTTCAACCACACTTGGAACACTAAAAACGGTGGTGCCGTGGTTAGCGATTGTACTTCACAGCAAGAAGGTCCAGGGTTCGAATCCACCTTCAGGCCTTTCTGTGTGCAGTTTTCATGTTCTCCCCGTGTCTGCGTAGGTTTCCTCTGGGTGCTCCGGTTTCCCCTACCACTAAAAATATAATAAGTTTGGCATGTGCCTCCTGTAAAGGTGACAGCTCCCAACTCTGTGTGTTCTCTGAATACCAGAGAATATCCCACACAAACACAACAAGTGGACTCTCCTTAAGACCAGAGAGTGTCGACTGCAGTCTTCCTCAGCGTGGTCACGTGATGTTTCTGTGACGTGTCATGTGACATCACATGACCACTCTGAGGAAGACTGTAGTCAAAACCCAAAAATAGTTGTGTCTTTACTATTCTCACCAAGTCTCTTTCTCAAGTGTTACAGACTTGAAAAGAGTCTGAAATTATCCTCAATATATTTTTACAAACTCACTTTTTTCCATTTTCATTACAATGACATGTAGAAATAATCCATAAAGATTCTTTGGGCTGATACAGTATTAATTATTATGAACTTTCCCCTTTTTTGTTACGGCCACAAACATTCTTTAATTTTATGCAAGACCAACACAGATTGACAAATACGTAAATGAAGTGAAACCTGAACAATGCATCACTGCATGAAAAGTTAGATTTTCGTCACCCCAAACGGCAGGAAATCACCCTCTTTTTCGGGTATCTCAGGCAGTTTTCAAGACCCGCTGTTAGGGTGCCCTGAGCTCCAAACTGTCGCATCCGTACCATGCTAATGTCCCTACTTTGCATATGAATGCAGCGAAACCGTGCGGCCGCCGAGCGCTAATGGCCCTAATTAGCATATGAATGCAGCGTCTGGCCGGCTGCGTGAATACCCTTTTCACATTGGCATACCACTACTTTCAAACAAAACAAAAAACACTCGTGATTAGCTGAAAAATCACACGTGACCAGGCCAAGCCAAATGAAGCTAACTACTCATTGGATGAAGTCACTACTTTCAAATAAGTATAATCCCTCGTGATTGGCTGGCAGATCTGTCATTATTGGTCACCCTGCCTCATAATTTAATGTAATAATATTAATATAAATATATATTTATTCATATTATGCTGCATATATTTTATCTTTATATATGTATATATGTTCATCTTTATATTTATGTAGGCTTCTACACTATTATTAGGCCATCAACGACATTTATAGAGGAAATGAACATCTACCAGGATTATGAAAATGCAAAGAAAGTTTTATTAAAAAAGGTTTATTATACACACACACACACGGCTATCTGCCCACACATTAATTTAAAAAAAATAAATCACAAGTCCGTGAACAGCAAAGCCTCCCCTGGGTTGTTGTCTGTTGGCTGCCTTCTTTCCGAGGGAGGTCCGTGGCACAGACGTCTAATGTGCGTGGCTCTGAACTTCCGCGCCGCCTCTAACCGGGATTGCAGCTTCACACAGAGTTCAGAGAGCTCCGGCTTTCTAAAAGACGGCGACCTCACAATCCACCCAGACACACCGTCCACAACGCCTTCCTCTTCATCTGACATTAGCTCTACAGTGGCAGACTTCCAGAGATCCACCTCGTCAGCTTCGAGCACACCCCGTCTCAATTTCAGCAGCTGAAAAAAACAAACAAAAAAGAATCAGTAAATTTTAATAGCCACATCAAATCCGTGACAGCAGCTTTTTCCTATTTAAACATCGACTGAATCAAGAACAGTGTCTAAAGCAGATTCTTATCCATGCATTTGCATCTGTATAACAGCTGCAGACCCTGCAGTACATTCAAAATGCACCACCTGAAGTCCTGACCAGAACCAGGAAGTACGATGGCAAGGCAAGTTTATTTGTACAGCACAATTTCATACACAAGGCAACTCAAAGTGCTGAACAAAATAAGAAAGCATTAAAACCCTAAATAATCACAGTACATTAAAAAGATAAAAATATAAACTCCCTTAGTTGTATGCACAGCTAAACCAAACAGTTTTAACCTGGTTTTAAACATTGTCAGAGAAGAGGCCTGTCTCACTTTAGCTGTGCTACAACTGAGGGATTTTATATTTATCTGTGTTAATGTACTGTGATTATTTATTTTAATGCTTTCTTTTGTTCAGCACTTTGAGTTTCCTTGTGTGTGAATTGTGCTACACAAATAAACCTCCCTTGCCTTACTGTGCAATGCACTGTTAAGTCTGCTGCCATTTCCGCTGACGGCCGCATGAAGTTGTGAAGGACACAGGTTGCCTTAACACACACACCAGTCGAGCCCTGGAGAGGCGGTAGTTAAAAGGTGTTGCTTTCAGGGGGAAGACCGCCACGGCTGGGATAGGGACGCATCATGTGCCGCTGCAGTGGAGCGCCAGTCGTCTGTGGTGGGAACCGCCATGAACTCCTCCACCGGAAAGTCCCAGATGGCCGTAACTACCTCGGGGATGACTTTGGAGACAGTGGACACACCGACCCTGAAGCTGCTCCCGATGGTAGTTTACGAATCCCCAGTGGCAAGGAACCTGATAAAATAAAAAGAAGACATTAATTGAATGTGCACATGGAGTGAGAGACAAATGTCCCATAACAATAAAAAGGTGCTTTGTGACTGGTCTGTGAAAGGCGCTATATACATGAAGAATAGACACAGACACACACACACACACACAGAGAGACAAGGAAACACAGACAGAAATAAACACACACAGACAGACTCGCTTCCACCCTCACCATGTGTGGAATGATTGGAACAATATCTGAACTCTGAACATTGTAAAGCGCTTTGGGTGACCTTGGTCTGTAGAATGCGCTATATAAATAGACATTACTTACTTATAAAGACACGCACAGAGACAAAGACACACACAAACAGACCGAAAAGACACACACACAGAGACAAAGACACACACAAACAGACCGAACACACACACACAGAGACAAAGACACACACAAACAGACCGAACACACACACAGAGACAAAGACACACACTCACATACACAATTACTGACCGTAGGCAGATGGAGGGGCGCTCTGCAGGAGAGATGGAACGTCTGTAGTTGGTGTCTTGGTGAGAGATTCGTGCACCTACGCGGCCCAACAGGTCATCGAACTGGGCCACCGTGAGACGGAAGTGCCGCTGAAATCGCACCTCATCCAGCCGCAGCTCTTGTAACAAATGGTGGAACTCGCCATACTCTGACCGTCTCTGGAGGATATCGTGAACCCAGACACGCCGTCGTGCACGCCGCTAGAAAACAATCAAAAGAGTGGTATGAATAAAAATCAAACACAAGACGCAGTAACATGAAACAAGGAAGGAGAAACAAGTCACTTACACACAATAACGTCTTTATCAACATCATGGAAATGTGGACTTGCAGATATCGTGTCGAGCAAAAATGAGGTCACCGCCTCATTACGAGGAGAGATTAGTCTGAAAACAAAATGTACAGTTATGATTGGTATCTATACGTATCCATTTCCTTAATGTGATATTCTATAGCTTTTACCCTTGCTCTGGCTCGTAGCGCCTGGAATTCCGTCTCCGAGTTGTGAAGACGACGTACCGATTCCTGTAAATGACAAAACATACACTTTAATAAAGCTTGTTCTTTTGCAAGGCTACTAGACTCTAGCCCTACTGGCAGGCACCGCACCTTTCACGGGCCTATTAACTCCGATTATAGGCCTAGTAGGCTACTCTTATCTTTGGTTTTCGGCTAGGCTACTTAGCTTAGCTAGCAGTCATTGAACATATTCTTACCGCAAGCTTGAGATTTGTTGTTCTTTATAGCTTTATACCATCTATAGCTTAGTTAAGAGACCGGGTCGAACTTGCGCTCCACCCACTCGGGCCAGGCTACTCTTATCTTTGGTTTTAGGCTATGCTACTTAGCTTAGCAAGCGTTCATCAACATAATTCTTACCGCAAGCTTGGGATTGCGGACCCGTCTTCTCTTGTCGGAGTTCGTCTCTCCCGCGCTGTTTAACTCCAGAGCCACCAACTTCTCCTCCAGGGACAGCAACCTGGAGTCTACAGAATCCAAGCGCTCCTTTATATCGGCAGTATTTAGATTAATCTGACGAGACAGTCCGCTGATAGCAATCAGCAGTCTTCTATCGTCAGTCTGCGGACTGGCTGTAATCTGTGGATCGCGTCCAAGAGGAGTTGAAGGCGAGTGGAACGTGAGACGTAAGTACTGCTGTGTCGTGCCCATAACCTCCCACGTGATTGGACGAGGAGTCGAAGGCTCGTCAGGCCCCTCCAATCAGATGGGAGGTCATTGTTACAGGGAAAGACTAGCGAAACTGGGTTGCAACCACGTGACCAAAAGGGGCGTGGCTTGAGGCTGTAGGACAGGAAGTATTTTTCTCCTATTAAATAGAATCTTCTTCTTTCTTCTTCCATATTAGGCATTTTCCTAAAAATCAACACCCGTTAGTTAATCAATTTTAGTGAAATAAAGACTCCATCAGTTCCCCACTTGATATGAGCAGTTGCCACAACTGCACACGCCACAGAAAAAGAGCATTTTGACTCGGAATGAGGACTTCCTCATGGCTTTACAGGATTTACAGCAGATCAGTGGAAAAACTGGACAACCATTTACTCACTGTTTTGTCTGAAGGGTCTTATCGACAACAGACACTATGACATGTGGTTTGACTTTGTTCAGGCTTGTATCATACTTTGCTCCAGAGTCATATCTGTCAATAGACTGGAAGAAGCAGATGGATACCTGCAGACTTTTCTCTCCAAATTTGTCAAACTGTTTGGCCCATTGCACTGCACGCCCAACATGCATTTACATCTCCATTTGAAAGAATGCATGTTGGATTACGGACCAGTTTATTCTTTTTGGTGTTTTTCATTTGAGCGTTTTAATGGAACACTGGGAAAGTTTCATCACAACAATAGGACAATTGAAGTCCAGATTATGAGGCAATTTCAGCAGAGCCAACAGCTTCATATGCCATGGACGTGTGAATATGGTACAGAATTTGCCAGTATTTTAGGAAGACAAATGGTTGGGACTTTGTCATGCAATGACACAGCTGATATGCTTTACGTGAAGCACACTGCTTTGGTGTCAGCGGAAAGACTTTTCTTAGAAAACTGTACAGTGGTGCCTCTGTCTCCATTCCACCAGACAATCTTGGATGTGTCCGACAGACATGCAATGTTGACAATGTATCACCAGATGTACCCTTGTGTCACTGATGTTGACTGCTTTGCCATGACATGTAAACGCGTAACATATATGAATGTAACTTACTCAATCGATGGATCTAGAGCAGAAAGGTCAGCATATGTATATGCTAAGTGGTGTGGGAACACTAACAGTTTTGAGGAACCCATCCTTGACCCTTTAGCAGAACTACGACCAGCCATTATAAAACAGTTTATGGTTGTTAATGTTGTCTCAAAGGGTACTGCATTTAAGCACGTTATTGCACAAGTTTCCTGGCTTCATCCCCATCCGGACAGACATTTTTATGGAAAGCCAATAGAAGTTTGGTGCTTGCAGGGAACAGACACGTCGCATCCAGCATCATTTCTGCCAGTTGAGCGTATTGCTGGGAGATGTGTGGTTAATACAACCTCTGTGCATTTAAGTAAGACCAAAGAAAAGGTCACTGTAGTCATGCCACTATGCTCAGTAGTTGAGCTCTAAGAGACCTTAATCTCTGCAGACCTGTCATTCTGATTTTAATGTTTGCATGGAGTGCACATTTTACCTTGCTGATTTTGATTAAATCTTTTTGAAGTCAATTATTTTGTATCTTGTTTTTTTTACATGAAGCTTACTTTTATTAAATAAATCAATCCAAGCTAAAATGAGTCTCTTATTAGGCTACTCAGCCTGATCTATTTGTACTAGAGATTTTCTTACCTTGTCACCCTGATTAGCATTTGTATAGCTCACAGCATTTTCATTTGCATGTCAAAACCTCCCCTAGAATTAGGAGGAGGGGGGAACAACAGCCAAGCAAATTCCTGTGAAGAGCCGTTTACACCTGAACTTCTGCAATCATTTACAGAGCCGCTTAGGGACGAAAATCACACTTTTCATGCAGTGGCATGTCATTATTATTGTGTAAGAAAAAAAAAATAGTGGGAAATGTGTAATTCACTATAAATGGGATACATCAATATCAAATTATTGTAGAAATAACACGATTGTTTATTTTTTAGCCGTACATACAACTGAGGGACTTTAGCTTTACCCTTTTTAATGTACTGTGAATATTTATGATTTAATTCGGGCGTTCTGCTCTCCCAAAATTCCATCCGATGGGCGGGTGAGCGACTGAATTTTGCGTTGCATTATGGGTAACACTTGCCTTCGCAACTTCCGGTTCTCTCTGCCCGGTGCATTTTCTCTAAATGGTTGAGTGTTTTCGTCATTTTCTGTTGAATCCGGTTTTATCATGGGCTTCAAGTGTGCCGCCGCTAATTGTCGATCTAACAGCAATAAAAAACTGAGTCAATATCCGTGGATGTCAAGCGTGCGGTGGGTCAAGTGGCCGAAAACACAGCCGTTTTCGTTCACTCTGCTCGCTGTCATCTTCTTCTAAATCTTCATAAACACCATCCGCTCGTTGAACTAGCAACAACAATTCCTCCTTTCGTTTTCCCACACTGCAAATACCCTTTCGCTTCAACCTTTCACGCAATTCAGGCACTGTCAATCGTTTGTTGTTTTCGTGAGCCATATTCGCCATTGTATGAAATCAACCGGAAGTGAACTGGGCAACAAACGGTGTCATTTTTTGATCACAGCGCCGCTCAGTGGATGAAATTTTGGGAGAGCAGAACGCCCGAATTGTCTCTATCTTCGTTGTTTTGTTTTGTTTTGCTACACATATAAACCTGCCTTGCCTTACAACTGTCAACCCAATCACCCAAGAAAATATAATAATAACAGTAATAATGAATACATACATTCTGAACCAATTTGATTTCTTTGACATTTGATATTTTTCTTACTATAATGAGACTTAACTAATTATAATTTTCGTTTTGTCTCGTCTCTACATTCTATTCCACACACCGCACACAGCGTGACGATGAGTTCTTAAACCCAGAACATGGAAAGGGCAGCTCTCTTGACACCTGCCTCATATGATGGAGGGTCAGCTGGGACGCTCTTTGATCACGGTGACAGTTTGACGGCTTGGGGAGGGAGTGGCATTCATAATCCTTTAGCTTAACTTGTGCTTTTTGGCCTCGCCGGGGTCCTGTACAGGGGCTGCAGCAGTGGGCTAAAGTCTTAATCAAACAGCATGCTCCGTGGCCCAGTGAAGGGACAGGCTCAAAGTGAAAGAGAGAGTGCGGAAGGGCACATTTAGGAGAGGGATGAACTCACACAAATGGAGGATTAGACTGTTTTGCTTACTGGCAAATGGGGAAGCATTAGGGGGCATTGAAGGGAGAAAGCTCTCAGTTTGGGCCATGGATTGTTGTATTGTCAGTGAATGGTAATTGGCTTTAAAGGCCTTATTCCAGCAGCTTTCACCAACAGCCACATGCACAATACTTTCAAGAACTCAAAATCTACAACATGTATGGACATATATCAACATTCATGAACATTGGTCTCTCCATATGGACCAAGACAAATGTGTATATTTTGTGTCTTAACTGTTGGTTCTCTGATCTGTGTTGGAGATTTCAATGGTTTTGCTAAGTCTCTGAGATGACTTCTGTTGTGATTTAGGGCTATACAAGAATAAATGGTATTATATTGTAAGCATCAATGTGTAAGTTATTGTATGTCTTCCTTTGTATATATTTTTTTTCTATGTTGTGGTCTTGGAACACTATTTGCTTGAAATAAATAAATAAATACAATTAAAAGTAAACAAAATAAGAAAAACTTTATTCGTCCTTCAGTGAGGAAGTTTCAATGTTGCAGCGCACATACAGGACAGAGTAAACAATATACACTACCGTTCAAAAGTTTGGGATCACCCATAGAAAACACCATGAAAAGTCACACTTATTCACCACCATATGTTGTGAAATGAATAAAAAATAGAGTCAAGACATTAACAAGGTTAGAAATAATGATTTGTATTTGAAATAAGATTTGTTTTACATCCAACTTTGCTTTTGTCAAAGAATCCTCCATTTTCAGTAATTACAACATTGCACCAAAAACCAGACATTTGCAGCTAGAATAGTCATTTACCACATAAGCAATGCATAGAGTATTCTTTACAGTTAAGACTAGTTTAAAGTTATCTACAGTGCTTTTCCTTCAAAAATAAGGACATTTCAATGTGACCCCAAACTTTGGAACGGTAGTGTAAGTAGCTGCTATGTTTCTTAGCTTTAGCTGTAAATGCTTCATCTATTTTTGTGGTAGGTGAGGGTTGAGATATTTAGATATAGCTTGTGTGTGTGTGTTTGTGTCAGATTCATTACATACAAAGTGAGGTATATCAAGTACATTTATTTGTTAAAACCCCAAACTAAAACTTTTCAGGAATTTGAATATTTTGAAAATGATAACTGTGAACGGATGCCATCACAAATCCAACTTGGGACAAACGCAAACAATATCCAAAATATTTGATCTTCAAGGTCACGGTTGACATCTGTTATGGATTTGCACAACACGCATCTCATACATTCAAACCAGTTTTTATATCTCTGTGTTTTGAAATGACACATGTTAAAGCAGTCAGACACATTTTTTTTTAAATATTGTGGAAAAAGTAGTCAAGTTATCATGTGTTTTCAAATAGTAATGGAATTGACCAGATGCCTATAGTCTTCAAAAATTTATAAAAAACATTTTGGAGCAGACCGATGAAAATAAATCAATGGGATGCGTTTACCTCCCTTCACCCTCTCCTTGTTTCTCTCGAGTGCCCGCACCTGAGTAATCGGATTCTCTAAAACCTTAAAGGGCTGAAGAGAAAGTTCCAATTTCACGTTTGCCACCCACTCTCCCTGTTTTGACAAAGTGGTGGATGTTTGGTTTGGTGGAGATGCGAGTGGAGGGGTGAGTGGTTTTGAGTCGGTGCTATGGCTAAGCTAACAAAATCGCTTACTGCACCTTTAAAATGCCCAATAAACATTGCATTTTTCTAATTCAAACTTCCAGATCACTCATATCCTGCTGTTTTCAATTCTGCCTCAGCTTTCATTTTTACAAAATAAAAAAAATAAGGTTTGGCATGTGTCAGTTTGCATGTGATGAGTTTTTTATATATTGGTTTCATGAACAAATAAATGAACTTGAACGATATTCTAATTTTCACCAGTGTAAGTAAGTAATTTTTATTTATATAGCACATTTTTACAGACTAAGGTCACCCAAAGCGCTTTACAATGTTCAGAGTTCAGAGTGTACTAGCCTTTACAAGCCGTGAGCCGATCATCAACATTCTAACAAATGAAGGCGCTTTGTGTGTATTGAGATTGTCATATACTAGTTTCATATTGTAAGTTGAATTGTCTTTTACATTTGTAATGGTATTTTCTTTCTCTAAAACAGTCATGTTTAGCTGCACATTAGGACTCCTTTCATATGAGATATATTCCAGCGTGATGTGAGGACTCTATAATGTTGGAGCCCCTATAACCTGATCTGTCATTGTCTCATATTATGAGGCCTGGATCCAGTGAAAGAATCACTTTGTCTGTGTGCTAATGAATTGCCTCGCGGATACAAGGCCCATTACGAGACAAACAGCCTATTATACAGCACCTCTGTTTTGGCATTTTGACAATGGTTAAAGTGTGGAGCATGCAGTGCAGTTTTATATCATACTGGTTATGTTACTAAGGGATTGGTGACCTGCTGTTTATGGCAAAAAAACACGTCATATTACAACTCATTTAGGACTTTAAGGGCTTCTGTTTGTCACTGGTATTGATTTTTCAGCCCCCATCTTCTCTGCTTTATATCTAGCTATAGGAAATCTTCCTTCTGCTCCATGTGTTGGCAGCTAACATGGCTGATGAAAGAAGGCTAAAAGAGACACAATATTAGATAATACTAAGTTGTATCTCGATTATGAGAGCAGCTGATCAACTACATAACATAAACACATCTCAAAAGTTGGGTCTGTGTCTGTAGAGAAGAGAAGTGGTGCAAATAGAACATGGTGGACAGACGCTGTCTTTGGACACATCCTTCATCTGTCGATCAGACGTGACTGTCAGGAGGCAGAGGAGGAGGAAACTGACTTTTCTCCCTCCCCCTTCACTTCCGAGTTACCTGCTGGGTCCGAGTTCTTTTATGCTCTTGTTGTGACAGGTAGATTTATAAGGCTTGAAATTTGTACAAATCAGTTGTCATTCAGCGGCAGCTGTCAATGTGTCAAGCTGTCAGGGCCTGCTGTGAGGAAGATGCCTCAGGGGCTGAGCGAGGGGCAACCGCCCAGAAAAGAAAATGAGTTCAAACAGACCTGAGAAGCTCTTCTATTCCACAGGCCGTATGCCCCTGTGGAGACGCCATCGATTTCTCTTGATCTTGAGCAACAGTGCTCCCCAAATGACACACCACGCCATGGTAAGCCTGGTCCAGCTCTACACGCCCAAACATGCTGCGCCAATCCCTTCCATCTGCACCTTTACTTTTCATTGTGCACTAATTGTGTGTGATCCTGATCCTCTGAGGACAGAACACCAGTGTCTACAGATGCAGTGATGGCTTTGTTTATTGTGCTCTTAACATTAGCTCCAAAGATCTCAGAGGAGAGTGACAAGCATGTGTAAAGCTGTACTACATTGTTGTCTTGTTTGCTTGTGTTCTGTGGCCTTGTCTCAGCATGGACCTGTGTGTGTGTTTGTGTGTGTGTTTGTCTGTGTGTGTGTGATTGGCGGGCCTGCTGGGGCAGTGATGGGCCTGACAGGCTCTCTGTCGTGGGACCCCAGGTGACATACACCTTTCCATCCAGCCTTCAGCACAGCCTTCAGTAGAGTTTTACAGAGAGATGGCAGAGACAGGTGCTCCAGTCAGTGTGAGGTGTGTCCCAAGAAGAGACAGAGCTGACAGAGAAGCTGTGCGTGTGGATGTGTACACCGTGACTGGGGGGATGACATGCATATGCTCCAGCACATGGCTTTATGGTATTATTGGTGTTGTCGCGTTCAGTCGATGGGAATAGATGAAGAGGAACAAGTTAATATTGATAACACTTCATTAGCACACTGTCAAAAGCACTGACATCAAGTGCGCGCCAGGTATTAACCAGTGTTATGAATAATTAAGAGTCAAAGACGTTTTTCTATTTCCCAATGTTTTGAATATTTTTTCATTGGACATCTCAAATTTCTAAATGGGGTTTTACCAAATGATGTTGTGAGTTTTGATGTATGCATTCTGTCTATATTCTTCTTCAGTTTATGGCTACAGAATAAATGAGAGACTCCATGGAACAGGAGTGTACCCCCTATGTGTCAGCCTCACACTTTATGACTCTGTTATACATCATACCACAGTGTGTGCATTCTCCAGGGATTGACCCGAGTTCAGGGCAAAAGCCTTTGTGACAGTAATACAACAAGGTGATCTAAATTCGCCACCATCATTTGTTTGTTTGAAATATGAGGAGTGTATTTGTCCACAGCAGCTCTTTGCGTGGCCCTGGCTTCTGTCCAAAGCTCAGCCTAAACATGTGTGCACACAGGCAGCGACATGGACATGCATCAGAGCTGCATGGCCACCTTGTAATTAGCCTGATGAGGTTTTGGGGACCTCACTAACAGATTTATCATCCCCACCTGGCAACACGGGGGCCTGAAAGAAAAGGTTCTGTGGGACACGGTTTGGAAGGTGACACTTGCTCAGTTGCACGGCAACAAGGGGTGAAATATTAATCAAAGATTTGTGTGCAGCTATTAACAGCTGCTGGCCTTGGCCTCTGCCTGGCTCTGTGTATGTTTATTGTGTGGCAATGAGCTACACGTTAGTCCACAGAGAGAAGGGAGTGACGCGCCAGAGTTTGTCTTGTAAAAATGCAGCTGTCCAGGACATGACAGCTACAGCGTTAGAGGGGCCATTACCCGGTGTACAACATTTCCTGGGAAATGGCTTGAAAAATGACAATGCAGCCTGTGCAATATTAATTGCTACACAGTCCCCATAAATAAGTCAAAAAGCTTTAAGAGGAGAACAAAGTAGAACAGTGCTAGTTATTCATTGATCATAAAACACAAGAACAGGCATTACATCTCATGCATCAGTTGATTTTATTGTGTTCTTTTGTTAGTAATTATACTCTAGATAATATTTTATGTTCTGTTATTGAAGTGGCTTTAGCTCTGAGACATTGTTTGACTAAAACTATGTGTTCTAATGTACCATTACTGTTCCACAGTCTGTGAATGAGTCCTTTCATCTTCTATGACCTCTGAGCCTCTACCTTGTTAAATGTAGGATATTTGTACTTCAAAGGGACAGCTTTGCTTTGCAAATGACATCTGAGGTGTTCTGGATTGCCCTTTAGTTGCAAATTAACATGTCATTGTTAGGAAGTGGTTGGCACACGTTTAGCAAGCAGTTTCTGCAATGAATAGCTAACACATCATCCATTTGCAAGGCATACAACAAAGTCTTCACCTCTGGCATTGGACATTAGTCATTTTTATAAGTCACCAATAAGTCACAAGGCTTTAGCTTTGTAAGAGCGGCATTTGAGGGACTGAGATGAAATGACATCACTGTGAGCTAACAACTATTGATTTATGACAGATTCTTCACAGTTGTAATGAAAGAACTATAGGCTATAAAGCATTTCTGTGGCTGAGGGCGTATAAAGCAAAGTTAAAGGGTAGCCTACAGTAGTTAGTCTTCAACTGTGACTTGTCTTCATTTAGAAAGAGGCATATGTTGTTAAGGGAGAATCATTCTCACCCCCACTGCCTACACCCTGTAAATCAGACATGTGCAAACCCCATCGTTGTGACTAATCAGAATCAAAAGAGCTGGGCCTCCTTCTCTCAAAAGTGTATAATTGACCATAAATAAACCCTGGGTGTTTTTTGCGTGTTGTAAACAGCTGAACGCCTCAATTAAGCACAAGTACAGGGCGCTGTTCAAAAGCAAAGTCCTGGAGGGACACTGACATATGGAGATGATCTGTGGCCCCCTGGCCCCTGCTCCAAATCAAACCTTTGTGTCGTGCATGTGAGAAGTATCGTAATATCAGCCCGACTCATAAATAGATTGCACCCCGTTTTCATTAAAGATTGAGTCGGGGTTCTGTTATTGACACCGCGGGTTGCCTATGCAGGGAAGTGCAGTAAAATTTATCAGTGCGCTTTTCCTCACCCAATAAATCATCTAAACAGGGCCGACCATATGGCAGATAAGACCTTGGAAATGTGGCCTCGGCATGCGAAGAGTCAAGTTGCCTGAAATCGGGAGCGATCACAGAACCCCCCCCCCCCACTCTCCTCTCTCTCACGGAATATCTCCCAGTTATTTTACACGCCATTTTCTTGTTCACCTTATCACCTCTTTGTCACTTGTTTTTTCCACTTTCCAGCGAGAAGAAAGAGAGAAGCAATTGGTGCATGGAAAGGCTGCGGAGTAGATAACTGTCCCCCTCCCCTCACCCCACCCCCCCTGCTCTGCCGAGAGGGTCCTGGGAGGTGCACAGACTGATGGGAGAGGATGATATATGTAGCGCCTGTGTCCCGGCTCTCTGGCCCTTTGTCATTAATCATAGCCATTAGCTTTTCTCACTGCAGCCCTGTCTGTGCACCGCCATGAAAAAGCAGCCCTTCCTCTCATATGCCACACTGCGATAGTCCACTAATTCTCCTGCTTCACCGTGGTCAGCAACAAGCTTTTTCACCCAGAAAGCCAATAATATGTTAAAACCTACTGTTGTAAAGTAGGCAGGATACACTCCAATGCGCTGTAGGAGAACGTATCGACTGGCTGTAAGGGACAATCAATCGTCAATATTGATTTTTGTATATACTTTCTCCATGTCCAAACCTATTGTTGTTTTCAGAGTGCATTTTACTGTCTGCTGTGGACAAGCAATGCGTTTGAATGAGCCTGGTGCAAAATGGAGTAGAGAAGACGGGGCTTTGTACTGGCCAGTGGAGTGTAGGGTTTGGACAGCCACCATGAAAGCTAATGAGAATAAACAGCTGGCCACTGCGGTGACCATCCAGTGTAATGGAGATGTATAGCCAGTGGCTTCTGCACGCCTACTCTCTGCTCCCAAAGCGGGGCTGACAGATATACTAAAGCCTCATCAGTCCAGTCCCAGTCACAGTACTCTCCCACACCAAAACACAGCCACTTAAGCAGACTATGGCCTTATCGTCGCAGGCTAATCCGCATTCGCATGTGTCAACGTTCACTGACAAATGTATGTAGGGCACAAGCATTTTCACTGTAACCTTTTGTGGATTCTGACCTGTTTGTTTTGGACTTTGGACCAATATGATAATGTTTAGCAGCATATTTTTATTATTATTTGGTTTATTTGAGAAGGGACAGATGCAAAAAACATTGACAATCTGTGACACAGTAGTCTGATCATGGTGCCTATAGAGCCAAAGCTGATTCACAGACAGTAGAGAAAATAAAAGACAACAAAATAAAATAAATGAGTAGTAATACATTTATTTTTCACATACATAACAGATATAAAAAGCTTTGTCTTCTATTGTTCTATGTAGAAGAACTTTTGTTTTAATTTCTCAATAAAATTATTATTTGAAATCTACTTGGACTTACTTTAATATTCCTTGAGTTAGTGATTCTATCTGCATTTTTAGTCACACTTTATTTCAAGTAGTAAAATATAAAACATTGTTCAGTTTCAGAGACCAAAACAAACGGTCCATAAAGCCCACAGTTTGAGCTCTGGAGTGCACCCTCTTTTTCTCATTCCCATAACTGTATCATCAGTACCTAATGAAATGATTGCAAGTAGTTATTGCTGACTTATTATCTGGACACACAGCTTCATCAAAGTGCTGCATTGATTTAGTGGACCGTGTCACAGGGAAAACTCTAGGGATATTTCATTTGCCTGGCTACGCCATAATAATGGGAACCATCCCAGAATGCATTATGCATAGATAGAGCATAGATAATTCAAACAGGAGGAACACATGCATTACTGTGTATGTTCTATTAGGCCCAGTCCTGTTTCCACTGCAGCAGCGTCGCATTACACTGAAATGATAAGAAGCAACAGTCTCGCAGCTGCATGTACAATTTGTGTCACAGTTTTCAGCTTTGATAAATCCCAAACCCCTTATTCAGCAGGTATTTGTGCTGCTGCTCATTTGATACTGTTTTGTGCTTCCAAACAGAGTGCTAGCTCCAGGTGGTTATGTGCCTCCCCCCAGGGTTTGTAGAGCCAGATAAGCGTTTGTCTTTTCCATTCTGAAGTGGCTCCCTGTAAGCCCCATACCTGGAAGATGACTGATTTTGACAACGCAATTTACATGTCTGTATAAAACAATCTCACAGCTCGCCTTCCCCTTTTACAGTGGATTAAACTGTTTGTCTTCGTCACGGAGTAACCACACGATCTATCAGGGCCTTTTCCGATATCACATTCACTCTCCGGTCCCTCGAGAACACAACATTGATCCCGGATGCCTCCTCCTTTAAAATTGCTACAACAGCTTTGCAGGTTGGACAATTATTGAAACATGCAGATGTCAGTAATTTCAATAAAACTGATATGGTAGTAATGAAAACATCTGACTGAGGGGGCGCCGGTCGCAGGATTTATGACTGCATTAGGGCGAAATGGCTGAGATGACACTTTTGAGGCACGACTGGGTTTTCCCTTGTTCCGTGGACATTAGAGCTGCAGATCAATTAGCGTCCAGCGCCCTTAGCTTTGCCACAACGTTTTTTTTACGGCAGCATGAAAAATGAATGGGATCCTCTGGGAGATTTTGGCACAATTTTATGACCTCATACACAGACAGATATCAGATTTACTTAGCAGCTGTATGTTTTTGTTGTTTATCTTCTGTTTGTAAAGTGTTTTTGGTTTTAAATATAAAAAATAAAATGGTGTTAAATGGTGTTAAATATGGTTTGATAATGGGTTGGCTGAAGCAGACTCTATACAGACATAACTCCTTTGTTCAAAAGTCCATTTACTGCTGTATTTTATCTTACAATGTGAAACTAATATATGACAGACTAAAGTTTGTATAATGGTGATGATTGGCTCATAGCTGTAAACAATCCCAAAATAAAACAACTCAGAAAATTTGAGTATTATGAAAATGAATCGTGAGCCATAATCGTCATAATTCCTACAAAAGCTTGGCATATGTCACTTTACATATATTGAGTCTACATCATATTTAGATTTTTTGATTTTGATTTTATTTTTCCAAGTTTCACCTGCATCTCAAACCCCCCACCCCTCACCACACACACACACACACACACAAACCAGTATAACAGTAAAACATGACAATATAATACTGAATATATAGCACTGTAACACAAAACAATATCATAGATGACACACACACACACACACACACACACTCTACACTCTCTGACCCTACACCTCCTCATCACACTGTGCTGAGGGAATAACACACTCTTCCCTCCTCATACTTTAAGATTCAACAAAAGATGACACTGTAGATAGGGAAATTTCACGGCTAACGCTAAAACGTCTCATTTTAATGGCTGCTGGTTATAGGTGTATCCACTATCTCTGCTTTTTATTTCTCTATGATCTCATGAGCCTGAGTGGGGCTCCTCAGGTGAGTCATTGCCGGGTCTGTCACCCTCTCTGCTCCTTATGCCATATGTCTGATTCTAATTTAATGAGCGCCGTGCCCCCATTTCTCCTTTCAACCCAAACCCTGTCCCCCCGATGCTATCTGAGACCGTGGAAGCACCCGTGTTAAGCTAATGAATGTGGGGCGCTAGTACGGCGACTTCATGGCTTGGTCACAGTCGATTTGCATAACCTGCTAAAAGCTATCAGAGGCCCCTGCGATTGATTGAATTTCACCTCCGAGAAGTGCTAATTAATAACGCTGTGGCTGTGACAGGGCTTTTATTACGCGCGTGGGACAGGAGATGATGTCTGTATTAGCAGGGCCCGTGGAAGCCGAGCAGCAGAATATAGAATGATGAATTAATGGAACTATGTCCGGGCTCTATCATCATATCATTAGAAGACCATTGATGGTTTCACACTACAGGTAGAAATCTATAACAGTGTAATGGTGTGGTGTAATGTAGGCGGCTGCTTGTATGGGCTTCACAAGCTCACACATTGTGTGCACCATGTGCACTTGTATATTGTAAATAGTAACTGTAACTCTATTTTAAATTTAAATTTATTCTTTAGAAGTGTTTGTTATTCTTATTTTTATTATCTCTTTTTGACTGTTGCACTGAGCCAAAGCAATTTCCTAGTCTGTGACCTCCTGTTACTTACGTGGCAATAAAAATGATTCTGATTCTGACATGCGATGAATAGAAGTAGATTCAATACGACCTAAAATGTAGTCTTGGTATGGTATGTACTTTGTTTGAACAGGGACAGTGTACGATTAAACATTAACACAAAGGAGAGATGCATTGTACCAGGTTTTAGCAAAGATGCTTATTTCTACCAGTATACGTCCGGACTTAAAGGAGTCCGTATGGGTCTTTTATGACACTTTTGATGTAATTATGTTAAAGCTCAACTTGTCATCACAACAATATACAGAAGTCATTGATAACAACAGAAGACAAAGCTCTTTATATCATGTGTATCAATGTGTATCAGAGCAGAGACGTCGTCCTTGAGATATGAATGATGCAGATGCTTAAGAAATTGAAACTAGTAGCAATGTGGATAAGAACAAAGGTGATTTTTCTTGATAATAATGTTTTGTAGTGATACTGATATAACAGGAGTCCAAAGTCTAAAATAGAATCCATATTCACTAATCAAAATTTAGATAATGTCTTAAGTTGCCATATAGCACGCAATATTTCGCATTTTCTGTAATAATATCAGAGCTTGTCATTGGTATTGGAGCAATACACAAGTGAAGGAAAATTAGTCAAAAATTGCGAACATTTGGCTAAATGTATCTTAATTTGAGCACATGTTGACTGCCTCAAAACAAGATTTGCTAATGGGAAAAAAACAAAATTATCTAGTTTCACAAAGATACAAGAAAAGTCACCCTTGGACTGAGAAAATAAAGCAACAGTTCTTGAAATAAGACTAAATGGTTTTGTCCCATTGGTGAATCTTGTCATAAGACAATGTGCTCAGAATGTGCTCACATTAAGAACATTCAAACAATTATGAACTCATATTTTATAATTATTTACAGTGACTCTAAGCACAGAGATTATCCAGGACATTTATGTAAAAATATTTATATATTATATATTTATATTTATGTATATTTATTTAAATTTAAATGTAATTGAATGGAATAATAATAACAGGGGCGACAGTGGCCCAGTTGGTGGAGCATTGACCTTTGAGCCTGAAGGTCGTGGGTTCAAGCCCACCAAAAGACCTACTTTAAGACTCTCACTGATGTCTACTGTTGTTGTGTACTTGGGCAAGACACTTAAAATAGTACCCTTGATTCTCAGCAAGAAGGTCCTGGGTTCGAATCCCAGTCGGAATATCGTCTTTCTGAGTGGAGTTTGCGTGTTCTCCCTGTGTTTCCCTGTGAGTTGAATAAGTTGCGGGTTGTGTGAGTGTGAATGTGGGACTACAGATGGAAAAAGTATAATCTGGTGTATTTACTGTTCCTGCTGTTCATTAATACACACTGTCCCACCCAAAAGATACATAAACAAACAGTAAAACATATTTATTTAGCATGCAAGCTTATTTATAGCTTTTAACTGCCGCTATTGCACACCAATCATCAATGCCATGTGCAAAGAGAGTTCATTACATTTATTTGGTTGATGCAAATATAATAATATAGTAGTGATAAAAGTTTATTTATATAACGCAGTTTACAGACCAAGGTCACACAAAGTGCTTTACCATGTTCAGAGTTCAGACATTTGTCTATTCTCTCCACACACGGTGATGACGTGTGAGCATCAAACCCCCAACCAACACCATCCATTCACTCACTCATTACATTCATACCTATTGTACATGCTTTTTTGGTAGGGGAAACCGGAGCACCTGGAGGAAACGTAAACAGACACAGGAAGAACATGCAAACTCTGCACAGAAAGTCTTGGACGTGGAATCGAACCCAGGACCTTCTTACTGTGAAACAAATATATCGTTATCATAGTCCATTTCCAGTAACGTGGCGCCCGACTCCAATCTATTTGTTGACGATTCTTTGCTATTTTGCTATCGATCCGTTGTTAGAGGCAGAACTAAGCACGTTTATGTCTTCACTTTCTTTTCATAGAGCACCAGACGCGTGATTACTTAAAAAAACAAACTCTGCCTTTTGTTTATGAGAATGACCTCCACAATATCTCCCTGTGTGGAGAAAGTATTGCTCTGTTATGAATTGCAGTTCAGCTGTAAACGAGATACAATAATGTAAACATCTCTCTTTTTATGTCTTTTATTAAACCACTGTATGGGCACACATATTTTAGAGGCGCTGGCACTGTGTTGGAAACAGATTAGAGTATTCTTCAGATAAAGAACCCCATTATTATGCTTTACTACTTATTCAAGGTCATCCAGTATACTAGCGGCGCCGTGATGCTTTCATGGTGTTCAATGCTTATTGCTCTAAATTAGCTCTCCTAAATCATCGCGGCCTTTCAGATAGGACGCTGGAGAGTCCTGCGTGTGTTAATGTAGTATACAAGCCACTATTCTACTTGAAGCAGGCACACTCGATCACAGGCTGAAACAGGGAAATGCCCGTGGGTAATGAGACTGACTGCGATTGAGAATAACTTATGGATCTAATATTGTATATCTGTGCATATCCAGGGCGCGGCGCCATCCACATACACAGGGGTGCATTTTGTGGGCATAATTCTACAAGACATAATATAGCCCTGTCTGTTTTTGCGGTTGCTGTGTAATTGTTGGGCTCCATAAACTGCACTGGTGTGTCCTAGCAGAGGTTATCTGGTGCTGCCTATGATATGGTCCATGGTTTTAAAGCTGAAGTGAGGAGTTAACATGGCGTAAAGGTCTGTTGTCCCTGTAAAGACTACATGTAAATCCCACCTTGGGACCTCCCACAGACTCATTTGTCCAAATGAACAGTAGTCATTATTCCTTAAGCCCTTATTGGAGCTCATGGATCTCCTTACAAATAGGTGGCCTGTGACAGAAATAAGGTGTAAGCATTCGATATCCCCCGCCTTACTTCACTCCCACCTCTTTGCTCAGTAGCTTTTTCTCTCAGTGTAACACAAAGACATGCATAATGTGGACTGCAATCTGATAAGTGTTGGTGCATGCTAGCCCTCCCGGCTCCATACATCATGGCAGTCAGAGGCAGTGTGTTTTTGTGTATGTGTGTGTATGTGAGGAGAGAGAGGCCAATCGGAGCGGCAGAGCTGTGGTTGGGATTGAACTGGGCTGTCTGAAGTTGATTAATCGGCCTGTGAGGGTGAGAGACTCCCGGGCCAGGCAGCAGGGTCCATCCCCGTGGCATGTGATGCTGATTGGCTTTGTCCTGTGCGTCTGCGCTGGAGGAGCGGACATTAAGATTAAGTGATGCTGTCGTGTTGGGGAGCACTGCACTGCATCATTCTGGGAAGAGACAGCTGTGCTGCTTAATCCTTCATCACCAGGGGAGAGCTGCCAGGACCCAGATATACAGCCAAAGATAACCCTCCATAACTTCTGCTAAAGATCAGGAAACTTTGAATTCACATCCATCTGCTGGGCTGTGTTTGGCTCAGCCCCTTCTGTCTGAACGCTCCAAATGAGCAGTCAGTAAGAACGCTAAATAAAGGGAGCTGGAGGAGGAGAATGAAAGATCACTACAGGGAGGAACCAAGACCAGTAGTGTGGAGGAGATGTGTACGGATAACCTCTGGCACCAGGGCCACACTTTGTCTTTGAGAACATTATACATATAATGTAGATAAATGGTATCATGCCAAATCCTAAAAAACAGATGGTCGTACCATTCTGAGATTTAAAATAATGAGACTATAACAATGTAATGTATAGCCCCAAGAGAAAGAGCCTACTCTAAAACTCCTGAGTTAGTGCGTATTGCCTAGGTCATCTTCCGCCTGCGTGGTCCTTGTGTTAAAATGGATTGTATTTACCCTGGCTCTGCCGGAGAGAAGTGCAGGTCTCTGCGTTGCAGGAGCAGATAAATGGTGGGCGAGGCCAGTGACTGATTCCTCCTGTATGCAGCGATGGGTGGCGTCAGCAGCTTTCACACTGCTGGCCTTTGCATGTTTGCAGCTGGGTTGATGCAGCTGTCAGCCGGTGATTGATGAGTATCATCATTTAAAGTGTAAAAGAAAACGTCTGTGTGAAGGGAGACATGATGAAGTGCCGCCTGCTGGCCCTCTCACAGACACGCTCGGCGCTTCCTCCCCTCCCCTCCCCTCCCCATACCCTTCCTCTTTTCTACTCCACCGCTCCTGTCCATCCCTCCAACTTCTCCTTCTTCTTTCCTCAGAGTTTCACCTCCCCTTGACTCTCCTATGCGCCTCCCACTTCTGTCCTTAATGACACCAAACACAGTTATTTACTTTTACCTACTTAGCAGCTAACCATACAGCTGAAACTCTCTCTATTATTGAAACACAAACTGTTGTGAAATCAATACAACACGTTTCTATTGCCCTTTCAGTCCTCCACCACCTTCCTCATCTTTGCCGCTCTCTTTATTTGCTCTGAGCAGTGAGCTGTGTGTACTGCAGTCTGATATGTACTACTTAGAAAACGTCAAAACTCATATGCTCCTCGGAAGGCGATATATTTAGTCCCTGCTGCATACCTCCACGGCAACTATGACAGTGACATATTAGTTATGCTGTCTTTTGCAATGTGATATCTTTAAATTTGCCACCTTGTTAAGTTTTGATTAATGCGATTCCATTTCAGCAAAGTAATTGGCTTGGCCCTGTTGTGAGCGATACACAGGCGCAACATGGTAATGAGGCAATGAGTTTGTTCTATGGATGTTGGCAAGTGACAGTTATTAATGATTGTTATGATAAACAGACGCGTGTGGATGGGCGGGGGATGAGCCAGGCCAGACTGACAGATTAAAAATAACGTGCACTAGAAAGTATAGTAAGAACAATCACGCGGGTTGTCAAAGGAAGAGGTGTAATTACAGCGCTACACTGGTTCGCCGTATAATAGAGCCAGAGGGATAGGCCACGACACAAGCCCCGCTCAATGATATACAACTTTAATTGGATCATCTCATTGCCCTCTTTTTTCTTTTCCTCGAATACAAAGCAGGTTTGCTCCCACAGCTGTGTTATGATAGGTTTGGTCTCCTGTGAAGAGGACTGACCCAGTGTGAATGAGTGTGAAGGACTGGGAAGCACTGCGTATAGGCCCGCTTTGGTCTCTGCTCTGGTCTCTGCTCTGGTCTCTGCTCTGGTCTCTGCTCTGGTCTCTGCTCTGGTCTCTGCTCTGGTCTCTGCTCTGGTCTCTGCTCTGGTCTCTGCTCTGGTAAATGCTCTGGTCTCTGCTCTGGTCTCTGCTCTGGTCTCTGCTCTGGTCTCTGCTCTGGTAAATGCTCTGGTCTCTGCTCTGGTCTCTGCTCTGGTCTCTGCTCTGGTCTCTGCTCTGGTAAATGCTCTGGTCTCTGCTCTGGTCTCTGCTCTGGTCTCTGCTCTGGTCTCTGCTCTGGTCTCTGCTCTGGTAAATGCTCTGGTAAATGCTCTGGTCTCTGCTCTGGTCTCTGCTCTGGTCTCTGCTCTGGTCTCTGCTCTGGTCTCTGCTCTGGTCTCTGCTCTGGTAAATGCTCTGGTAAATGCTCTGGTCTCTGCTCTGGTCTCTGCTCTGGTCTCTGCTCTGGTCTCTGCTCTGGTAAATGCTCTGGTCTCTGCTATGGTCTCTGCTATGGTCTCTGCTCTGGTCTCTGCTCTGGTCTCTGCTCTGGTCTCTGCTCTGGTCTCTGCTCTGGTCTCTGCTCTGGTCTCTGCTCTGGTCTCTGCTCTGGTCTCTATCAAAGCTTGGATGGGTCTTTAAGGTTTGTACTGCGGTGTTGAAATGTATTGGACCTCAACGGATACGGCCTGGATTTATCAGAGCATGTCTTTTGTTAAAGACTGCTGTTTATAAAGAATGGCCGTATAGTATCAGGTTATGTAGGATTTCTCAACAACATCATATTGAATACAGTCCCACTCCTCAGCATAACCACCACCAGTGAGGAAAGTTGTGTATTAAGGATTTGAATTTACGCCGTCCAATTAGGAAGCAGTAGGAGTGAGAAAGGGCGGGTCTAATCGGTGCTTGCTTACTCTTTCTTTAAAAAAATCCAAAAGTAACCGACTTTTTCCATTTTTTTTAACCTACACAATGTTTTTTTTAACCTTTCAGCATACATTAATTTAATAATTTTGTTATATGAAGAATTAGACACTTGTGAATAGATTTGGAAGGAGAAATGATAACTACATTTCAATATCCACGACACACATCCAACATTTCAAATAGAAGGTACCACCGTGTGTGGCCTAATACTGTGGACGAATTTAAGTTTACTTTTTTTTAGGTCTGGATTTGTATTGTGATTTTATATTGTGTTCTAGGTTCTGATCTAGGTTTTGAAGAAGATGTGCCAAGTCTGGGATCGCGTCTTTAATTCAGACAGAAGACATGTTTTATTGTCAATGGTAGAGACAGCACAAACAACCCGAACACAGAATGCAAGTGTATTATACAGAGCGGAGGCATGGAGACCTCCAATCAGCAGCTTCCACAGTGCCATGTAGCTTGGCCTTCAGATAGACAAAACAAGGGAAAAGTACTGGCTTCTGCACATTGATAGAATGATGAGTTTAACTATAACAAAAGTTGCTTAAAAGTGTTATGAAATCTCACAGTTTGATTTGAGTTGTGTATTACAAATTGCTTTGTTTTTGGAAAATATATTCAACTTTTTTGGGGGGATTTAACTTTCAAGACCAGTGATGGGAATAACGGCGTTACTAGTAACGGCGTTACTAACGCCGTTACTTTTTTCAGTAACGAGTAATCTAACTAATTACTTTGACTGTAACTATAACGCCGTTATCATTTCCGACATCCCGTTACTGCGCGTTACTCAAGACGCACAATGAACTTCTCTTTTTCCTTCGTGATAGGACTCGTGCGCGTGTTGTCATGAGAGAAGGGAGGATGAGAAAACCTCTCAGCAATTATTGGCTGATGTAAAACATTTCCTTTACAATCCACATGTCTACAGTTGAGAGGATGGTCATAAATTGTGTTTTTGAAACAAATATGGGTCTTAGTCGCGCTCAACCACAGCTTGTATCACCGTGAGGGCTCAGAGGAGCGCATGTGAGCGCAGAAGGCTGCATACAATTCCATCAGAAAGCTCCTTTCTCTTCCTGGTTTATCTGCTAATGGCTGCAACAAGTTTGGCTAACATACATATAACACATTTTAAGATAATTTAAAATGCACTTACGGTAATTTTTCAATTACTATAGGAATGATAAGAAAGAGAGGTGAAGTGTAAGACGGTTGATTTTAGAAATTGGATGCACCCGGCTGCACCTAGCAAAACAGTAGTTTACGGAGGACACACACGTTTTGTTTTACTTTTTAAAACTCATTTCCAAATGGAGGATTACATATCTACGCTCAAACTATTATCTGGACTTAAACACAGAACTGGTCTGAACTGAAGTGGTCTGTGCAGGTCATTTATAAGGTAAGACCCATAACTCATAGTTTTGCGTTTGTTATGAACAAACAATGCGGGCATGAAACATATTTTGCTGTAGCCAAACAAATTGTCCACTTGATTTATATGATATATATGTTCATCTGATTGGGCTGAAGTCAGTGCTTCACCGGTGTTTCCACATTCACAGTGGCGGATGTTGGTGTTTAGTGCTTACAGCACAGAGAGAGATGAAGAGTGAACAGGACTTCAGCAGCAGAACAGTCTTTTCTAGATGGAAATATTGGCACTGTTTCAGACTCGCTGAGGTTAAAGGTAAAAATGCGCACCTCGAGTGCACATTATGTTCCAGAACAAAACGAAAACGTAACGCAATAGTTACTTTTACTGGTAACTAGTTACTTTTATAGTGGAGTAACTCCGTTAGTAACTCAGTTACTTTTTGGGAGAAGTAACTAGTAACTATAACTAATTACTTTTTCAAAGTAACGTGCCCAACACTGTTCAAGACTGAAGAGCTTTGGAAGGGAGAAGAAACAAGAACCATTACTGAATCGTTTAGGAACATTTCCTCCTTTTCCACACAGAAAATACTAGAACAACAACAACCCATGAGATTAGATTAAATTAAATTAGATTGCCAGTAGAATTCTATATTATGAGCCATTTAAAAATGTATAATTCTGCGCCATACCACTGCACTGTACCCACACAAATGGGAAACAAGAGAATGAAACAAAACAAAATAGGTACAGGGAGAATCTGTATATAAAAATAAATAAATAGGGTTGGATTCAAAAAGGAGTGGGGAAAAGAAAACGTATGTGCTCCCCTCCCCATCACTTTAAATAAGTATAGTCTGCACATATGGTGAAAAGTCGGTCCAAACAGTCCCAAAAGGGTTCCTCAGGTGGTCTGAAGAGCCCGTCTGTCTCCGCTCATGTTTTGCAGATATGGAGGTATTTAGTGCAAACACATTCCTTGCAGGCAGTGGTTTTCTGGGGGTCTGTTAAATTTGTCCCTCTTCCGCCTCCATGGCTGAACTTTGGGTGACATTTAACCTGCACCGGTGTGTGGCTGTCATGAAATAGTCGGTGGAGGAATGTGACGATCAGATGACTTGGCTGACCCCCGGCTGAACCTTGTCTTGTGTTGATTTAGGGAGGCACGGAGATCAAAGCACTCTCCTCTTTCCTGCTCTGTGTGTGTGCGTGTGTGTATGTGTGAACAAAAGCAGATTTAGCGGCGCTGCTACCTGCCCCGGGACCACGCTACCAGCAGCCGCTCCAACTCTCAAATCTGTGGGATACTTCAGAATGGAATGAGAAAATACCCAAAGGTGTCAAATAGATTATGTGATGTGTTCAACCGAAAACTAAGTTAGGACTTGTTGAGTTCTTTACTTGACTTTCATTATTTCAGAAAACTGTAGTATCTTGCCATGAGTTTAAAAGACATTTTTGAGCAAATGAACAAAAGTGTCTTATTTAGGCTTGATGATGGGCACATATAGTGTTGAATAGCCTAAAGAAAACAATATGTATTCAACTTTACTACAGTAATCCTTATCATAGGCCTCCTCTCTTGATGTTCAAACACTTCAATGGCTCAATGGAGATTTGTGAACAAAAGAAACAGATAAAGCCTCTTAGTGAAGAGTTAATAATTCATTTTCCCCTCTCTCTCATATAGACGTCTGGCGGAGAATTGATTGTGGTTAGATGGTCAGGGAGTCTGTGGTGATTCACTACAATTTTCAAATAAACTGAAAAGAATTGTCATTCTGTAATGGTTTTAGTTGGCAGCAACAGCCTGTTTGGAATTTCAGGGCCCTACACTTATCCATTATCCCAGTTTTCCAGCCCGCTGTCATTGTTGACAGGTGGATTATAATTTTTCCTCAGCAGAACAATTGAAATGACAGCGGTTGAACAAACTTGGATGGGACGGAGGAGACGTGAGGTTTCCAACAGGAAACTCTCTGCCAATTTGTGTATATGCTCGCTCTTTGGATTTGAAATGTCCTGCGCTCTGTCGTACTTCAACTTCAGACTTTTCCAGATCGTCTAAGTATGCACTACACAGACTGCACATGATGAATGAGTGGTCAGAGCCATTTCTACATGAATGCAAAACCTCCAGTCAAGCTACAAAGCCACAAAATGTTGACACAGACCATCTTAACAGCAAAACAAACTTTCTATCCACGACATGTTTAAATACAGACTTGTTCAGACAGTTGAGATTTTGTTTTAGCAGTGGCACATATTACAAACAGCTTCAGCATCACTTGGGTGGTGCTGGCTGGTGTCCTGCTTGTCTGCAGCCTGCTTCCTGGCGCTGTCACCCCCGCCTCTCTCTTCGGGCCCGTCCCATGCTTGTTGAAGGCTGGGGTCCGGGGGCCATATGGAGCCCATCGGTTCGTCTCCGGCACACTACTCTCACATGGCGGGGCTGGCGTGAGGAGAGGAACTGCTGTTACTGTCTGCCCTGCTCCTCTTCTGTTTGTTGACATATGAGGCCGGCTAGCATACTGTAAGCCTGATGTTAAAGCTCACTTACAATTAACTGGAGAAGACACTGACACTGGGCCTTCTGTCTGTAAATATGGGGCCGGGACAGCTGTGTGTGAGCCTGTGCAGCATAAATCACTTAGCACTCTTTTTGGAGGACGCGCTCTGGCCCTCGACCTAACCTTAGAAGAATGCAGAGTCTATGCATGGGTTGCTACATGTGTTAGCAGCGTCGAAAAATGACAGAGACTTTTAGACGGGATCTTAAGCAGAAATATCTCTGCTTTTTTTTTCAATTTCCAGTTTATGGAACTCCAATGAGACTTTTGAAGCAATCATAGTTAAAGCTGAATTCATCATTACAAGAATAGACAGAAGCCATGAAGTGATTTTACAAGCTTAACGTTTTGGTTATCTGAAGGTTGCTAACATAATATGCTGATGCTGAGAGATGCTGGGAGAATAATAAAACAATAATAATAAATGTTGTTTTTATAGCACTTTTCAAAAATAGTGTTTACAAAGCGCTGCCCAGTCAGTATGATAATAATGAATAAAAATATAATAAAAATAAAAAATAATAATAAAAATAAAAAATAGTAATAAAAATTGTCAAAATAATGCAATGTCAAAAGAATTAAACATAGATACATTGAAAAAAAATAAAAAATCAGTAGATACAGGAAGACAAACCAGGCAGAGGGCACACAAGAGGAAAGACAAAACACACCTTGTAGGGGGTTATAAGTTTAGTGATGCAGCTTGATGCTAGACCTACTGTAGGCAAGGCAAGTTTATTTGTATAGCACAATTCATACACAAGGCAACTCAAAGTGCTGAACAAAACAAGATAGAATTCAAATATATAAATAATACATAAATAATCACAGTACATTATAAAGAAAGATACAATATAAAATCCCTAAACAGAGCTGTTTTCAACCTTGTTTTAAACATTGCCAGAGAAGATGCCTGTCTTACACCTAAACACGCTTTAAAAGTCCACCCATCTAAAACAGGAGTAATGTGCTCCCTTCTGTTAAAGCCAGTGAGGAGTCTGCTTCTGGATTCCTCTGGTATAAAATCACATGCTGTGTCTGCTGTGACACAATCCCAGACCTCCATATCTGTTGTTGCTTCACATAAAATCATTAAAATCAATTTGAGTATAGTGAATTTTTTTTTACTGATTTTTTTACTTTCAAACAAAATCACTTTCATTATGTACAGTAGTCATTCAATTCAATTCAATTCAATTTGATGTGTTCTTGCATAGCTCCAAATCACAACAGTAGGTATCTCGGAGGACTGCACAAAACCGTTGAATTCGCCAACACAGATCAGAGAATCAAACAGTTCAAACACAAGAAATGCAGTGATAGAAAAACAGGCTTAGTAGGTTAAGGCAAAAAAATTGTGAAGAAGCTAGTACTGCTTAATTACCCTATTTAATGTTTTATTTTTTTTACATTGAAAAACATACAGATCCACAAGGGGCAGTTATACATGTACATTAGCTTATTTTTCAAACAATTTTTCGACTCCATTGGACTTACTTCTTGCGTTTGTGGGTTGTGTGAAGGCCAGATCTCACTGCAGGATCTAAAGAGAGTTACTTCTGTAGAACGATACACTGCTTCTTTCTCCCCAAGTTCTCATACTCCCAAGCCCCAGCGCCTTCATAATGAGTTTAGTTAGAGTGATTAGAGCCCGAGTATTCTTCTGTCAGTGCTTATTAGACACGACCTAAAGCTGAAGACCTTTGTCAGCGGTTATTTTAATAGCGCCATTACCTCGAGTCCTTGGTGACCATAACCTTCATCAGTCATCATAAAGCTAATTGTGTAACGCACACAGATAATGTAACTATTACCAGCCAAGTGTGTGTTTTTGTTCATGATTCGCAGAACTCGCCTGAAATGACTATTCTTCTTTTGGAAGCAATCGTCTGTGGTTTTAATGTGACGTTTGACGGTTAAATCGTTATGGAACGTATTGGACAAAAACAAGAGCAGGTTAAGAAAAGGGTCATTGTGTATTTGAGAAAAAAAACAATGGAAACTAATTGTACTGATATTAAAACATATTTGTGCAATAGTTGGAAGGTTTGTTTTTCATCGTCCAAAACAATAAGACTTGACCTATGTGAAGTTGAATTAGTATCCGTGGAATCTGACCTTAAAAAAAAGAAAGAAAAACGTCTTCTCTCTGTTGATGTCAGCTTTTCAGACATTGCCCGCATCCTCCACCAAATTTGACCAAAATGAGACAAGATACATGTTCAACAGACAGAAGATTTTTTTTAATGTTACAAAGAGACACTGAGATTTAGAGCTTGCATGTGACTTTGTGCAATCATAGACCGTCCAATCAGCAGCTGCCCTGTACCAGTAGCTTCGGCCTTCAGATAACCAAAAAAACATCATGTCGAAAATCACCAGCTTGTGCATATTGGCCTACTGATGAGTTCAGCTTTAACCACAGTTGCTTAAAAAGTGTTATAATAGATCCATACTTGCACCTATCTTTAGTCGGGCCATTGTATTGTTAAGTACATTTTATAGACGTACATATCGCACTGGAATATAAACTGCAGGGACTCATGTCGTCACTATACAGCAACAGAACAAATATGTTCTACATCGTGTGGAATCTGATTCAAAGTACGTTATATTAGGGCTGGGCGATATATATATATATATATATAACTAGTATATCACAATATAAGTAATTCATATCGGTTCGATAACGATATATTATGATTGTTTTGTTGTTTTGTTTTTTAAACCTAAATAAATACATTTGTCGTGTCGGCTAACACACATTAGCCCTTGTTTATAGTCACAGGGGATTGAGGCTAGAAGAATACGTTCACAAGCACAGTGTCCACCATTGTTAATCCTGGTTTAATCCTGGTTTAGTCCTGGTTAAGATCCTGGTTTGGCTGTTTGAGTGTCTTGTGTCCCCGTGATGGCTCGGTGCAGCTGTGCTTCCTGAGGAAAAACTCTTGCTTTCGCCGAATGCATCAGGTCTCTGTGTCCACTGCCTCTACCGCGCCGCACATTCCTCGAACGGACGTGCATAACCATTGACACGGCATTGAAACACGATCTGTAGATCCATGGACGCTACGCATGGTGCGGGTTTTGTTTTTGCATTTCCCAGAATGTTTTGCAGTCCATGATTGGCTGTGATAGGTCGAGAAGTCTCTGCCTACATCCCCCAGAATGCCGCGCGCTTCTGACTCAGCTTTGCTTCCTGTTTTTTTCTAACGGTGTGAAGTTGAACATTCTATCGACCTCGTTTTCTATGGATATCGAACATGTGTCTATCGCAATATATATCGTTATCGTTTTATCGTCCAGCCCTACGTTATAGCTGTTTTGTTACTGAACATTATTATCTCAAGAACAGTCTGTTTGTTCTGACCCACATTGTTACTAGTATCAATATCGCACCACGTCATTTCTATCTCAAGCGATGACGTCTGTTCTTAGGTACATTAATACAAACCATATAAAGGGCTTTGTCTTCTTCTGTTCTATCTGGAAAAACTGGAAAATAAACTGCTGGTCCATTGCAGGATTAGGATTTGGTAAATAGCATTCTAAACTCTGAGGACGCAAACTATTAGCATGCTAACGTTAGCTGTCAGTTCCAATGGACTCTAGTAAAATGCTGCAAATCCAGTCTGTTTTGACGATAAACGTGCGTCCCATCGCTACTAAAACTCAATGGAGTCAATAAAAGTCCATAAACACATGTGTGCTGCTCTTATTTCATCCATGTATGTGACAGAAATCTAGTTTTAGGGACTTTAGTGTTTTGATTCCTGCAGATGTTGCGCCCTCTCTCTCTGGTTGTAGTAGAAATGAGATGGGATCCCTTGTTATACCGTCTTGTGAAATTAGCAGGAGGTGGGAAATCCCGGGACTCCCTTCATTGTCATTCACATAAACCACCACCTGGGAAAGTGCTACGGAAAAAAAACCTGGGGGGCACTCGAGCGAGAAAAAAATGAGAAATTAAAATAGTTGCATTGCTGTAAATGGCTGTGTTAAAACTGGGTGATTAAAGTAGTGTCTAATGGTCCCACAATTACAGTACTCACTTCTTGATAAGGACAGTAGGAGACAGAATTGATTGAGTCACTGCCATTTAATGATGCTGCATATTGAATTAAAAAAGTTATTCTTCTATTTGGCTTATTGTATTAGTGGCATAATGTAATACGCCTTTATCAAAATAGTCCTTCAAACTTTGTTATTGTGACAGGCTGAGGAGCATATAAGCAATTGTTTTATTTCAGTGACACGGTGGCCTTTCTGAGTTGAGTTGGCATGTTCTCCCCATTTATGTGTAGGTTTCCTCCAGGCGCTGCGGTTTCCCCTACCACTAAAAAACATGTGCAATACGTATGAATGGAATGAATGAGTGAATGTTGGTCGGGGCTTTGATGAGCCAGTGTGTTCGGCGTCTTGCTTATGTCATTGTGTCAGATTCAGAAAACTTTATTGATCCCAAAGAGCAATTCATTTAGAGAAGTGTTCCAGTATGTGGTGGCACGTTGGTGTACCTTGAAAATCATCCAATATCACCTGCTTGGTCAAAATCATGTGAAAAGAAAAAGATTTGTTTGTGCTTGTTTGATTTGCTATAAAATACACATAGATGAGAATGGCTTTCCTTTGTTAATAAAACCAAATTCAGATTCAAATGTGTGTTGTAAATTGGGTTGCTGGTGTGCCATGTGATTTTTTTGCGATGACAAAGGTGTGTCACGGCGCAAAAAGGTTTAGAGTGTGGAGAGGATGAAACAATATCTGAACTCTCAACAATTGTAAAGTGCTTTGGGTGACCGTGTTCTGTCAAAATGCTCTATATTAAAGATTCTATAGCCGATTTCTTTTTAATTAGTTCATAAAAATGCTTATTACTTCATACAAGTTGTATAATCCTTAATTTAATTGAAAACTTGAGATCATTGATTGTGTATGAATTCAGGCCGTAAAAACAGTGGTACATTCGGACGCGGAACTAGCGGTAATCTTTCAGTTGTATATTGTGTTAGCAGTGCGTCGCTTTTGTACCATTTCATCAGTGATTGTTGCACAGCTTACAAGAAGTTGCGCTAATGCTAATGTTTGCATATGTATCCGATCGCAAATACAACTAGATGGCTCCGTGGGATGAGAGCGTAGGGGAAAGTGAGAAGCCTGTAAGCGAGTTGGGGGCGGTGCTAAACATTCAAACCTTGCAGAAACGGGTATAGCTCCTTTAATAAGACGAATTACTTACTACTTACTAGGTCTCGATGAGCGTGAGAGTGATGCTGTCGCTGCTGCGTGAGTACATACTGTATGTCATGTGATCCGTGGGGCTGCTGTAACAGGAGCAGGGGCAACTTACAGGATGTGCCAAAGGATTCTCTCTCCAGAAGCAGGTCATGTTGATGATGGATTTTTCGAGGCTCGTCTTACTATAGGCTGACATTATCGACCATGGCCTCAGCTCGGTGGAACCTATGAACATATGATACGGCCGTGGGCAAGTTCTGTGACGATAATCAAATCTGAATTAATTGTGATTGAGTGCAGATGTTGTGTGGCTTTTTAATTGACGTGTTTTCTTTTTCTATGGGTCGCTTAATGAAGTTTGACGGTTGAGGAATAACATGGAAACTTAATTGTGTTGAAACGGAAAGGGACGTTTTTTGGTCGGTTTGGTAGCGTTTGTTACGAAATTAGAAATATTATGCAGCATTTCAATTTCTGACCATTTTTCAACATCCGAGCTACTATCACAAACTTCTGGCTCAAACAGGTAGCTCGCCCCTTCTGTCTGAAAGCTCCTGTCTCAGTCCTGTAATAGTATGATGTCATGGTACCACTATGACATCACACCACAGTTTCCTGCCTTATGAAACCAATAAAGTATTGCCCATAATTCAGTTTAGCGATCTCATAAATGTGTTTGCTGTCAAATTTGGACATTTATACGTTTCATTGTATATTTTCAACCCAATATTTAAATTCACATTTTAAAACAAGGTGAACAACATGGTAAATAATAATAATAATAATACCATTTCTTTATCTGGCACCTTTCTATGCACTCAAGGTACAAAGTTAAAAGCAAAAACAAATGTCATTGTAATTTGGAGGTATAATGGAGGATTTTCTAAAATTTTAGGAAAGGACCACCCTCTCCACTTTTTGAACGAAACTCTTCGGTCTTATTTGGCGAGCACGTATCCCCAGAATGATTGAAAACTGGGAGGACACCCGGAAGTACAAAATCCTCCTGTAAACCTTTTAATAATAATGATAATAATTATGATTTATTATTTTTAACTGTATGTATTTCAATCTATTAAAAAGTAAATTTCTGCACAGATAATTGCTGCGGCTCCTATTCATGTCAGCAATGTGAAACAAACCCAAACTAACTATGATTTCTTCTCTTCTATGTCTCCTCTGACTCTGCTGATTCCCACACATTTCCTCCAAAGGTAAGCACTTGTTTTCTTTGGCTTCCACATCCACCGTGATATGGCATTGTCTTTTGCAAAAGCAGTTTTTAAACACATAGCTCAACCATCTGGCAGCCTTGTTTACCGCGCAGGCGTCGGACGGGGAACGCGTATTAATCATGCTTACACAAGTGTCTTAATTACTCCCAATGTAGCTGCTCCCGGTAGAACCCAGGAGATGACCTTTCCTCGCCTGTTCTTTTATGCCATTAATCATCCATAATCAACGGTGTCAGAGTCAAGGATAGGGCCACTCCGAGCTGCCCAACACTGCCCACACTACCTCCATCACACATTCGCTGCTTTATTAACAGGCCCACACACACGGCAACACAAACGCAACACACACGGCAACACAAACGAGGGCTTCGAACTGGGTCTCATTTGCCTATATACGTATACGAACCGGACGGGAGATAGGATGACGTATTCTTTCCTGTGAAGGTCACTTTCTCATTAATATGCAGCAGTCAATTGTCTGTCAGTGTAATGCGCCCCTCATATCCTGCTTGAAAGCCGGAGAAGCGCGCCCACAGGCCTAACAAATGGTATTTCACTTATAAATGCGGTACTCTGACATTCACGGCAGACACTGATTCATAGGCGTCGCTGGCCTGATATGTCTAAGTGCCCAGGACGCACGGGCAACTGAAAAACTCCAGAGTGCAAGGGCTTTTAACATTTCAGATCTTGTTTAGCCGTGCCAATGGCAGATTGACAGGTGGAGTTTCGGCTGGGGCAGGTAACTGACATGCCTGGCTTCTGCCCCCCCCCCTCCCCTCTCGCTGACTGAAAGCTTAATATATCATTTGTCAGGCAGGGATGGCCTTTCATTCAATCATGCCATGGCATCCACTCAAATGCTGAGCCGAGGTGGAAAGGCAAAGTATGGGCTGAGATGTGCCGCTTCAGACGGGGCATGTGTGGACCCAGGAATCACTTACATACGCTCAAATATGTCTGTGAGGAGCAGGAGCAGGACACATGTGGCAAAAACACTGATACAAGTAAGAAAAGGGGATTGAATCAGGCTGCGAGATTTTGGTGACACATGTCTGGTGGTGATTTTTCTGGCAAATATTGCAGTGTGTGATGTGATTTTTTATATACAGGTGGACTGAGAATGTTGTTCAAAATGTACTTCTGCGGTAATGTGTGCAACTATGACATTGAAATTTCCCCCTTGATGAGCTAATAGGTTTATCTTATCTCACTTATGTCATTAAACTTATAATGTAAAAATATCATGACAAATTCACAACACAAAAAGTGAGATTTGTCAAGCCTTTATTTGGTTAAAAAAAAAAAAACATAATGTAAAAATCAGATGATTAGGATAGTTAGAAAATTGGCTGAAAGCTGTAATCATCGAAATGATAAAAAAACAAAAGCTTTAGATATTGTCAAAAAATGAGAACGAGGAAGGATCTGAAGAACATACTGTATGCCCATGGCCTTTATTTCAGTTTCCAGTTGTTCTGTCAGAGTTTCTCCAGAGTTTTTTGAGAGTTTTTTTCAGACAGAATGAACAGCAAGCCTTTTATATGACAAATATGCGTCCCGGCAGACCCACAGATGTTAGCTGGTCCAAACAACAGAGACACAACTGAAGTCGCTGTGACCTGATCACTTGAATGTTGTGTTTTGTATTTGTCCCGTGTCCATTTTGTCAAAGCCAGTTCCCACAATATGTCAATTTACAGTCTGTGTCGTCTCCTCGTTTCACATTTTAAGTTGAATTATAGAAATGAATGAACTTTTGAGTTTATTTAAAAAGTTAGGTTTTGTTTCTAATGCATACAGTGCCAGAATAAAGTTGCTAAAATACATTACTTGAACATTAGCTTTGGTGCATTTGAGAAAACAACATATAGATGACTAAACGATCATCATTTTTTCACTTTTTTTAGTGGATTAGCTGAAAATAAAATGTTTTTTTTTTTTTAAATTCTTCACTGCCTAAAAGCTGATTTGGCAACAGAACAAGCACATGTACTACTGCACTTATATATCCAGCCATAATATTCTCAAATCAAGATATTTTTCCCAATTCAAGCATACTTTAGTATTTTTATGCAGTTTGCCTGGGATTTCAATAACCTCCGTCTTTGCGATTTGCTAATTCCCACCACTAAAATAGTGATGTATCTTGCGACTAACCCTGCTGTCCTACAACAGAATATCTTTGCATCACAAAGTCGTCTAAGTCTGAATCAGACCAACCCTCGTCAAAAACCATTTAAGCTAGCAAACATTTCCTATTAGCTTCCCTCCTAACGACCTAATAACATCTATGGTCACCGGTGCCCCTTCTGGGATTCGGTCTACATTGAATCACCCTGCCTCACTTGCATGCAAAAGGACAAAACACCACTTCAAAGTTCTATAATAGTTTTATGACTGCCCACAAATTGCCGTCATAAATTTTTCATTCTTTTTAATTTACTGCCATAAATCAAAGCCGCTGTGTGTGCTCTCCCAGCTGCAAATGGGATTGCTCCATAGTTTTGGCATGCCACGATCTGGCCCCGGATCTCTGAAAAACAGACAGCACACGGAAAGGTAGTGCATTCATTTGAGCCCATAAATTATGCACTTAGTTTTATAATGTCAAACCATAAATAATGTTGATGCATGGGGAACTGTAACACATCACCCATAGAAATTATGCATTGGAGATGAATGAGGAGGCCGTGATTGATAATGTATCTTAGGCGGAGCCATCTATTAAAGCACACTCCCCAGAGGAAATGATGGAGCAGAATGACTAACTCCACAACTTTTAAGAGCTGTTTGATATTCATGAAGGCCTCTTTGACTTGGGTCACCGGCCGGAGAGTCGCTGAACGCACTTGTTTAGCTTTTATTGTCGCTGAATAATACCTGAAAACACCTGCTTTTCTGTCTCTGGACTGAGTTCTTCTGCCTGAGATCAATCCTCCCAACGTCACATTCAAAAAACAGATTTAAGTTGGTTCTTACCAACTCTATTGTTTAAGGAAGTATTGACGCTCCAAAAATGCTTGTGCTGAACTGTTGTTGTGTCCTTAGGCAAGACATATTTCTTGTTATGGCTAGTTTGACTCCCTATCATGTCTTTGAGTGATATGAAAAGCAATATATAAATCCAATGAATTATTTGTCTTAATAAATATTGCATTTTTTAATATACGTTGTGTTGGCAGCTTTTACAAATCGAACTTGGGACAAATGCAAGATACATAGTCTGAAGATTAAAGCTTTTAGGGACACTGTATGCGTCTGACATGCCATATCTTGTACTTTTATGACTTTTTTGTCTTTTTGAATTGCCGTACATGGTCGTGTTTAAAAGCTCTGTAAACTATGCACTCTTTCGGAAAAAATGGCAATAAACGTTGTGTCAATCATGCCCAACTTCCTGCTGCCTTGGTCTCATGTCAACGATATATTCTTTGTTTTAAATTTTTAGTTCTCGTACTGCACTCGTACTGTATGTCACATGAAAATATTTCTTTTTGATCTAATCGGTTTATAAATGCTATTACATAAATGACATCAACTCAAACAAGGAATATCCGTCAACTGTGAGTTTTGTAATTGATGTGAAAGAATAATATTTGCTCAAATGTATCAAGAGGACAAGATTTAACCAAAAGAATGATTCATCTTCGGTACACATCTTCGGTCATTGGTTTATTGAAGTTGTGCCAGAGTGTAACCACAGCCCCATCAACAATTAAACGTTCAGTGATGTGAATGTTTTAATTATCTGCTGAAAGCCTGTTTGGACGGCTCATTTATTTTTGCTTGATTGTATCAACACAGACCTTTAAATGGTGACGGTAAAGCCACTGTCATAGGTTTGTGCTGTGAGAAAGTGTGTGAAAGTGGCAGTGAGTGCATCACAGGACACCGACCACACTTCAGTGGAAGATCTTCTCACACAAGGACATATTTTAAAGTGTGGGAAGAATAAATCATCACATGGTGGTCTTGTGTACTCTATTGAAGAGACCTACTTCAGCCGAACAGCCGAGTTATGGTCCGTGGCAAAGTAATGAAAGTAGGCACTGCAGGCAGAGTCTGCGGCCACATTATCAACGCATTTGATATTTCTCTGTTTAGTCATTTCACTGCAGAATTAAATTTGATGCCCAAACACAGACTGCACTGTTCAGTCGACTGACAAAGCAGCTTTTTATGATGCACATGTGAATGGTTTTCTGCAAATATTGTCCAATGACCCCATTACATTTAGCACAATGTCATAAATGTTTAGATTTCTCAGATTATCCTCATTAGCCTTTACTGGGAACTATGTATACTTAACTAATGTATGTTTTTGTGCAAAACTGTAACCGAAACAGCAGTGGTTGTGGTTCATGAGGTTCCTTCATACGAGCTTGTCAAGAGTAGATTTTGTGGCACCGTCGCTGTTGGATATATGTCTGGGAAAAGTACATCATCCCATTTATATGGCAGCTCTGGACTGCAGGTTATTGTGGAAGGGGACGCAGCAGTACAGTATATCTGTGTCTACAAACCTTAGGTGCCCTTGACACAAAGTCAACAGACTGCGTTCCTGCCCCCTTGATTTAAGACTGCACTTACCAGAAGGCAGCCAGCCTGTTGGTCCTCTCCTTCTCTGAGAGCTGTCACTCTTGTGTGTAATTTGCCCTACTGAAGGAAAAAAGCCCAACTCAAACCGTGAATAATGAGCGGTTGTTAGTTTTCGAGACAGAACAAGCAAAGCGAAACACAAAACACTCCAACCAGAGAACTGTAATTACCACGAGGCTGTGAGTGCACTCTTAGAGCCATTGTTATTGTGTGTGAATGACCTTTCATGTCTTTGCCATGCTGTTCTGCCACTCTTTAGTCGGACTGCTGTAGGCTCTTGTAAGCTACTATAGATCTGTGGAAGAAGGCCTTCATCCAGGCTACATGCAAAAGCACAATGTATTATTATAGTTATAAATGACTGTATTGATTTGCACATGTTTTTTTCAACATGGACAAGGATCTGTGCTTAAGGCTGTTCCCAAACGGCCAAACGTGATTTATAAATGCGGGTTACATTTATAATAAACAGGTTCAAAGACTCGCAAATCCTTTCCTAAATGAGTAACAATGTGCTGATGCTTAAGACCACCCATAGGGAGATGGATTAGCCAGAGATATGTGTCAAGAATGCTTCTTGACACATATCTCTCTTGAGACTTCTCTGTCGGTGCACAGTTAAACAGGCTGCTCCGCCAACAACAAATGGACGGATTACACAGTGACTATGGGATGACAGATAACGCAGAGCTAGCACAAAGTGTAGTGCGGGAACCTCCTGTTCTTAGGCCGACTGCCACAGACTGACTTTTGAAGATTTATTCCATCACTCAAGTAATTAACATGATTTATGGTGCTGGGGTGACTGTTAGAGACAACAAAGAGGTCGGGCGGTGCCTCCCCCGAGGAGATGCTATCAGGTGTTTTCTGCTGCGCTTGCAATGAAGTCAGCATGCAGCTGTAAATCCAGCCATTCTACATTCAGATACCCCCCCTCCCTCCCTCCTTCGCCTTCCCACTGGTTCACTCACCCTTCCTACTCACCTCAGGAGGTCACAAGTTCACAGCTTGGCCTTAACTGTTAAAACCTGGGTGCTGAACTTCTGACCCTAGCTAGTATAAAAAAAGGAGACCAGCGAATAGTGTTTATAAGGGCTGCCATTCTGCGAGGCCAAGGGGCGTTAGAGCTCAGTCTGCAGCTCCATACAATGGGCCAAGACTGCCCCTGAAGGCCAAGAGAGGAGTGTGAGTCCCCTGTCAATGTTCTGCTCTGCTTTCACTGTGTGGGCTTTGTACATAAACGTTTGTGTGACGATCTCTTTCACTGTCAATGTGGCTCCACCATGATTCTACAGTGTGGTCATCGTTCTGTGATATCAAGCAAGGTCTGGTTAGAACTGTGATGGGCAACCTCTGGGAACTGGGCTGCTCTCAGAGGTGTTGTTGTGTCCTTAGGCAAGACACTTCACCCAAATTGCCCATATGTGTGCGTGTGTTTGTGGTGGTCGTCACGGATTTGTGGCTTTGCTTTCGTCACCATCGCAGTGGATGGAGTGAATGAATATAGTGCCTCTCAAAAGTATTCATATATCTTGAACTTTTGCACATTTTGTCATGTACAACCATACAACCATAACCATTTAATGTTGATGTTCTTTACTGAAAGTTCACACAAAAAGCTGTATGAATACTTGTGCAGGCCAAACTTGTCTCTATCTATTTGTAGTTTAATAACGCAATCATGTTTCATTTTACTTTCACTTCACAGTTAATAAAATCTTTCTGTTTATGAATGTTGTGAGAACGTAACCATGACAAAATGTGCAAAAGTTAAAGCTATTCTCTTGAGAGGAACTGTACGTACTTTTTTATCTCTTGTAAATGTCCCGTTAAACCACATATCCACAGTGTCACAAGGCTGACTTCCATCCATCCATCCATTTTCTTCCCCTTAATCCATTTCTGGGTCGGGGGGGACGGCAGTCAGAGCTGCACCCAGTACACAGAGCACCAGCCCCTCACTGATCCTCCTGCAGGTGGTGAGTCCACAGGAGCTGAGATCTTTTCAGTTGGGGCTTTGGGCAAAGTAGGGTTAAGTGTCTTGCCCAAGGACACAACGACAGCAGTCATCAGTGGGAGTCGTGAAGTAGGTCTTACGGTGGGCTCGAACCCACGACCTTCAGGCCCAAAGGTCGTGGGTTTGAGCCAACAAGGCTGACTTACATTCTCATAATGCGGTTGCCTTCTCGTAACATTCTTAAGGGCTCATCCCATTCATGTGACAACACCCAAACTTTTAATTTAACCTCTCGACGGCTTCCCTGATAGACTGACTGCTGCCATTACAGACGTTGCCTTGAAGCATTAGCTCAGTAACTGTCTGAAAACACACTCATTTGCAATTGTTCCGTTTTTCATCTGTCAAGTGAAATCCACACACGCTCTTTACCTGGCAGTTCCCACACATTGTTGTCGCTCGCAGGCAAAAGGCAAACTCATAAGAAGTGCTCGGCATAGCCCTGTTTACGCACCCTCTGCTTTTCCTGTAACCTCTATAAAAACAAAACACAGTTTCTCTAGGCTGCCTGTTTCCCCGTTAAAACAAGAGAGGGGAAAATTAAATGCCTACAAGCAGATTTTATGATCTGATAAAAGATGGCATTTACTGTTGACTGATTTACCGCCTGTCAAAGTTTGTGAGTGCATTGTAATACAACGGCGGTCCCGGAACAGCTCGGTAGACTTGTTCAGAGTTCACAGACTTTCAAATCTCTTTGTAGCTTCATAGATGTGGGTTCCTTTATAAGATCCGTGGGAATCAGGAGGCTTTGCTAGCCTATGGGCCGAGCATATTGACATATTTATCAATCAACATGTGTTTGTATTGGACCAAGTTGTGTGCCGGGAATTTCAAAGCGTTTCGCAAGAGCAATTAAAAACACAGATCAAAGTGAGAAAGTGAAAGTATTCTCACTTTCAACCAAGTTTTGGACATAGAGGATAGAGGTCTGTCTCACAACCTCAGGAAGACTGTTCCATGTTTTATTTCACCAGCAGGAGGTCAGTCCCTGTGCTCCTCAGAGTCCATGCATTAGACCAGTCCCTTTTCTCCTTAGAGTCCGAGCAGGAGTCTAGTCCCTCTTCTTCTCAGAGTCCAAGCAGTTAGGCCAGTCCCTGTGCTTCTCAGAGTCCCACCAGGAGGCCAGTCCCAGTCCCTGTGCTTCTCAGAGTCCCAACAGATCTCCCAGTAGGAGACCTGTCCCTTTGCTCATTAGAGTCTCAGCAGCAGTCTGGACCCGGCAGCAGTATATAAAGTATTTTGGTGCAAAATCATGGAAACACTAGTCCCGCAGTTCTAGAAATAGGCATATACACAATAACAAGTCGTGAAACCATTTGTCTCGGTTGTACAAATATCAATCCAGCTAAACCAGTACGGACCTGAAGTTAATCCCGAACGGTGATCTGCTGCGTAAGTGACAGCCAGGAGACCTCAATGAGCGCCGTGTACCTTTGCTCAGCAGATCCTCACACAGACCCGCGTTAACAAAATAAGCCTAGTCGGCAAGTGAGGAATGTCGACCCTGATCGCCACCGCAGCACTCAGTGACAGAGGTGTTTGTACATGAAGGATTTACAGCTTCTCACAGCTTTGTTAATTGTCCATTGTCCTGCCCTGGTCTGTTGTGGTCAGGCTTCTCTGTGAAGAATATAGCAGCCATAAATCAACCGTTTTAAGGGCTTTTCTTATTTGGAAAAGAATGTTGACCTGCCACTTGTGTTAATGGATAAAACGGGACAATAAAAGTAGATGCTAATGTTTTGGCGACACTTGCAAATGCTCGCGTTTTGCAAGAAAGATCCCGGGTTAATGTATACTACAATGGCTTTCGGGAACTTGTTTGCCTGTGATGTCCATTGTTTTATTCGGAGTTCAATGAGTAAAGGCACCAGTTGTAAGTTGTAAGCCCCTGAGGTAAACGTAGCGTAGTTAGCATGGCCGGTGTATAGTGTTCTCAAACAAGAGCCTTCCCGTCTGCTCCAGATCAAAGGGGACGTGTAAGCAGGGGGGGCCGCAGTTTCACTATCACCTCTTCCTCTGTTGGCGTCTTTAATTGAGGGGAAAACTACACCAGAGGAAGTTCCCTGCTAGGAGTTAGCATTCTTTGTTTGTCTTTTGTTTGTCCACACTCCTCCTCTCCCGGTTCTCTTTTAGCCGGCTGAACTCTGGGTGCACTCTGACCCGTCGGTGGCTACCCTCTCTCAGCTCGAGGAAGGAGGGGGGGGGGGGGGGGGACTTTTCACTTGCATATACTAAGAACTAAAGCCCCCATCCTCTGGCTCTCTGCTCCACATGAAACCCCCGCGGTGACCTTTGATTGGCCCCCTCCCCTCGACACTGGCACGGCCTCCGTCCTGCTGACCACACGACGGGGACCACAGCCAAGTGCATTCACGTGAAGATGTCCCGTACCCGCTGGGAGCATCAAAGAGACGAAGGCCAGGCTTGATAAACATTAGGCGGAAGTACAACAGATAAAAGGCAGCTCCATGAGGGGTTTTGTTCTCTCAAGGAATGCTGGGAACATTTTTACTCCATCTAGTGGTGCTAATACTGTGGTAATGCAGGGGAAGGGTTATTGACGATAAGGCTGGAAAATGAGGAAATATAAGTTTATGGGTTTTTTGAGTACATTTTGACAAGAGTTGCCAATGGAACCAGCACAAATATATTGTTTTAAAAAGATTCAAGACATAGGATAGGAGACCAATGGTAGTGACATTTAGACTTTAAATTTACTATCCTCAAAATCTGTATGTGTGGGAATAAGAAAAAAAAAAGAAAAAAAAGTTTAAATCATAAAAAAGATATAAAACAATTCAATAAATGTCTTCTCTTTTTCATTATTTGATATGAATAATCCGATTTATAGAAGTCTAAAAATGCTGGTCAGATTCCACTGTGTCCCTCTGGCGGACTATCTGTCTGTCTATCTATCTATCGCTATCTATCTATCTATCTATCTATCTATCGCTATCTATCTATCTATCTATCTATCTATCGCTATCTATCTATCTATCTGTCTGTATCCATTTCTATTCATTAAAATGATCAAACACTATAGAAAATCATAATTTGTGAGGACAAACTAATTCCCAGTAGAACCTTCACTGTTTTCATTTCTGGATAGTCATTTTCACATCTCGTTTATCTTTTTGTTTGTGTTTCTTCCTTTTCAAACTTCTCTATAATCATCTGGCTTAAACAATGTAATATCTTTTTTATCATGAGAAGACCTGGCATTTCCAGGTATCTCTACAGTCCAACCCTCTATGTGATTTATGGCATATTTTATCTCCTTAACTATCTCTTAGAAAAAAGTCATTACACAGAAATAGTCTGTGTTATGCTTGCAAAGGGAAAACCCATGTATTGCGGCGAAATGTTAAAATGTCTTTATTTAAGGCTGTATGAATATAATTTTCCATAATCACAGGCCATTACGTTTGCTTTCATCGGCCGTTTCTCAGCGTGTTATATGTGCAGTGTACTGTGAGCCCGTGCCCTCATGCATATGTATGGCTGCTTTTGTGCATACATTGTTTTTCATGCTTGTGCGAGATTAGTAGAGCCTAAATGACACAGTTTGATCAATGTTGCCATGGCACTGCCCCCGGTTCCATCGCCTTTTTTTGTTCATCATCGCTGGCCCGGACGCGCAAATATGTGGGTAACAAAAATTGAAGTAATGACTGAGTGTGCCTTATTATCTTCAAGCTGCATCGGATTGGCAAACTTCTGAGGAAAAGGCGAACGTCTGAGAAATATTACAAGTCATTTATCAAGTCCTGGTCATTAGCATACAGCCTACAGAAGCACTAGCAGGAATCTAAATACAAGTGGCCGATTGGGAGTTCATTCCATTTTTTTTTTTCTCACAGCAAAAAAATAAAAAATAAAAAGTGTCCTGCCCAGCGTTTGCATCCTTGACTCCGGGAGCAACCTTTTTTTTCTGCCTGACATTGCAAACACTCCCACTTATAAGTCTTATCTCAGAGATAGGAGGAGGAGATCCGATCCGTCACCATGGAACCCCTCCCTCCCTCATCTCCAAACATCACGGTAATGCGTGAGCGACCGCGACGGCTTGAGCGGCTTTATGATCAGCCGTGAATGTCCTTACTTGTACAACAACACTGGCAGAGCTATATTAATTAGGAGGTGACTGCATACTCCATTTTTCCTTGTCACGTTGGCGCGCCGGTCCCAGGTGTATGTTGACAGAGAGTGGTGCCGCCGCGGCCCAAATGAGGTGCACCCGGCCCTGCATCCAAGCAAGCCAAAATAATGAGTTTCCTTCCCCCTTTAAGCCACTGTACGCACCATGATATACAACTTGCAATTAAGCATGCCTTGGTGATCCAGTGATTAATGTGTCCTGTGGCGGGCGTGAAGGCGCTGGGACCGGTGCTGGGGAGTGCAGTGCTAGTGCTGTGCTGTGCTGTGCTAAGTCTGTGTGTTTATATTCCTATCATGGGCGCCCTGTCTCCTTCTCTCTGCTCTTAACCGCTCTCCATTACCGGGAAGATGGAGAGCACCATTTGCAATTCAGTAACCTTTATGACAGTGCACTCTTTAATCAGAGCCCCCTATTTCCTTTGTGGTGCATCAGACTCTTAGCATCCTCTGCACAGAGAGGGCTGGCTGCAGAGGCCCGTGAAATGCCCCGGCTCAGGCTCTTAAGTGATTTACAACGCCCTATGAGTTTCATTTGTTGTTGTTGAAGGCTTTTAATTTTTATGGACGGACAGCTCTAAGTAAATTGTGTCTCGTTTAAGAGAGTTGACTTGGGTTTTAAAGAGAAGGCGAAGAGAGAACTGACTGACACAAGCCTGGGAAGAGTTTTTTTTGGGTTGTGCATAGGGTTACTGTGTTTGATCACGTATCGATTCTATTATGTTAGTGAAGGTAATATCTAGATTATATAATGGGATTTATTTACTGGATGATGTTAACCCAGGGATATACAGAGCTCTAACCTTTACTCATACTTTACGCAATGTCCCTTTCAGGAAAAATAGCAATTGAATAAAACAATTGGACTCACTTTGTATTTTCAATCTGTTCACTGGTATTGGTTCATATTATATCGTGGATCAGCAGATATTTGACAAGAGAAAGTTGGATCATGCAGCTCTAATTTTTTTCAACAAAAGTGGCTACATCCAAATTAGGTGATCTAACTGGTCTCTGCTACTGAATATCTTTAGTGTCCAAAGTAAAATGTAATTGTAGGTGTTTAAAATAGACTGTATTTACTAAAACTTGCCCAGGACACAGCCATATGACCAAGCCTTGCATCCTAACATTGCATAAAGGCTGTAATGGGATTGGGTGTGGATGGTGTTTGCAGCCACTTTGCTGTTCTGTTTAGTGATGAAGGCTTTTGATTTGCTTTATCCTCCAGAGTCCTATTGGAGCGAGTGAGCGACCCCCCCCACACCCCTTTACTGGATCATTTCCCTTCACACCCAGAAAGGCTTTGTAGTGCTGGCATCACTCTCTCGCCTGCCCTCGCACTCCACTGCTCTCCTCTTTTTCTGCTCCTTCACTCCAACTTTCATAAGCTCAGTAAAGCATGGCCTTCAATTCCCTTGTTCTAGTGTTTTCACTTAAGATCAGGAGTGATGAGCAAAAGGTTTCTGGCTCAATCCTTGAGCAAAGGCCTGGTGTGACAGGGATTATTATTTATTTGTCATCTTGGATGTAATAAGCTGTAGGTACAGAGTGGAGAGCCGGTGATTTATTGCTCTGTCGAGCGCCAGTAGCAGTCCGGCCGCTGGGGCGTGCAGGATGAATACGGGGCTGTCACTCCCGTCCATCCGTCTCCTGCGCCTGCCGCCCTCACAACACCGCCCCATTTCATGCCAGAATACATAAACAATCTTTCATTACTCCCAGGCCTTTTTTGCTTTTCACAGAACACAAAGTTTGAATGTATTTATGGATCTGCCTCTCTCTTCCACTCAGCTCTATATCGCTCCTTGTTGCACATTATTTGTTTTTCTTTCAGGAAGCGTTTCTTAAAGGAGGAATCACACACCCCTGCTATTCTTCCACTCGTTCTCAAGTTTCATTGTCATTTCCGATCCCTTTCACCACAGCTTCCATTTTTCTCCTCCAAAGCGATTATGTGGAGAACAGCTGACTACTCCCACTTGCTCTTGAACTTTTCAGACTGGATTATTCCCAGAGCAGAAGCTTCCTAAGCGGCTGGTGATTGGACAGCAGTATGTCGGCTGCTGTCAGCGCGCTGTCCCTCAAATGCATTAGTGTCAGTCTCCACACTGCAGCAAGCCATGAAATGAGTGATGAAATATCAAATCCTCCTCCACCACACCCACCAACGCACAGGACGCACTATCGACCACAAGTCCATTTAGAAAGGAATTTAATATTTTCAGCTAACCCAATCACACATGGTTAGTGCAGGGTGTAATCCAATAACATTCCATCATAAATGCCCCTCTTGTGGGCCTATTTACAGCACTGATAAACCGGGAAGAATCAAGATGTTGAAAAAAGCTGGCCTTAATAGATTGTCTGGGCTGCTTTAGGGAAGCTTGTCCCACTCCTTTATGTCGATATACTGCTGTAAGTTATCCCTGCGAGCGCAGATTGGCTAAAGTGGAGCTGACTTTGTGAATAGGTCTTTCATTTATTAGGCCCTTTATCTGTAAGGGCAGACCAGGAGAAGGCTAAAGGAAGACGCTTAGCCCACATCAGATGGATAGGGCAAGACGTGGGATAATTATGAGGCATTTATTATGGAGGGGTGATTAATAGGCCTTTCTGGACAGGGCCGGTACCGCTGGGTGTGCTGCGGTTGAACTTACTTTGTCCTTTGCAAACTGTTTTCAATAACGTTCCTTACAAAGGCAGAGACAGTGTTAGCCTGTGTGTGCCGGGCCTCCAGAGCAGCCCAGTGAATGGAGAGCATTTGTTAGGGGACAGAGGTGGCCATGCTTCACACAGCCACTGAACTGCGAATACTCATTTGGTTCCTGAATGCAGCCGTGACAACCACCATTTATATCTGGCTGGTTGTATGCTGTCCAGACCATTAATAACAGTTTATCGCTGTCTAATTAGTGTCGGCTGATTGGAAAGCGCAACAGACGCGAGGGAGAGCCTGAGTCGCTTTGTTTCAGACCACAAATCCATCCATAGGAACAATGTGGAAAGGTGAGCAGCAGCCTCAGTCATGTGGAGTCTGAGCTGCATGTTTTAGACTTTGAACCTAATATCTGTAATAATATCTGTAATACTGATAAACTTTATTATCTAAAAGAACTGCAGATATTTGTTCTGATCCACATTGCTAAAAATATTGTTACCTTTAGCATCTGCGTCATTTATATCTCAAGAATGACGTCTCTTCTTATTCACATCGATAAACTTCAGCACAGAAGTGGTAGTGGGAGGGAGGTGTTTGGGCCTGTGTCTAATGTGTGTTGTCTTGTTTTGGGTGTGATTTTCTTTCTGTGTGCGATTGTGTTTCTGTGTGTAATTTTGTTGCGTGCATAATTTTTTTTGCGTGTGTGTGATTGTGTTTGTATGTGTGATTGTGTGCGTTTGTGTGATTGTGTGTGTGATTGTGTTGCGTGTGTGTGATTGTGTTTGTATGTGTGATTGTGTGTGTAATTGTGTTGAATGAGTGAGAGGGCCAAATGTCTGCTTCGTCCATGACTCTTTTCCGAATGTTTTATTTTGTGTCTTGTTCATTGTTTTTATTGTTTTCTTTTGCATAACATTTAAATAAGTTCTTACCATACAATACTATATTACACTACTATTACCATACTGCACTACACTATACTACTATAACTATACTATACTACACTATACTACTACTATACTATACTACTAACTCACCTCCATCATGGACAACCCCCATCTGAGCAGGGCCTTCATCCCCACTGCTGTCAGACTGTACAATAAGTCACTTAATGACCTGCACTATGGCAAACTTGCAATGCTACAGTCACTTTTGAATTTTTATTGTGACCTTTATTGCACAAAAGATTCTAAATTTTGACTTTTTTTTTACATCTTTTTACACACTGTGAGTGACCATATTTATGCCCATTGTGAGATCAATATAGTTTTATCTTATCTGTGTTTTCTTCTGTCATATCTCGACAATAAACCAGGTGCATTTGATCGCTTTCTCCTATATGGTTTATTGTCATCTATCATTTATGATTTTTTTTTTTTTACTTTCTACGGCCTAATTACAGTCTATGGATATCAACTTCTGCATTGGTCTTACTTAATACAAACAGACACAGTGCTGTAAAGTTATGCAGTAATTGGGGTTTGATCAGACATTACGGCCTCACGAGGAGTGCCATGTTCAGCCTTTGAAGATGCTCTGACTCAGGGGGGGCCGCTCCGACTGCTATCATTATCAGTAACAACCTGTTCAACAACATTAGGCCCACATGCTTGTGTATATTAGACTCATAAGACTACGGTTGGAATTTGAATGCGGAAAAAATTAAAAAAACTTCTTGCGAAGCTGTCCAGAAGTATGATTGGAGACAAGAACGTGGGATTCTCTGTCAATCTGGCAACCGTTACGTTGTTGATTACTACTGCTGCTGTCCCTCCCTTTTATATCATGTTTTAGAGACTAGGAACTATGAACTAGAACATTTATTTTTTATTTTGTCGGCACAACATTTCATACTGTGCATGGTTTCTTTATAGATATTAAAGTTGGGGTAGCTAAGATTTTTTCCCTGTGAATAATCCGTCATTTGTTCCAACAGAGAGTTTCATTTGGTCCTATATTTTTCGCTTTACTTTCCGAAAAAGCTGATCTGAAGATGTGTCAGAGGTCAACGAATACATGTGTGAAAACTAGTGATGGAACTAAACTGTTTTGAGAGCAAGAAACTACTTTATTGATTTGATTACATAGTGACATGTGTGATAAATTGGAAGTTGGTTACAGCTCAAATCTACAAACTCTAGCGAATCTTTTGCAGTAATACCAGAGATTGCACATTTACCTACTTTCCCACTGACTTATCTGACCGGAGCTGGAGGATTTACCTTATGTGTTATTGGGGGTAAGGGAAATCGGAGCGCCCGGAGGAAACCTACGCAGACACAGGGCAAACAAATCCACTCAGAAAGGCCTGCTGTTCCGACCAGGATTCAAACCCAGGACCATCTTTCTGAGAAAATGGGGGCGCTAACCACTTAGCCAACGTGTCTTTTGGTCTGGAAAGACTAAACAAAGCAGAGTTGGAAGAATCTCAATCTGTAATGGATCCACCGTGTATTGAACACGCCGTCTCCTAGCTGGCAGCAGAAACGTTAAAACACCTCTCCTCATTTGTGCCTCCGATAAACTGAGTCTGTAGGTCAGTGAGGGCCCACCACTCCACTCAACCTCCAAACCACCACTGACACGCTGCTGCTCTAATTAAGGAGACATTTTCTCCTCGTGATTTCTATTGACACACTGGAAGGAGAGAAAAACTACACAAACAAACCAGGCCACTCCTCAGCCCGCCTGCATGCAAGTTATCCTCATTCGTCTCAATTCTAGCTTACCCTGGATGTTCAATTTAACCTTTTAGATAAGGTTTATGTATTTATAGCATAATATCAGCAAGACAAAAATAATACATTTATACACACAGTGAGCAGAGCCTGGACATGAGCAATACAATACACACCAGAGAGACAGATGTGGAATAGTACTTATCAATGGAAGTGAAAGGAAGCCAAAGCAGCTTGTAGAGTGGATATTCTTTGACCCTGCATATAGTGCCAAAAATGAGGCAAGATGCGGATGGGTCTGGGGTAGTGTCAGACATACAGAAGACATGTTTTATCGTTGATGGTAGAGACGAGACATAAACAAAGATTTTACAGAATTCAATTGATATTATAAGATAGACCGTCAAATCAGCAGCTGCCACGGTGCCAGTAGCTTTGGCCTGGAGATAACAAAAACATCAAGTGGAAAAACTGTTTCTTACAGCCTTTAAACCTAGCCTGGCCTTAGCCATCCATACACTCTGTTCAATCATAATTTCACTGCTTGTAACGTCTGGGTCTAGTCCCTATGTTAGCGATTATGATCGGTTGAATTTTGACCGACCATTCAGAGAGCATCGAACAGGCAGGTTGTAGTTTGGTAATGGCAAAAAATGCGATAGTAAAGTATTCCGGTCTGGTTCTATCAAGAAATTGAAGCCGGAGCAAGGGTACTGTTTAGCAACTGCAATCACTGGAAAAAATTGTGGCGCTACTCCCCACGGGCTCCGTTAGTGGCAAAGGAGATGGCTAGGCTAAATGCTAAATGCTAACAACAGACTAGGGCGCACTACATACGTCACGGTAAACTCAGATCCAATCGTTTCAATCTGCAAAAGGAGTTAACCCCTCCCACCTGTTAACGGAGCTGGATGGAGCACCTCCAGACCTTAGTACGAAATGTCATTTGTACTATGGTGTGGTACGACCAGGCTACTTTAAACCTGGAGGTCGTGGGTTTACAGCCCACCGCGAGACCTTTTCCACCATCTCCACTGATGTCTGCTGCCATTGTAACCTTGGGAAAGACACTTAACCAACTTTGCCTACAAGGAGCACAAAAGTAATGTTCGCTGCATGCCTTGATGTGTTTATGTATATATGTAATCATCAAACAGAAATGTCCCCACCGTGGAACGAATAAAGGACCATCTCTCTCTCTTAACACTGCATTGTTATAATGAGAAAATCAGTTTGAACCAAAATTGCTTCAAAAGTGTCATGAAACATCCAAAATACTACCTTTAAGTATTGTGGCCTGGGTTATCAGGTTGATCTGTCTTGTTCCACATCCGCACTCCTGCAGTCACAGCCTTTGAAAGTTGCTCTCACACATCCAATAACTAATCATATACTGGAAACATGGCATGCAGCAGGAGTGAAAATAGACTCCTAAAGGATTTAGTGTGGCCAGAGTCCTCCCAAAGAAGTCTGAGCTACTCCCATAACTATAATGCTTTGAATGTTTTGCCCTGCGTGTGGGGTAAGCTCGGGCTTACGGAGCATGTTACACCGTGAGTCAGTCAACACAACAGCATTTTTGATAATTACTTGACATTTTGTACATCTGTTGTATATATTCGTCCCCATCTCTGCTCACCTTCCTATTCATTTGCTTGTCTCCTACTGTGGCGGTGTGACTCCCAGCCGCCTATCTTTGCTCTCTGCAGCATTAGTGTTTGTGCTTGCCTGTGCAATAGAAGGCGACGCGCGTCAGGGCCTCTGTCAGCACCACAGGAGCCAGGATGTAGATGGGAGGTGAAAAGCTCCCGGTGACGAGGCTCGGACGGTAACGACACACCAATCCCCTTTCGTCTCTCTCTTTCCCCGCTCAGATTGTCCGGCGTTTTATTGCGCGCTTCTCTCCTTCTTTACCCCGCTCTCCATCTCCTTTGTTATTGCAGCCGTAAGAAGGGAGTGAGCCCTGACAAAGTACGGGATTGATAGATGGACAGAGGCAGAGAGTGGATGAGAGAATGGATGAGGGTGGAGGCGAGGGTTTAACACAGGCAAACACAGAGAGACAGAGAGGAACAGCCTGCTTGCCCGTACGGCCCTTTCACAGTCCCACAGCAATTAAGAGCTGCACTAACCCACTGCTGCACTGGACTCCAGCTTCCCCAGCTCTGCAGCCTCTGTGCATATGAGCCACCACCAGAGCAAACACCAGCACCAACAAATACTATATACATTCAGTACAAGTGGAATTGTTCATCACAGAACAGCAAACACGCTTTGGTTACCTGACGTATTTCATTTGAAAACCAATACAGTGTTTAGCACAGTGTATATTAGTAAACAGTTGTTGAAACTTTTTCCATTTTTGCCATATTATAATTGGAGTGGGCTGCTTTCCGCCAGCAGCTTTACCCAAATCACAGCCGTGGTGTGTACTTGTGCAGGTCCTTTCTCACAGCGTGCATACCTAACCAGCCCTGGAGCAGAGATGGGAAAGAGCTTGTACTCGGTGTTGTTATTACCAAAGCCTTCCTCTGTATCTTGGGTGGGGTCGCCTGCTCCTGTGTGCACGTATCCTCTCATTACACTGCTACCTGCTCTGCATTACTTGTCAGTGGAGTTGGAGCACCCTGCTCAGATTAAGACTAATGCCGATGGCCCCAGGAACTGCGATTAGAATCACACTCATTACTCAGGGCCCAGTGACGGAAGCAATTTAAAGCCCTCGTCTTTACAGTACAAGAGGCAGGGCAAGCCCCCACTGTCAGGAGCAGGCTGGTCTGCACTGCCACACACACTACACTCAGACTGTCGCTCCATGTACCCTCCAAGGACACCTGAAGGCCAGGCCCTCGCTGCCTTAATTGACTTACTCTCCTTCCCTTTGGCCTTTAATTTATTTAAACTTGGATGAGGCAGTGGGGCTACTAGCAGCCTGGTTTGCATGTTGCCTAGAAGTTGGCACAGTGAGAGACAATCATGAAACAAGTGCTTGTGCGTGTCTCAGATCGCTGTGTGTCGGAGAAAGATTAGGTGGTCAATTATTATCAGAGTCTTGTCACGGAGACTGATGGAGTGTACAGTGTGTTGTGTGTGTCGTTCTATTGTGTGTGTGAACCTGCTGTGAGGTTACAGCTGCTACTGTCCTTCTGTGACAGTTGTCCAGGAGAATGCCAACCAGGGCCAACTTCAGGCCGCCTGCCACTCAATAATGAATGATGGGCTCATCAATTAGCACCTGTCACCATGGCAACTCTGTTCCAGCAATGACAGTCTGGCAGGCTGCGGAGAAAGCACTTTCATCTTTCTGTCAGTCAAAGACATCTTTAAACTTAACACATAAAAGGTATTGTATAGTTATGACCTTTTGTCCAGTGATTATATGTTTTCCCTCAAAACTATGTCTCACTTTGGTCACGGTCACAAATAAGACTCACATACTGCTTTATTTACAACATGCTGCTTTATTTACATAACCAGCACAAAACAATAAGCTAATCAAAAACCTACATTTTTCAAACATATCTCCCATCTTGTTAAACAAACACATTTCCCTCCTGTGTCTTTACATCATTATGCACATTCACAATGCATTGGAAAAGTCTTTAGTTCTTTTTTTTTCCTGTTTTGCATCCAGACCATAAAACTGAACATAGCTAGCGAGCTGCGTGAAGGAACATAAAAGGTACCAAGAAGAACCAAATGTTGCCCAACCACGGGCGACATTTGGTGACAGAAAGGTAAAATGTTCCATGTAAAATGCATTGGAACAGAAACTATATTTTGTCTGCTCCTGCTGCTGCCAGACTGACCATTCTAGGTTTCAAATGGTCAGGTTTAAGTGCTCTATGGATTTGATAGAGAAGCTGGTGGTAAAATCAGCCCATACCACCATCCAAACCAAGCCTCACCTGCGGGCAGTGAGCACTGTGGATAACGTCACAGTCGCTGTGTCCTTTACAGTCTGTGTCCAAACACAGAGATTGAGAATGTGGCGCTCCATATGCTGTAATGTTTTACAGGCCCGCTGGGTCAGACTCTTGTATAGCCCCCTCGCTGAGCCCCTTTCATATGCACACACGTGTATATGGAGGTGTGGATGTGTCCAGTGCTGAGCTCGGTTTAAATGCTGTCAATCATTGATTTTAGCCTCTGACAGTAGATGGATGGCTACAGTGATTGAAGGAGTCAGGGTTTTGTCTTTCTCCGTGTGCTGTGAGGATTCAAGTGAGAAATCCTCACACAATCTGCAGCCCGTCACCACCCCTCCTCTTCCTCCCCAATTTCCCTCTCCCCCTTTCGCTCTCTCTCTTTTAACAAATGGGCATCAACAGGCCATGAAATAATCAATGCTGATGATCCATCTTGGAGCCTGTCGATATGTTAATGAGCACGCCTCATCGTTATTGCGGCCGGGTCATAAATCACTGCCTCTTAGCAGAATGCACAGCAGCTGCTGCGGCAAACCCCAGGCCAGGAATAAATACTGTCTTTTAACGATTAATGTCCAAACATTCTGCTGGCCTGCGCCTTGATTGTTTTCAGATGCCAAAAAAGTAGGACGGATTGTAAATCAATAAAACAATAAGACAAAGTGTTTTAATAAAAGGAGAGGTTGCGAGTAAATCATTGCAGTGCTCCATTTAGCACTGCTTCCTGGCTAAGGAATAATTGGATACCTGGTGCCCAGAAGTCATTTTTAAGGTTATAAATGCCTGTGTCGGCTAGCCGTGAGAAGCAGGGTTGCTTGCAGCCCCACATTTTTCAAATACGCCTTTTTTCGAAGAGACCAAGAACAGCACAAGAAAGGTTTAGTGGCTATTTATTTCACCATGAGAAATGAAAAAATAACATGTTTTCTGTGGAGAGAGCGTAAATCATAATGATACATCTCTGAAACGTACACCAACAAACATAACCAAGTGCTGCACCGTAAATGATAAAAAATAGAAACATGAAAAATGATCACAATTTTGAGACCATCCATCACCGGAAAATGTTTTAATTACAGAATGGACTGCAAAAATTTCAACCAGATCTGCATTCAAACAGATGATTTTTCTTATTTTCTTCATCATCAAATAATAATAACATTAGAATACACATGGGTCAGATCACAATTCAATCTTTATCACCATAATACCCTGCCACGCTCTCCAAAGACATACTTTATCAAGCCTGAAGAGTAACCTCTGTATGTACTCTTGCGGGATAGACAGTTTTATGTTGCAGTCCTTGGACTCTTCACGATGGATGAATCATTAAACCTATCCTTTATTTTAGTGTCAGAAACACGAAAGCTTACATCACTCTCGCACATCAATATCGGCGGTGCTCATGGCTCCATTGTTTGTGCCACCGTCTCTCGAGAGACCAATCATGTGATGTTATGTATTCCTTTCTGCTGTTTGCACGAACGCACATTTGAGCTAGGGGTGTGCTACAATATCGGAATATCTTACACTTTGACACTCAAGTTGGTGATGCTGTTGGAAATCTGTAAACTTGTTGGTAATTCCTCGCAAAATCTGAAATGCCTTATGTTTTCAGCAGCCAGCCAGTTGGTTCATCTTGTCTCCTTAGAAGAAATGATTGATGAAGTATTTGGTTGATCTGAGCCAGACAATAGTACGTTAGGGCTTCTGAGGAAGACGGCAGTATACCATTGAAACATGTCAAGGTAATAACATAGCTAACTTACTATTGTCTGGTTTAGTACACTGCCAAAAGTGTTTTTTTTATCCTAGTTTTTAATACATTCTGACTGTCTTAAAACAAGATATGCCAATGGGACATTTGCAAATACATACATTATGATACATTGTGCGCATAAAAAGTATTATTATGTTGAGGTTAAGATACATTGTCGAAAAAGAACCAAGAAAGAAATGCGGTGATATCAAGCTTGACTTTCCCTGTGCTCTTAAATGCATCTGCCAGCCTTGTCTCAGTAGTATCCATCTTACATGGTTACATGCAGTGTTAACGGAGTACAAATGGTTTGATCCCAAGTGGCTGTGTTTACATGCATCTTGCTAAATGAAATGAAATAGGTCTAGTAAAGTTTTCCGGTTTATACAATAAACATTTTTTTATTCATAAAGCGCTTTTCATACAAATAAATGCAACTCAAAGTTCTTTACATTCTGGTCAAAAACACATTAGGCCATGACCCGACCACCCAGCCAACCCATAAAAACACACCACCACACGCACACATATACATACATACGCACACAGTCACTGGCGATAAAATAAAACAGGTAAAAATATGAAAAGATAGAGCTGGGTGCAGATGTAACCAGCTGAAGAAGCGTCATCGAAGGAGCCGTCTGCACCAGGAGCAGAGAGCCGTCTGGATGTTCTCATTTATGTGCAATACAAAGTTATGACACAAATGCAAGGATGGCTTTTTCTCCTTTGAATCAGCATTAATACGAAAAGTGAATAATCCAAATTTAAGGCATGGACCCAGCCCAGAATATAACCCGCTCCTCTAGAATAAATTGTATTAGTTCAGACTTATTTATGACTTTAGTCTGAATTTCCTCTGGATTCCAGTGGCCTGTGCCGGGCTTCTATCACGCAGGCGGAGATGAAGTGCCGAGCTGCATTTTTCTGCCTCACTTTTTAAGTATTTTAATGATGAATCTGCTCCTCGGGTTTGCGCCGGCTGCGGGGCGGACATAACGGCAGTTGTTTAAGTTCTCCAAAATAAATAGTATATATTTCAATGGAGACAGATAGCAGAGAGGAGCCTGGGAAATGGCATAGTTTGACTTGTGGAAGTTGCCTTTCTAAATAGTTTTTGTTACCGCGATAAGGAACATTAACTCCAGATGTCAAACAAAGTAAATAATTTATCAGCCGGCTGCAATAAATGCCATGTGTGGAAAAGCAAATGGAGGTTTTTATTTGCACTACCTGTCATCTATCTCGAGCACGCGTCGCCTTTTGACTGATCCACCGCATTTCTTTACATGCATCCAGCCAGCCATAGCACACACGATCACTATCCCCCTTGATTTTGGGGATCACAGCTGCGCAGCGTGCCATTGCAGAACAGATGGGCCTGCGTGCGGGTTATTAGTGTGAATTTATGGCCTTACAACATACACTTTCATTAGATAGGGTTGCCATTTAACACGGGTTAAAGAGAAGGCGCTTTACACTTCTCTGCACTGATCTACATTCAGAGCAGCTCGTTGTAGATATTCATTATTGCTCCGGGACCTGTGTGTGTGTGTCTGCGTGTGTATGTGTGTGTGTCTGCGTGTGTGTGTGTGTGTGTCTGATTTATTTTGTCGGCTAGGGCTGGGGCTGGGAGTGCGTTTTCAGCAGAGTTGTCTGAAGCTAATGTACAGGAGACAAAATGTGTTGTTGAGTTTTACTGTTTGGGAATTGTAAAAGTATAATGGACTGGTGTCTTCACTTTCATGGCAACTGAGGGTTTTTTATTTGTAAGTTTGTTGTGTAGTATTTGCAGTTTCCTTGGGTTGTATAGAAATCAGATATTAAACAACACAGGGCTGGTCAAATTAGGAAAAGTTCTCAAAATTCAGCTTGAAAAAAGAATGATTTATGGTATTTTTTAGTCCTTTTGGCGGGTCATTTTGAGCCGAGGACAAGCGGGCTGTAGTTAAACATCAATTTGATAAAGAATGAATGAAATGACAATGAGAAAAAAAAAAGTGTACAACTATTATCCCTATGCACATTTGGATATAATTGCATTGCGAATGTAATGGTTTGAATAAGAAGTAAACAACATGAAAATGAAATAAATAAATACATATCCATATAGGAGTGGGAAGAAATTAAACAAACTCATATCAAAATTATAAACCTATCCCCTTCTCCAACGCTGAGGTTGGTACAGCCCCACACTTACTGAGTACTGATACGGTTCAGATTGTTGAAAAGACGAACTTATAACATTGTATTGATGTATGTTTACAGTTTCTGACTTACTGCTTTTACAAACCATTAAAGGGCACAGCTGTGTGAATCCACGTCCCTATTACACCGTGGAAGGTCTAAAAATAAATAATAAATAATAAAACTGTCAAACCACAAACTAGCAAAACTTAGTAAAAGAAAATCAATCTAAATAGTTCAGTGGTTCTCAAAGTGTGGTACGCGTACGACTAGTGGTACGCCAAATAATCACTGAAAAACTTTAAAAAATAAACAAAAAATACACTTTAAAAAAATTGAGATTAGGAACCTCTTTTTGAAGGGAGTCCTGGACAAAAATGTCTTACTACTTCTTTCCCACGTAGTTTTAGTTTTTGTGTGTCTGTCTAAACGTGTGTGAGTGTCATGAATTTGTGAAGTTCTTGAAAAGCGCATTATAAAACCGATTTATTATTATTATTTTTATTATAAAACAGTTACATGCAATTTCATAAAATGACGGATTATAAAAACAGTTACATTTCAATGAGGACGTCTCAAGTCTCTCAATCTGGATCTAAAAGCATTCAAGGAAATAAGTTCAGATAATTTCCAGTCTTTTTGCAACACGTTCCATGTACAAGGAGCAGCATGTACAAAAGCTTTTTTCCCAGTTCTGTGCAAAAAGAGAGCAACAAAAGATCATTTGATCCAAACCAAATGAACATGTCTGTGTGAGTAAATGACAGACGTAAGAGGGCAGCAGACCAAGCCTTAGAAACAAAAGTGCACCAGTGTCCAAACCTTCTGTGGACAAAGAATATCCAGAATATCCACTCCAGAATATCATTCACAGTGAGGCTTTGCAGTTCGTAATGAATTGAACATTTTAATTTAATCATTACTTAGGTACAGATTTTAGTTTTTTTTTCCTATATTTAAGCGCACGCACACACACACGCACACACACACACACCTCTCTCTTGCCTTCTGCCATGTCTTTAAATCATCTTTTTCAAACAGGAAATTGAAAAAGAGAAGCTTACCCTCGGCTCAATGCTTCAAATACTTTGACCCAACATTGATAATGACAGTATGCCATATGACATTTTAATTTTAATTTTTGAAGGTCACATGAAAAGTAGCTGTTTTTTTATTTCACCATCTCTTTTGAATTCAGAGAAACTGAGAGTAATTCATGTCAATAGTTGTTCCCCTCCGTATTTTCGCAGCTGATGAGCCCAAACAAAAGATTGACCTCTGCTGGAGCTTTAAGGCTGTTTTTTGCGCTTTTAGTTTTTTCCTATAAATAACAATTATGAGTTCATCCTTACTATTGCAGCAGAAAGGAACCAGCCGGATGTGGATTGACGCCGCATTGTTAAAGCTCAACGGCCATTATGTGAAATTAATGCAATTCTACAGCATTTGTTGTGGTGTTACGCTAAATGCTAATTAAGCTCTACAGCCATAATGAGAAGCCGGTACGCGACAGACCAATTTAACCAGTCGCACACTATGTGGAGATTAGCACGTGCATCGCGGCTCGTATGTGAAATCGCACTTAGGCACAAACATCTCACCTTATAATTGCCGCGCAGGTTAAACCGTCCACTTCCAGATGACTGTCTTTGTTCTGGAGCAGACGGGTCACAGATGTAAAGGAAAAGACAATTATGGTATAAGGAAAACATGTCAGCTTCTAATGTTGTGATAACGGCTCCTCCTCTTTTTGACTTTTGAGTGATTCGTTAAACTTTTTTTTTCTGCCTTCAATACATGAGGTCATATTTTTAACAAATCTATCCATACTTTTAGAATCCGAATTTTTTCAATTGTTGATAGTTAGTGGTCAAAGAAGTCGATAACCATCATATATATTATTTATTTTGCAGTAAAAAAGGTTGTATGAAGGAGATGTTGCTCAGGTCTGTCCTTCCTGCTGCTGTCAGACTGTACAATGAGAACTGCTGAGCCTGAGCATGTCATTCATCTGTAAATTGTAAATACTGTAATCATGTGCAATGTGCAATACTGAAACCTACTGTAGGGCTGGGCGATAAAACGATAACGATATATATGGCAATAGACATGTGTTTATTATCAATAGAAAACGGGGTCATAGAATGTTCGATAGTTTAAAGAGGTTCTCACCCCCGCTCCTCGGAGCTTACGTCACTCACATTTCCTGTTCAAATCTTCCTCTAAATGGGCGTAGCCTGGAGGACTAAAGGGGGCGTGAACGAGACTGGGCCATTTACATTGCTCTGGGCGGGGGGCTGATGACGTCAGGTCTTGCTGCCGTGCCAGTGTTGACGCCAGATTCAAAATTCAAATGTAGTAATACAGGTCGCCAGGAGATGGCGCCTCACAGACGGTTTTAGGCAGAAAGTTTAACTTTCAACTAATTTGCACCAAAGTGACAAAATCATGACCAGGATATGTAGACAACACTATTGGACACTCATTTGAGGGTGAGTTGTCCTTTAACTTCACTCAAAAAACAGGAAGTAAAGCCGAGTCAGAAGTGCGCGTCATTCTGGGGGTTGTAGGCAGAGGCTTCTCGACCTATCACAGCCCAGCATGAACAGCAAATGAACATTTGTGTGTATTTCATGCTTATGTTTACTGGCATTCTTTTGTGCATGTGAAGAACTTTGGGCAGCGGGTGTAAATTGTAAGTGTGCCATACAAATAAAACTGACATTGACGCTGTATAAACAGGTTGTGATGTCGCAGCAGAATTGGACAATAGTAATAAATTTATGAATGACACAAAATGACGCTAAGCTGTTTTATAAATCTATCTATACTTTTGCTTTAGTTTGCTGCTTTGACAAGTTTTGACTGACATCTCTCTGTATAAAATAAGCAGCACTCGACCGGTGACATCACAGATTACGTTTTGGCAGATGTACTTTTGGAAGTCTGTCTGTCTGCACCATTTGTTTCCTTTGATTAAACTAATCTGCGCGTGTCAGAGGTCGGAATGGTCTGACCGTCTTCACCGGAGATCACAGTCTACGGTGGCGTCCATGTGTGACCTCGGAGTCGGGGCCACGGCCTCCTCCTCTGGCTCCTGTGCAGACTTCTTCATCTTCCTCACCACATATTTCTCAATCATCCTCTGACATCGAGTTGGAGAGGATACAGAGGCTGGCTCGCTCTCCTGGGATGTTACGGTCTCTCTGCAGCTTCTAATACTTTATTAAACAAGGAAAGAAATGTGAGCCCAGACACCCTCATTGTAGACCTTTGACACTTGATTTGATTATTGCCAAGGATGAATTGAAAGTTTTTCTGTTTTTTTTTTTTTTTCAAGATTAAGATTAAGAGATCCTTTATTCGTCCCACAGCGGGGAAATTTCAGTGTTGCATCACAAGTTACAGAACAGTAGGAATGAGGAGCACACAGCACAAGTTAAATGAACAATAGCTATACTACTAAAAACTAATAAAAATAAAACAACAATTTCTAACGCTAGCATCGATAAAAAGTATAACATCTCTATCTTGAAATTAATAATAATAATATAGAAGTAGAAAGTTTTACATTTGGCAAAATAAGAGGCCAGTATAAAGCACTCTGTATTCTAGTGCAAGCAATATGTAGTTATATGTTTACATCTGTAAATTAGCAGCAGTATGTTTACATCTGTACATTAGCAGCAGTATGTTTACATCTGTACATTAGCAGCAGTATGTTTACATCTGTACATTATCAGCAGTATGTTTACATCTGTACATGATAGCAGCAGTATGTTTACATCTGTACATGATAGCAGCAGTATGTTTACATCTGTACATGTTAGCGGCAGTATGTTTACATCTGTACATTAGCAGCAGTATGTTTACATCTGTACATTAGCAGCAGTATGTTTACATCTGTACATTAGCAGCAGTATGTTTACATCTGTACATTAGCAGCAGTATGTTTACATCTGTACATTAGCAGCAGTATGTTTACATCTGTACATTAGCAGCAGTATGTTTACATCTGTACATAAGCAGCAGTATGTTTACATCTGTGCATGTTAGCAGCAGTATGTTTACATCTGTACATTAGCAGCAGTATGTTTACATCTGTACATAAGCAGCCGTATGTTTACATCTGTACATGATAGCAGCAGTATGTTTACATCTGTACATTAGCAGCAGTATGTTTACATCTGTACATGATAGCAGCAGTATGTTTACATCTGTACATGATAGCAGCAGTATGTTTACATCTGTACATTAGCAGCAGTATGTTTACATCTGTACATAAGCAGCCGTATGTTTACATCTGTACATGATAGCAGCAGTATGTTTACATCTGTACATTAGCAGCAGTATGTTTACATCTGTACATTAGCAGCAGTATGTTTACATCTGTACATAAGCAGCAGTATGTTTACATCTGTGCATGTTAGCAGCAGTATGTTTACATCTGTACATTAGCAGCAGTATGTTTACATCTGTACATGATAGCAGCAGTATGTTTACATCTGTACATTAGCAGCAGTATGTTTACATCTGTACATGATAGCAGCAGTATGTTTACATCTGTACATGATAGCAGCAGTATGTTTACATCTGTACATTAGCAGCAGTATGTTTACATCTGTACATAAGCAGCCGTATGTTTACATCTGTACATGATAGCAGCAGTATGTTTACATCTGTACATTAGCAGCAGTATGTTTACATCTGTACATTAGCAGCAGTATGTTTACATCTGTACATTATCAGCAGTATGTTTACATCTGTACATTAGCAGCAGTATGTTTACATCTGTACATTAGCAGCAGTATGTTTACATCTGTACATTAGCAGCAGTATGTTTACATCTGTACATAAGCAGCCGTATGTTTACATCTGTACATGATAGCAGCAGTATGTTTACATCTGTACATTAGCAGCAGTATGTTTACATCTGTACATGATAGCAGCAGTATGTTTACATCTGTACATGATAGCAGCAGTATGTTTACATCTGTACATTAGCAGCAGTATGTTTACATCTGTACATAAGCAGCAGTATGTTTACATCTGTACATGATAGCAGCAGTATGTTTACATCTGTACATTAGCAGCAGTATGTTTACATCTGTACATCTGTGACAGTGGTTAAGATGTCACAGATATACAGATGTAAACATACTGAAATATGGTTCTAATATTAGTTAAATATATTTCACTGACGCATGACACGCAAGTTCAGGTTGGCAGTGTTCATTAGTCCTCATTGTTCGTTGTACAGTCTGACAGCAGCAGTCGTACAGTTGTTTTTACTAGTTCTCTTGTCTGACACACTACAATCCAACAGGGCACAGGTGTCAAACTCGAGGCAAATCTGGTCTGTGAGAAAAACTGTTGTGGCCCCTGAGAGGATTTTCAATGTTATGAATCGCTTGCAGTATTGAGGTCAGTAGGGCGACTATGGCATGTTATACCTCATTTTAAGACTTATTTTGTCAAGAAAACAAACACATCATTTTATTCTGAAATTTAAACTCAATAGTCAGTTATTATCTCATGTATTAGTCAATTTCTGGGTTGGTAATCAGAGCTGCTACCCAATCCTCAAGGCACCGGTCTCGCACTGATCCTCCTGCAGGTGGTGGGTCCAGCTTTGTTGTTGACGTGGGGGCTTCAGGCAAGGTGGGGTTAGGTGTCTTGCCCAGGGATACAACGACTGCAGATATCAGTGGGAGCAGGTGGGATGGGTCAGGGAGGGACCGAACACACGACCATTAGGTTTAAAGACCAATGCTCTAATCCTTATCCTTAATCCTTATTTCATTTATATACCGCCTTTTCACTGCACATCGGAGTCTCAAAGCGGTTTACAATTGTTATTTTTGGGAGTGGGGGTGCCAGTACAGGAGGCACATGCCAGACCTATTGTACATATTTTTAGTCTACCAACTGAGACACTGTTGTTCCCTAAACCCAACACATAATTAGTAATAGTTGATTAAAAAGGTAAATCATTGGCCTGTTAGTCTATAATTACAAACCTTCATTGGTCCAGTTCGTTATCCAAACATAACTAATTTTATTCACAAATCTATTGTCAAAGTAACCCTAACCAGTTTTTGTAAGGCCAAAAAACTACTTAAAATATAAAACCTGTGATCAGCTAGAAACATGGATATGACTTCCTTGACTTTCACATATCAAATGTTGACTGCTTTCTGCTAACGTCTGAGTAGATGTGAGTTTGTTTTCTGCTGTCTATTTAATGTTTAATAATTTCCTCGTTCTCAGCAGGGGTTATCTTGTATATATTTTAATTTACTGAATTAATAAACCACACTTTGATTGTATTGTTGTTTGGGTTGGTATTTCACTCTCTACAGAAGTCCCTCAACAACCTTAATAAAAAGTAAATGTAAAGAAAAAACTACAAGAATGCACAGTTCATTCAACATGTACTACGTGTCTCTGATTCCAGCCACAGTTTCAGATGTGGTGTAAACCAAGATCACTGCTAATCCGTCAATACTTTTCACCCAATTCAGAGACTTACAGTAAGTAACGCAAACACACATACTGTATTGGCTTTTAGAAAACATCTGCAGCTTCAAGGGTCAGACACGTTTTACTTATGAGGCGGTAACTTTGAAGTAACTACTCAGATTCAGTTAATTTTTCATTTGCCGTTAAAAACACATTGACATCTGTGGAAAAATACCCAGCGTGCACAATAGACAATTTACCAGTAAAGACATTATAGTCAATAATTGCCATTTTAATCAAATAAAGTGCTGTGTTCTGTCTGGTATTGGCTCGTCGAACTAAACCAATTGCCGGGCGAGATGTCCTGCATATTAAGGAACGTCGTCATCTCCCATTGGGAAGAAGCTGGAACATGGCTTTCCCAGGGTGGCCAGGAGAATCCTTGATCATTTGCAGAGCTCAATTAAAAAGTCTAGATTCATAAAGATCCTCTAAAAAATAGCTCAAAGCTCATGCTAAAAGTAATGAAAAACATGTTAAAAATTACTCAAATGTGGTGACATGAATATCATTTGAGCACATTCTGACTGCCTTAAAACAAGATATCCAATGGGACAAAGCAAAATTATCTTGTTTTAAAAAGATGCAAAAAATGTCTCCCTTGGAATAAGAAACAGTTTTTGATATAAGACTAAATGGCCTATCTTTTTTTAACCCTTTAAAGTTCACTCCTTGAAGAAACCAATGTAAATGTTTATTCCCACTGTCTGCTGTCGTTGTGTCCTCGGGCAAGACACTTAACCCCACTTTGCCTGAAACCCCCCGCTGGAAGACCAAGAGCAGCCGTTCTCCTGTGGACTCACCACCTGCAGGAGGATCAGTGAGGGGCTGGTGCTGTGTGGACTGGGTGGCATCTCTGGCCACCCCTCCAACCCAGAAATGGATTAAGGGGAAGAAAATGGATGGATGGATGGATAGATGTTGGAGCATGTTGGAACACCACAAATAACTTGTTGGTTGAGATGGTTGAGATGCAGTTTGAGGGTCAAAGTTCCTGAAAACAAGTGATCGAGATGCCCCAATGAGGGAGATTTCAGTCCCAGCTCCCAGTAGATATAGTGACACAAAAAGTGATCCACCAAATGGTTGAGGAAAACTTTAAACGGTTAAGACAGTTCTCAAATTAAGATGAAATCCACTCAATTCAAGCAATTTTTACCTAATATTTAATCATTTTTTGCTGCACTGTCCTCGTTCAGAGCTTCACTTTTGGTGTAAACGATCAGATACGGAAACGCACTGGTCCAAACAAAAGCCAAAGCCGCAGACGGAGACACAATATTCCCTGACTCATTCCGTCCTTTCCTCGCCGAGCCATTACAGAGCCCACGACACACATCGCATTGTTTCTCCCACAATAGACGCACACAATAGCTAATGGTGTTTGTGTTACCAGCAGGTATTGTCTCATAGCGATCAGGTTCTTGTCCACAGTAATACATATCGTCGACTGTCACTTCGGATTACGCCCGGGGGGGAAGTTTGTAGGTCACTTTTTCGCAAACGCCAAGAGCTGGAAATGTTTTATTTTTTTTTGCTCTTAGCAGTTTCGCCCGTGGCTAAATGAGGGGAACATATTTACACTGCGTCTGAAACGAACACTCCGAACGCTGGTGCTGATGTTAGTTGATGATTGATGTGTTGACACGCTGTCTCGAGTTCAGCCCCGCGTCGTGTTTCTCCTTTTGAGCCAACAGAGAACCAGAAGAGCCAAATTGACCCTAGTCGCACTTAGATACATGTAAATACCAACATTATTTATTCAAGCATATACAAGCGGGGTGGAACTGCTATCGTTTTTTCTTTGTTTTTTTGTTTTTTCTCCAGTTGCGCAGCCATCTCTGTAGGCTACGACCTGGGGGCACCGCTGTAAAACACTCAATCATGTGTTTTTAGTCCTCATGAATAATTAAAAACTTAAATTACTTTGCCATGTACAAAATTCATATGCCCGGGTTTGGGAGTTGGAGAACGGAGAAGGGGTGTATAAGGGGGGGTGGATACATGAGAATTAATTTTCTTTTCTCTACGAGTGTGACGGGAAATCAATTAATCTTGATGTATTATTTCACGCAGGGCAGGGCCGAAGCAGGGAGAGGGAGAGAGAGTACAGCTGTTCTCATCGGAGAGGCTATATATTATACTTGGCGGCTTTGACAGCTTCTGAAGGATATCAAGCAGGTGAAGCTACCGTATAGGAAAAAATATGAAGCAATCCAAAGTGTTCGTATAAGGGGTCTCCGTAAAAAAAGCAGGGCGGCGGGAGGAGGCGATTGATTATCAAATGTACTGTTGGGTTTTGATTACAAACAAATGACATCACTTCTGCCCTGACAGCGGTAATAATTCTCAGCTATTTTTACGTCTTGTCGGTCTGATTAACTGCAGGCATATGTTTTGTGTGACAGTCTCTCTGTAGTGTCTCTGGTGCATTTTTTGGGGGGGGACTAAGGAGAATTGAGATTTAGTACCCGTCAGATAAATGTGTCCAGGTAATACAACACGAGGGCTAGAGTGACACTGCTATTTACTGCCCGCTTTAAACTTTTAGAACATGTCACAGTTTGCTTGTTGTCCGTGCCCACACACTCTCAGTGGATGTAAATAGATTATTGTAGAGGGGAAAGAGATGTCAACAAATATACTAACAGATTTTAATTGGCGCTGGAGCGATTGTTATCAGAATTAGGCTTGTCAGAATGATCAAAACTCAGATATTCATCAATGCTAAAACTAGTATTGAAACTGCTTCAATATTCCAGAAAAGATACTGAAGAAAATCACATGAACACAACACGTGGTTCTAATGTGTGTTGTTTTTTATGTTCAGAATTTATTTGATACGATTATATGTAATTTGTAATATGGTATTTACAGGATTTTGCTGTATCAGAATGGAGTTTGGAATTTTAATAACACATTTTTAATTATTTTTTGGGAGAAAATTGGTTCCAAGATGTTACCAATAATGTGTGCCATGATGTAGTTTGGCGATGACAAAACACACGCACGCACACACATACACACATGCACACACACACACACACGCACACGAATACACATACACACACGCACACGCATACACACACGCTCACGCACATGCACACATACACACACGCATTCACACACGCACACACACACACACGCACACACACACACACGCATACACACACGCACACGCACACACACACGCACACACACACACACGCACACACACACACGCACACACGCACATGCACGCAGAAAGAGTTGTTTTTCTGTTGTTTTATTCAAAAGTCCCATTTATTATTACTCACAACTATTCAAACCTTTTTCAAACCATGTGTAGGTATTTTTTGTTTTTTAAATTTCATTATTTCTTTCTGTGAATAATTGTATGTCTTGTGCGTTTATCTAATAAATACATCAATAATTAATAAAAAAAATCGGAGACTTAAACAGTTACACACGAAAATGCAATGATACAAAACACATCGAGCCATTGGTCCTTAAATGTTGATAAAATACATTGGAAAAAGAGCTATAGCCGCAGTGTTTTTATTGACCTAACAATAATATGCATCTGTATGATCCATTTCTTTCCTCACATTTACTGGTTTGGCAGCAGATTCAGAAGTGATTGGAAAAAAGCACAAGAGATATACTTCATTGCCGCATTCTTTCTATAAACTACAAGCACATAACACGCTGAGTACTAGCTTTGTATAGCCGTGTGACATTTAATTATAGTTTCATGCAAACTTTTCTCCAAAGTGCTATTGCCTGGTGTCAGAGTGCGTCCCCTCCCACTTACGCAGAGATGGATGGGTGCGCTGCAGCTGTCTGTCTGATGAGTGACATGTGAGAAGTGTCATGTCCTCCTCCTGAGACGTGTTTGTCAGGACCACGTCTGTGAGAAAACTGTTAGTTTCACCAACTGCGGACAAACAAGCAACAAAGGAGCACTGGGTTTGGAAGCTCTAAACGGTCCCAAATAATATACACTGTGTCATCAATCACAGCAGACAGTGTGGATGTGCTGAGAGAGCCCGGCGCTGCACCCGCTTTATGGGTCAGTGTTTGTGTTTCAGCAGGGATCAAAGGGACATCTACTTTGTGTGGATGGTGCTGTAAGATTTTGACATGTTTTATTTTTATATTTAAAACTTGAGTACCTAATCTTTCCATACATACAGTACATGTTGTTTGTCCCAATACAAAGAGCCTTCCTTAAAGGAAATGTCTGCACCTACAATCACATATTTGTGATAATATGATCCTAGTAGATACTATGGATTATTTATAACACTTTTGCAGCAACTGTGGGTAAAGCTGGACTCAAAATTATTGTGTGTGCACAAGATTGATGGACACATCCATACAAACAGAACAAATAAATAGATCAATAAAAAAAAAAAAAAAAAAAAAAAAAAATAGTAGGGCGACAGTAGCTCAGTTGGTAGAGCACTGGCCTTTGAGCCTGAAGGTCGTGGGTTCAAGCCCACCACGGGACCTTCTCCACCGACTCCCACTGATGACTGCTGTCGTTGTGTCCTTGGGCAAGACACTTAACCCTGCATTGCCTGAACCCCCCGCTGAAAAATCAAGGCTGTATTGTCACTGACAGAGCAGCCGTCCTCCTGTGGACTCACCACCTGCAGAGGATCAGTGAGGGGCTGGTGCTAAGTGAATTGGGTGCAGCTCTGACTGCCACCCCCCCGACCCAGAGATGGATTAAGGGGAAGAAGATGGATGAATGGATGGAATAAAAAAATAGCCAACAATAATATTAAAATGCAACAGCTCTTTAGGCCACAGCAGCAGAGGTGGAGCAGCGCTTGGTTCGGACCAGTTTCTCTGCTCTAGTCCAAAGTGAGATGCTGAATGCTTCTTTAGCATTTTTCAAAAAGTTAGAATTCCTCCAGTGGCTTTTTGCCTGATCTGTTTATTTCGGACCATGAATCCTCTCAGCTCTGATCTGGACCAGGGCAAAACCATGAACAGTGTACTGCAGTAACTGGTGCAAGCTGGTGATTTTATTGATTTTATTTTGTATTTATATATTTGTTTACTTGGATGGGACAGAGCATATTAAGGAACAGCAGCAGCTGTAAATACACCTGATTGTAGCTACATAGCTAATTTTCCACTTGATGTTTTGGTTGTATGAAGGCCAAAGCTTCGGTTACCGTGGCAGGTGCTGATTGGATGTTTTAAAATCACAGCCACTGAAAACATGCACAATGGTTACGTAAGCCGACCAAGCCGAGTACCAACATCTGGAGACGGGTCCCTACTACGGCGACCATTGCTCCTGACGGAAGCCTTAGTTGCATCAGGATGGGTCAAATGCAGAAGAGAAATTTCCCTACGGGGATAACAAAGTGCACATTTACATTACACAGCAATTTTTGGACATGACATCAATATTTGTCTTCTGTCAGTAACATTGAGTATTGCTGTAATTTTGCAACACTCAATCTTTTCACTCTTTCCACTTATTTTTACATATTTATTGATGTTTGGATATTTCCTGCCTTTTTTACACCCTGAGTGATCTTATTGAAGCCAAATGTATCATGTACATTTCTCCATTGAGAGATCAATAAAGTTTTATCTTATCTTATCTTGGTATCTATATCAGTGTTCCCCAACCTTTTTGAGCCATAGCACACATTTTGCACTTCAAACAATAACATGGCACACCACCAGCTGAAGCTGATATGAACATGAAACTGCATCAGATTAGATTCAACTTTATTATTTTATCATTTATTTCTGTGAATAATTGTAAAACTTGTGCATGTTTGTAGTAAATACATAAATAATACATAAAACTGTTATTATAAGCCTTCTGCTTTATTCCAGCCTTTTTAAAACCATGAGCCGGTATTTTTGGATTTGACTATTTTGTCATTTCTTTCTGTGGACTTTTTGGCTTTGACACACATTTCAATACATTTTAAAAAGTCCATTAAACAAGAGCTAGTATAGCCACTGTGAGGGCTGCTACTCTCTTTTCCACTGTCAAAGCTGATCTAAGGATGTGACCGAGGCCAAAAATACATGTTAAAACCAGCAAAGGACCCAAGTAAACAAGGAACAAGTTTGTGATTTCAAAGTTTGCTGCCCCAGCTTTAAACTCGCACAAACCAACAGGCGCTAATCGGACATCGCTGAAATGTTCCCTGCACACGAGAGGTCCATCCTGTGCCCTGCCATAAATTCCTTTCCATTTCAGAACAGATTTTAGTGGTCAGCTCCACTGGTAATCAACAATCAGCAAACATCTGTTACTATCTATTAATAAGGCGGGCGTCGAGATTTATGTGCAGCAGACGGCGGTGGTGAGATGTGTTCCCGCTCTGACGAGGGGCGGCCTGGTGCGCGAGGACGCTGCCATTTGTAAATGTGAGACAAATTAGGGAGCGCGAGACGGCTAAATTAAAACGCCAAATGACCCGGGCCAGATGGAGCACAATATAACAAATGGAACAAGTTGTGTAGGTGCCAGTGATACAGACGCGCTGGGACACTGAGAGCCAATTGATTCAGGAGAGCCATTGGCGGAGCAGATGAAAAAGGTTATATTAACACTTGGAGCGGCAGAAAGGCCCGTGTGCCCTCCAGCTTTATGTACCGGTCGTTCACACATATGGCCCGCGCTGTCCGTCATCTGCCGCGGGACAAATAAAGTGCTCCACGCTGATGTAGGCAATGTTCGAGCACTTGTCCGTTTAGTCGCCTTTCTCTGGCACTGCATCATAGAGAATCTGATTTACGGCTTGTGTGAGGTTGTGTACTGGGTTCGATTCCACCTCCAGGGCTTTATGTGTGGAGTTTGCATGTTCTCCCTGTGTCTGCGTAGGTTGGCTCTGGGTGCTCTTGTTTATCCATAGCTAAAAACAAGTACAATAAACCTTTAGATCTAATTTTTCAGCTGTAAAAGTGAAAAAGAGAGGACCACACTCACTCACTTTACCTAGACAAAACTCTTTCTATTGGGACATGTATTATTTATGGGAATAGGTTAAGTCCCCCAACTTTATGCCCTAAACTATTTTATAACACACTGTCTCGACTTTATTCTTCTTTATTGTCACCTGAATGCAGTCACAACGACAAATGCTTGACGTTTCCAAAGCCCCGTTTCCACCAGCCCTACCTGGCCCTACTCTACTCTACTCTACTCTACTCTACTCTACTCTACCTCGTTGTGTTTCCATTACACTTTAGTATATGGAACTGTAGAGTAGAGTAGAGTAGAGTAGAGTAGGGTAGAGAAGAGTAGAGTAGAGTAGGGTAGGGTAGGGTAGAGTAGGGTAGGGGAAAACGAGGCTTAACACCAGAACTCCCAGAGCAGTCACGTTGACGGCTTTTCATTTTGGAAGTGTAATTACTTCACTCACTGTATGTACGGTTTTGGTATTCAAAACTTTTCAAAACCTTTTTCTGTATCTGCTGTATATTTAGTTTCTATCTATGCAATTATGTTCATGAAATTATCCAGATCCTAGACCGGTCCAGGACTGGTTTTGAGCAATCTCAGCCTGGAGCAAGTCTGAGTTGCCATAACAACACACTTGTTACTTGTAGCAGTTAGCATTTACCTTTGCTGTATTTCATTCATATCAACCATTTTTAGCCTGTATCAACAACAAAAACAAATATGAATCACTTGATTTTAATAAAAGAAATGAAAATCTAGTTTTTTGGGATTTTTTAGAACAAGAGCCGTGAGGAATCTGACCTGACCTGACATGTCCTTAGTCCAAAGCATGCAGGTCAGATTCCACAGCCGACAAAATGACTGCTCTGGGAGTTCTAGTAGTTTCAGAATTCTAGTGTTCCTAGTAAGTAAGTGAGTCATGTTTATTTATATTGCACATTTTTTACCGACCAGGGTCAGCCAAAACACTTTGCAGTGTTCAGAGTTCAGATATTTTTCCATTCTTTCTCCACACACGGTGATGACGAGACTGAGAAACCATCCATTCACTCACTCGCTACATTCATACCTATTGTACATGCTTTTTAGAGATGGGGAAACCGCAGCACCTGGAGGAAACCTACGCAGAGAGTGCTCACCCCTGTAGTGTTTAAATCCTAGTGTTGATCCAAAAAGTGTTGTTTAGTTTTTTTTTTTTTTCTTACTCTTCTTTCCTTATTCTTAGCTATGGATCCTGTGCTTGCATGTGAGTCCTTAAAGGAGCTATACCCGTTTCTGCAAGGTTTGAATGTTTAGCACCGCCTCTCAACTCACTCACAGGCTTCTCATTTCCCCTACGCTCTCATCCCACGGAGCCATCTAGTTTTATTTGCGATCTGATACGTATACAAACATTAGCATTAGCGCAACTTCTTGTAAGCTGTACAACAATCACTGATGAAATGGTACGAAAGCAACGCACTGCTAACACAATATATAACTGAACTGAACCGCTAGTTTCTTGTTAAAATCTAGTCCGAGCAGAGATAGTCCGAGCAGAGATAGTCCGAGCAGAGATAGTCCGAGCAGAGATAGTCCGAGGCGGTCCCACTGCCGCAGGTCTCTCCAGAGGATACGATGTATAAGTTAGCTATGTTCACCCGGGCTTGATTTCTTCTTTGATAATTTTTTTGATTTAGTTCCCTCTCCTCTTCCTCACTGTTGCATCGTGCAGGCTGTTTGGCTGTGTCTGCAGTAACAGCCAGATGAGTATAGCCACTTTCTGCCTCCATTCTGCCCTTGTTTAGCAGCGCTGTAGAGGCTAGAGGACGCAGCCTCGTTCTGTGATTGGAGGAGAGCGGGCGTCACGCTAAGTCTCTACTCAGCACTTTTATACGGCCTGAATTCATACACAAGCTGAACCAATGAGCTCAAGTTTTCAATTAAATTACGGATTATGATACAACTTGTATGTAGTAAAAAGCATTTTTTTTTTACTCATTAGAAAATAAATCGGGTATAGCTTCTAAAGTCTAAATAAATAAATAAACTACAGATGCATCACACCTGCCTCCCCCGGCCGCTCTGGTGTCTGGTGAATATGCAGCTCTGGGGTGAGCAGTACATTTGTTTGGGTTAAAGACTCCATGTTAATGAAATAGATCATGGACGTTGCCATTACCGGAATGGATTGCTGCACTTTCCTTTCAGCGTCATATTATATTTATGACCCTTTTTTCCCCCCGATTCCTCCGTCCAAAAAAAGGCTAAGAGAAACAAAACCCATCTCTTCAATAGTGTCTCTGAATTGTCTTCTTTTTTTCTTCTTTTTCCAACACCTCCTGACACCAAACAAGCCGTATTTACCGAAAGCGTCTTCCCGTTGGCGTGTACAGATCACAGAGTTTGAATGGGGCATTAGCTGGGGGTTAATGAAGTCTGCAATCGGCGAGGAGAGGAATGGTTATGGCCCCGTAATGTCGAGTCTTTTAATTTCCACTGTGACAGTCGAGCCTAATGTGTTATTTTACATTCACTTTTAGATTGCATAAAGTGGTCACTGCTATTTGTCTTACTCATTTAAATCACCATTATTCAGATGTAGCAGAGAGATGATACATTAGGCCATCTCTTCTCTCCGCGCTCGCTGAATAATAAAAACGCACTCTTGGCTTCGCCGGGGACAACGCGACCACAATAACACGCGCTATCGCAGTGTCTTTTCTTTCTCCGTGACATACATAAGCTGTTACCGCCTAATATCCCGCCATTTGTTTCTGTAATCTTCACCTTTATCCTTTTTCACACTCCCAAGGCATCATTACGCTCACCTTCGCACTCATCGCTCACTCAGGATTCTGTTTTTTGTCCACTTTTCTCCACTTTTTTTTACAGTATACTACTCGGGCGCCAGATAAAGGAAGCACAGGCTGACAGGGACTATTTGTTATGGCGACGCGACGGCTGACACGCGCTAGATTATAAAATGCAGAGACGTCCAGAGGTCAGATAAACAATTTGCCACCAAACTCGCCTACCCAGGATGCTCGGCGGCACACTGTGGAGCGGGAGAGAGAGAGAGAGAGGGAAGGGGAGAGAGAGGACAGAGCAGTAGAATAGATGGAGGGAGGAATTTAGAGAAAGAGAGAGAGAGAAGGGGGATTGATGGAAGCACAGGGAGAACAAAATATCAGTCGCCAGAAGCAGATGATCCGAAAAATAGGTAAAGCGCCAAAGATGTACATTGTACATAGTAAACAAAATTATGTGTTTTGAAAGAAATCAAAAGCCTTAGTCAGTACGGCCAGTATGATCACTAGCAAATGTACTTTTGACTTTAACGTCGGGGTATCTGGGGTAACTTTGGTTTCAGAAGTAATACATGTTCCCACCAACAGACAGAGACTTGTAAAACTAAACACATTCCGAACAAAGTGGTTTGGGTGGCCTTAGCTTGTAAAAAGGCACTATATAAATACAAAAATCTTACATGCTGGGGTTCATCTTTTTGTTGCCCCGTGAGTCACTTTTTGAGCTGATTGGCTGAGGATAGTCCTACATTTTTCACAGTCAAAGACGATCTATAGGAAAGAGGCCAAAAATTCTTTGAAAACTATGATAGAACCAAACTTTTAGATAATCTAGTTGGATTTTATGACATTGCCCTAGTCAGGAGTGGTCACTGTAGTTCACTGATGCTGGAATATTGGACCTATTGTACATGTTTTTAGTAGTAGGGGAAACCGGAGCACCCAGAGGAAACCTACGCAGACACGAGGAGAACATAATCTCCACTCAGAAAGGCCCTGTTCCGACTGGGATTCGAACCCAGGACCTTGCTGAGAAATGAAAGTGCACTCAGCCACACATGCCACCCTATTTTTTTTTTTTACGGTTTGAAAGTGAGGTACCTTAGCTTTAATTTGTCCTCATTAGTCTGTGATCAGCTGGACGACATAGACAGGTGGTGTCAAAAAAATCCATGCCAATATCGATTCCTTTGACGTCAATATTATTTACATACATACACACATACATATTTTTATATATTTCAGGGGCCGATATATGGCTTGTCCCTTGTCAGATGAGTACAATGGACAATGAGGGGAGACTGAGCGAAAGAATGAGAGAGGGAGAGAGACAGAAAGGATGAAGGGAAGGAGATTTTACAGCGCGTCCAGAAAAGCACAATGGACCTGTAAGGCTGAGGGGTGTGTGTGAGTGTCTGTGTGTGTGTGTTGGAGGGGGGACGGGGCTGTTGGCTGGTGGCAGGTCTGCATTTCTCTCACCCTCCCTCCCTCCCTCACCGTGCCTCCTCCCTTCCCCGTCCTGGCTCTCTGGGTTAATTCACGGGATGAAAAGGCGCTCTCGGTGATGTGTCATATATCACCGACAGGGCATCAGTAATCTTTGCTCAAGGGCACAGATAACAGACAGATAGACATGTGAATGAGATGAAAAAAAGCAACTCATCCTTTTCTGCTACCACCACGGAGCAGATAAAACAAGATTTATGGCTCATCCCGGACCACATACCGTCTGCACGCACCATTTTTCACATGCTCCAAAAATTGGTAGTGGAAAGCAATCTGCCTGTCAGAGTGTCCATCAGGTGCTTCAGGAGGAAATTGGGTCCTTCGGGCTTTTTGCTCTGCAGTCAGCTATTTTCTTTATAGCACTTTTGTTTTTAATGGCGTCCATAAATACATGTAGGGTTATAAGTACCTTTATCACCCAAGGAGCTTTTGCACATCACGCTACCGCCGCCGTTCTCTGCTGGCTATTTCCAAATCCAGACTTACCCTCGGACTCCGGCTCTCTGCGGACGCCCCGTTAGACCATAGTAAACAATACGCTTTTTTTTCTGTAAAGATGCGAAACTGCGAACAAATAGGGAATAATGTTATGGGGGGTGGGCAAAGCTGCTAGCCCTGGGTTCATAGCTCACTCTCGAAGCAGTGTTATGGATGATTGAATATGTATTTTATCAGGACATAAAAGGGAGAGGATAAAAGTCAGATACTTTTAATAGTTTTTTATTTGTACTGAGTGCCATAACACTCGTCTGCTTTATATGAACTGCTGCTTTTCTTTGACCAAGAAGATGTTTTTTGTGTATAGCAAGGCACAATGCGAGTTTATCGGTGTAGCACAGTTCATGCGCAATCAAAAATAATCACGGTACTTTAAAAAGCGGGAAGATACAGTCCTTGAATTGTATTTATTTATGTACCGTGGTAAGAACTCTCATGTGTACCATCGTGAGCACACTGAGGTAGTCTTGCACAGTGTTTCCAAAATGGTTTTACTGCAAATGGCAAATAAACTCTTGAATCTTGAATCTATTCTATGTATTGTTTATTTGCTTGGGACTAGGGCTGGGCAATAAATCGAATTTTGGCAATTAATCGGCTTTTGAAAAAATCGAATTCGTGAAAAATGTGAAAATCGTGAAATTGAATGAAGGACATTGTGAGAGCTCCAGCAGCACATCAATTATACTTGCAATATCAGCACAGTCTGTACTAGACTTTTATAATATGTTTTGGGGGAAACAAATAAAAAATAGTTTTGAAACTTAAATATTTAGCGGGAAGATAAAACATATTTTAAGGGCAAAGTCTGTCTTGAGTGACTTTAATGAAAATCGATTTAAAATCGACATCGTCCAAAGCAGGAAGTAAAATCGAGATTTTACTTTTTTGCCATATCGCCCAGCCCTACTTGGGACAGTGCATGCTAACGAACACACCTCTCCAGATTGTTGCCTTGTGCAGATTTGCATCCTGTTGTCCTGCAGTCGCACTCTCAAACACACTCTCCCTCATTTACCCTGAACTATTGTACATGTTTTTAGTGGTAGGGGAATCCGGAGCACCTGGAGGAAACCAAACCCAGGACCTTGTTGCTGTGAAAAAAAAGCGCTAACCATATGCACAGCTAAACAAAACTGTTTTTTACCTGGATTTGAACAGAGGAGAAGCCTGTCAAATGTTCAGGGCCTATTCACATGAAACAAAAACTGGTACTTTGACCCTGAACTCACACTTTCACCTGTACTCTAACAAAAAAAAAACTTAAAGCCTAATCCTAGCATTGCAATCTGTCTTGTTGCCAAAGAACCTACATTATCTTCTCATATGGGGCGCCATGACTGACAGCAGAGGTAAGTATAGTGTAGCGGGGAACACAAAATGGACAAATTGAGCGAGTGCCATTTCATTTCCAAATTCAGCTCAGTTCTTTGTCACTGTTCTAAAACATAAAGCAACTGCCTTTCAAAAATACTTCTGTTGATGCATGTTGTCTGTGGTTAATTCATTATATTTGGTTTGATTCAAGAATAATTATTGCAGTATTTATGAAACGGTTTATTTCAGGGTTGTACTCAGGATATTTTAGATCTAAATATCCTCCAGTTAGTGTAATAATAATAATAATAATAATGCAGTGGTTTTATATTGCGTTTTTCTGGACACTCAAAGATGCTTCACATGTCATAATTCTTTCACCACATACATAGTGATGATAAACTACTACTGTAGCCACAGCTGCCCTGGGGCACACTGACAGAAGCAAGGCAACCAGTCTGTGCCATCAGCCACTACCACCAACCACACACACATACCAGACTCAGTCAACTGAGCCACTGTCGCCCACTATATATTACTTGCACTAAAATATACTGTATTTGATTCTTCATTAGGCTAAAGTTGGAGTTTTTAGACTTCTTTCTTTATAATGCTAAAGATAGGGATGTATACTGTTTCTTTTTATGCAAGAATCATTATAGTAAAGAGTAATTATTCTTCTATCTTGTGTTGTGTGCTCCTCGTTCCAACACTGAAATTTTCCCACTGTTGGACAATTAAACAATACCTTAATCTTAATCGTATTAATGTTATCAAAGAACTTAACCAAGCAGCTTGGTGTCTCATCTCACTTTGGACTAGAGCAGAGAAAATATTCCGAACCAAGCGGCTACTCCACCTCTGCTGCTGTGGCCTAATGAGTTGTTGCATTTTAAAATTATTGTTAGCTTTTAGAATGATTTATTCATTTTTTTGTTTTTGGTTGAATGGATGGATGTCTGTCTGTCTATCTATGTGATAAAGAGATTCTTAAATTGTATGAAAAGTCATTTAGAGAATGTGAATACGTTCAGATAATCATTCTATCAATGTGTTCTGGATTCTTGCAATGGCTCTGCTCCCCATACAGTACGAAGCTTAAATTTCCCCGGCTTAACTCGAGTATTTTTATCATTCTGTCAACAAGTGGTGCCTTGAATAATATGCATATGGGGAGTTTGTATGACTTACTCTGCTGTGTCCCGCTGTGAGAGGAGTGTTGATAGTGTGGCAGCAGCAGGTCTCTGGTCTGGCTCAGGTGTCACTCGGGGAGCATTTCAGGTCTCCTCTGGGCTTTTAGCGAGCAGTGTGGGTAGTTGACTTTGATGTCTCCTCTGATTCTAATAGCTGCTTTTTCCACAGGTTTGCACTGGTGTGAGCAAACCCACATTAGCAGATCCTGGTTCCAACCCGCAGAGGGGAGAGTAGATGACTGAGCCTCTTCATAATCTGCAGTGTGAATGAGCCGGTGCTGAAGCGGCCCATCCCAGCGGGCACTTGTTGTGTGGAGATCGTGGTGTTTGATGTAAAACATGCACTAGTTTTGCACATTGTCACGGTCCCTCTGGTCTTCCGAGCCTCTTGAGTGGATCGTACCTGCTGTTCTTGTCTAGACGACTTGCCAGCAGTGGCATCTGGTCCAAGATGAACGCTAGGGAAAAATCTGAATGTCAATATCCTCGTTGTGGACAGACAAAATGAGCCATAGCCTGTGTCACTGCCTGGCAATCATCCTTCAAACGAAAGGTTAGTGTGACACATTGTGTGTGGAGAAATGAGTGTTTTTAATCAGACAGCAGGGGACACATCTGTCAGGAGCTCCGTAAAGCTGCAGTTAGAGCCAGGATGAACAGACACTGATCAGTACAAATCATGCTGCTGCTCCTCCTGCTGACACAACAGGCCACAATGTAAAAAGGCCAACAGGGAGTTACACGAGTGTTCAGGGTCACGCTCAGTGTGTCGCTCAGGCAAACTGGAACCCTTCATTTATTACAGGCTGCTTGTTTAAAATCGCTGCATGGAGTATCTTATAAATACACTGGGCTGAGTATGGGACGTGGGAGGCTTCAGGTGGAGATAATGATAATGATAATGTTAATAATACATTTGTTTTATAAAGTGCTTTTCTGACACTCAAAGACGCCTCACATTATACATTCACTCCATACATAGCGGTGATAAACTACTACTGTAGCCACACCTGCCCTGGGGCACACTGGCAGAAGCGAGGCAACCCCTACCAACCATTCCACCAACACATCATTCTCATCTCAGCTGGAGGAAGTGTCTTGCCTAAGGACAAAACGGCATTAAGACACCTAAGAGTGCATTACATACTTATACTGTCCCGCTTCTGTCAATGCATGGTCACGACTGAACATTCACACATGCCTGAGAGAATGTATTACACTGCAAAAAGTTATGACAAAAAATTAAAAAATATCTCAAATTTGACATAATGTATCTTAATTTGTAATAGTGAAATTTTGAGATTTGCCAGTGGAACAAGCAACAGTATCTTGTTTAAGACAGTCAGAAATTGGAATTTACTTAAAGAAGGATAAATACCCCTCAATTCAAAAAACATAGTACCTCTTTTAGTGCAGTTTTTTGCAATGCACTTTGGAAACACAAATGTTCTCTCTAAATGAATGGAATTAGATTGTTTACCTTCCTATTAAATCATTTTGAATTCACATCATTTCCCCCAAAAATGCAAATGTGAGCTCACTGCATACACCCTGAACAAAAGTTTCTCTGGCCCTGGCTCGTGCTGTTCACAAGTCAGTAAAAAACAGTAGTGTCTGCCACAGCACTAGCCCTAAGTACCCCACCGTCGCCGCCCTGGGCTTCCTTCATCGTGTGTTTTTGCTCTGATCAAACCCTTGTAAAAGTGTAAGTTAAGACCTTCCACTCTGCCCTTTTCTGAGGTCCTTAACCTTAAGATTACATCTACACAGAGCTAGAAAACGCTCAGAGCTGGAAAAGTAATTGCGACGCTAAGGTTAGTAATTTTGCGGTATTAAATTGCCTGTCAGTGCTAAATGAAGTAGGACTCGCGCCGTGCCAAAAGCCATACGCACAGGCTACGTGCAGAGCGGTGTAGCCTTACCCCGACAAGCTAACATTTTCCCCCACCACACCGTTTTATCACTCCACTGAGCTCGTGCTGTTGTTTTAAGAGATTTAAGTCTCATTACCCCAACCTAGGTCTTCTGTGATTTATTCTGTTATTACGGCCCTGGTTCTCACAATAGAAATGATGCATGGATCACATTTGTACCACAAGACTAATGTTTCTTCTCGCCAAAGAGAGACGTTGGAGCTAGTTAAAGGGAGCCTCATTAAGCTCTCGTTATTGGATAAGTGGTGCTCATTTTAACCGGGAGATTTCAGGCCTGACTAACTGGTCTCTATACCTCTGCAGATTACAGTGGGGCCGGATAGTCGCACTGGTAATGTGTGTGTGTGTGTGTGCGATGGCGTTTACTGCACTAAATTCATTTCTACTGTCCGGCCCCGAGCGTCATTGACCTTCGCTTCTTGCTGAGTCTAACACCTGCTGACCCCAGTCCCACATTTGTCATGGAGATAAATATAGCTCCCCTCAGCCCTGGACCAAAGGATAGTTTAATGTCTGCTAAGGTGCTGGCCGCGGCGCCGTGACATTTCATTCGGTTTAGTCTTTGCGATTGCGGTAGTCAAGGGGGAAAAGACAATTAGAATGAGTGTACATGTTATGGTTGGTTTTGGCCTGTTAACTGTCAAAACACAAAAAAATGCATAATAGTAATACAATCCATGAAACTAGTTCCTCAGTTTGGTTCTATCACTAGCTTGTACATATATTTATTATTGTAAATCAGCTTTTTCAGACAGAAAAGATAAAACAAGAGAGTCACGGTCACTCAGCCAATCAGCTCTCAGCCCCCAAGAGTCAAGTAGTGACTCATAGGGCTCTTTGTTCCATCCATCCATCCTTTGTCTTCCCCTTAATCCATTTCTGGGTCAGGGCGGGTGGCAGTCAGAGCTGCACCCAGTACACCTAGCACCAGCCCCTCACTGATCCTCCTGCAGGTGGTGAGTCCACATGGGAGCTGAGATCTTCCAGCAGGGGCTTCATGGACACAACGACAGCAGGAATCAGTGCGAGTGTTGAAGTGGGCTCGAACCCATGACCTTCAGACCCAAAGGCCGATGCTGTACCAACTGAGCTACTGTGGGCTCTTTGTTTAAGTATTTAAATTACACTATTCTTTCTATTGGGACAAATAGCATGTAGTAAAAAAGGTAGAATTCCTTTATAATTTACCTGCTCAACGGTATCATCTCCATTGATATGAACACTTTTGAGCCTGACATTATCATCTTCCAAGAAAATAGATGCGTTCTTTAACTTATGTGCGTGTATTTTTATGACATTAAAACAGCTTTGCAGTGAAGGTGACTTTTTTTTTAGTTTGGTTTCAACTTTGAATCTCCAAACAGATTTGTATGAAACTTACAGCGCACTGTGTTATTAAATAGGAAACAACTAGGATTTTGTTTCTTCTGATATTTGTTACATGTTGCTTGAATGACACTTTTAATTTAATTGTACATAATACATCTCGGAGAAAAGAGTATCTTAACTTTTTAACATGAGTGATCCTATTCACGCCAAATGTGACATGTACATTTCTCCATTGTGAGATCAATAAAGTTTGTTTGATCTTATTTTCATTGTAGTCTGAAACATTCTCTCACGTGTGATAAAATTGGTCCAAACCCTCGCTCTAAAGCCGCCTTGCTGCCGAAGTCTGTGGTCTTGTTTTTGTGGTTATTTTGAAAGACAAGATGAATGTATTAGATGTATTACCTTGTTACTTCCTGAATAGGTGTGGTCATCCTGCTCAGGAAGTAAGCACAGCTGATAAATGAAGATGGCTCATAGCTCTGCAGCCAAAACATGACTTTCACAACAACCAAAACCACAATCTAACTTAAGACGACAAAATAAACCTGGAGCTTTCGGAGCTTTGTCATTAGCTGCCACTGGGTTTTTAGAGTTTGGTGATGATCCAGGATACGACATTTATCAATATTTATGGACATTGGTCATCTGCCTCTTGGACCAACGGCTCTATGTGTTTATTTCAACAGTTTTGTAAAGTCCTCTGAGATAACTATTGTTGTGATCTAGGGCTATACAAAAATCAACTGAATTTGAATTAAGGTCTGTGTTCATGAAATATGTGTGAGTGGTGAGAAGGGATGCACTGATCCAGCTCTCTCATGTCCGATATAGTATACGATACTGATACTTAATTTTCTTAATCAACAGAAAGACTCAGGTAAAAAATTCAAGACAATGTTGCAAAATAGTAGAATAACAGAAATTAAGGAAGATAATAATAAAGTACAAACATAAATAAGATAAATAATTGAAAAAGAAGCTTAACCACTAGCATGTAACCGATATCTGATCCAGCTCCTAGTAAATAAGTAATCTTTATTTATATAGCGCCTTTCCCAGACCAGAGTCTCAAAGTTCCTTAGAATGTATTTGTTTTGGGCATGTTTTTGTGTGTGCACCATGTGCACTTGTATATTGTAAATAGTAACTGTAACTCTATTTTAAATTTAAATTTATTCCTTAAAAGTGTTTTTTTATTCTTTATTTTTATTTTATTCTTTATTTTTATTATCTCTTTCTGACTGTTGCACTGAGCCAAAGCAATTTCCAAGTCTCTGACTTCCTGTTACTTACGTGGCAATAAAAAGGATTCTGATTCTGATTCTGATTTAGTGGTAGTGAAACTTACGCAGACTTGGGGAGAATATGCAAACTCCACACAGAAAGGCCTGGAGGTAGAATCAAACCTAGGACCTTCTTGCTAACCACTGCACCACCTTGCTCCTAAAAGTCATACATTGGTTTTGCTTTGTCGGTCGAAAGCACTACTTTAAGGGACCACATGGCTATTTAACATATTTCCTTTTTTTTTTTTGGCAGTGTTATTTTCACCACATAGTGAAATTATATCTCAGTCAATTATAAGACCTCTACATGTGTCTATGATTATTGCATGTTCAGATCATACACTTTTTAAATACATTTCTATTCCTCCTCTCCACTGCTGCAGTCTGAAAAGCTCGTAATGTTATGGTTACATACAAAGCCTCAGAGCCGCGCCCCGCTGGTTGGAAAGCTATCATTTTCCCGGATTCATAGGTGAAAATTGCCATCGATTGTGCGGATGACACATGCTAAGAGTTTCTTTATTGACGTCCACATTGGCACTTTGAGTATATTGTGCATCTAATTATCATCCAGCCCAATGATAAATGTCTGTATTGTGTGAGAGGAAGTCGATGGAGCAGAGTGCATTGTTCTAGAAGGAGATATTGAGCTGCCTGTCACTGCGCTGGGATCCAGGACAGGACAAAGGAGCATGTTTTTGTGGACCATAATTAAACCTGCTGCTGGACTGTGAAATAGCTTGGCTGTGGTTTAGTTATACTTAAATATATATGGCACAGATTTTGTTCACATTGGTCTGTTTTTCACATGCTGTCTTTCGTATAAGGACTTGGTGAGTTAAGTGTAAATACATATGGACCAATGAGATGGGATGCTCCTAAATGTTACAGTATAGTGGAGCTAAGGAGACGTCAGAACAGACAATCCTAAAGGAAAATAGTTTGGAGAACAGTAGAACAATATGCAAACTGCTTTTAAGTCAAGAAATGTAGGTAATAGCTAATAATTAATCAGACAAATTAATTTTTTTTTAGTTAAAGCAATGTTTGGATTAAACTTGTATTTTTATTATCGGTGAATCCGAATGTTTAAGAAAAGTGGCGCCACCTGCATGTTAAAACCTGGTTAATACTGTGATGGGAGACCTCTGGGAACACCAGATGCCACAGTGGGGCGGCTGTGGCTGTGAAGGGCCAAACTGTTGTTGTGTCCTTGGGCAAGATCCACATAGAATGAGTCTGGTTTGTTCATGGATGGCGGTGCTCAGAGGGGTGACGGTATATACTGGTTTCCTCGCTACTGTCAGTGTGCCCCAGGGCTGCTGTGGCCTGTAGTCATCACCACTGTGCTGTGAACAGAGTGAATAACATGTGAAGCGGCCGATGCATCATTAAAATCCATCTTGATATATATTTTTGTGTGTCAGGATTATTTCAACGATCTGCTGCTTTTTCATAATTGAGGAGGTAAAATACCAGCCAGAATTGTTGTTGGTGATTTGTTAGTAGAAAATATTTTACAAAATAAATGTTTAGGAGTTATAAATGAAAAGATTTCTTCAAAACCGTCAAGAGCTTCACTAACCCAAACATGGCTCCACGGCTCGTGAGTAATGTCCTGCGTGACGTGTTTATTGTTTTATAACCTTTTTCACCTGAGTCACATGCAACAAGCTCTAAAACAGTTAGTGTGTTTAGACTCTAAAACATGTTGGGTGAATTATAAATATACACTACCGTTCAAAAGTTTGGGGTCACCCGAGTGTTTTCCATGAAAAGTCACACTTATTCACCACCATACGTTGTGAAATGAATAGAAAATAGAGTCAAGACATTGACAAGGTTAGAAATAATGATTTGAATTTGAAATAAGATTTGTTTTACATCCAACTTTGCTTTTGTCAAAGAATCCTCCATTTGCAGCAATTACAACATTGCACCAAAAACCAGACATTTGCAGCTAGAATAGTCATTTACCACATAAGCAATGTATAGAGTGTATTTCTTCACTGTTAAGACTAGTTTAAAGTTATCTACAGTGCATAAATAAGGACATTTCAATGTGACCCCAAACTTTTGAACGGTAGTGTATATATATATACACATAACATTCAAAATGGCTTTCCAAGCTCTGAACATTGCGTAAGTATTTACACACAATATTACACATGTACATACTGTATCAATGATCCAGGTGAAGCGTCTCTTTTTAAAGGGGTCTTTGATTTGTATTGAGCCTTTTGAATCCAAACTACTACAATAATACAAAGACACATCCATTAAGATAGTCATTCAAAGTGTGGCTCTATACTTTGAATAACAAAGTTCCCATTGGCAGAGCAGACCACCATGGATCAGTGGGACCTCAGAGGGACCTGATGGTACCTGGGCCCACAGCAGGCGTCAGGAGCGGACACCTTCCACACCCCCGCCCCTGGGTGCTGATGCTGCTTGGAGGGCCACTGGAGCTGGATGTTGAAGGAGCTGCAACCTGAGTCCGCAGTCCCCTGGCTTTTCCCACAGCGGCCCTGTTAGCTAACCAGCGGCTCACTTGACTGCGCGGACAGGAAGCCCATTGTCGCAGGGGACAGAATTCAGGGGGGAAGTGGTGTAATCTCCGGCTCTGTCCTGGATCAGTCACTTTGGATTTCACACAGGTCCCACAATCAGGGCCCAGTGCAGCCGTGGGCCCTTGGACAGCATGTTCCCTATAGAGACAGGAAAACAACACTTGAGTCTACTGCCATAAATACTTGTTTTTATTCGCATTCATAACATATTTAATTACGTAACGATTAACATGATGGTGGAGCCTACTTCAAACTATGCTACTGTATGTCCTTTGTTGTGGATATGTGTCTTTGTCTCTATCTACTGTTCATGAATTATTCCCATGTTTACGTACGGCTCATTTGGTGGAATTATACTGTTGTTATTTAGTTGATGTAGTTTCATACTAAAATACAATGTTTTATTTTCTCACGTATTACTCCCATTGGTGGAACCCAGGCCAAGCAGGGCCTTTCTGAGTGGAGTTTGTATGTTCTCCCTGTGTCTGTGAGTAGTTTCCTCCGGGCCCTCTGGGTTTCCCCACCAAACGTCCAGGTTGAACGAGTGTGTGTTTGTGAGAGCGACATTTACAACAAATGGAAATCCGCAGAAGCCTATAATCCAGAGAGGTGTGTTCATCAACCAAATAAACAAAACCAACCTCCAGCAGGATTTCAATCAGTGAAGAGAATTCATAATAATAATAATAATAATGATAATGCATCTGTTTTATACTGCGCTTTTTTGTAAACTCAAAGACCCTTCACATGTCATTATTCTTTCACTCCGTACACAGTGGTGATAACTCCTCTTGTAGCCACAGCTGCCCTGGGGCACACTGTCAGAAGCGAGGCAACCAGTATGTGTCACCGAGCACTCTGACCACCACCAACCATTCACACACACACCAGACTCACACGAGGCAAAGTGTATTGCCTAAGGACACAACGACAGTTTGGTACTTTTCAGCCCCAGCAGCCCCACTATGCTTTTAGTTATCTCTTATAATTACACTAATATGCCATGAATTGTATTAAAATTACAATTCTGATTTGACTCAAAGGTGTTATCACAGTATTTTCACACGACCAATATAATTCTGAAGATTTCTTTTTCGCGGTCGAGTTGGTTTGATTGTCATTTGTTAACATATTGAACACAAATGTTGCATTTTTTGCAGTCTCTATAGTGTTTCCTTACCCACATTATGTGGTATAGTTTCTACAGTCTGCTCATAATCATAATATATCATTTAATGTGAATAATTAGTTTGGTCTGGATGTTAATTTAGTTATGGAAGACTTGTGATTGGTGCAGTGGTTAACCGAAGGAAAGGCCGGCAAAGTCATGCTTAATCACACTGTCTTTCATTAAATTAGGCTAGTTTAGTTCACTCAAATCACTGTGATATAAATGGAAGTAATGACAAGGATTCATGCCTTGCTCGAGAAGAGGTGAAAATCCTCGCCGACAATCTGAAGCTTTGCACTCGGCATGGCGTGTAATGGGATCTCCGCAGTCTTAGGCAAACAAATGTGTTTCCTCTTTGTTTTACATAGCACTGTGAGGTTGTGTGGACTCCTCTGAGAGGCAGAGGACTACAGGGGTTGTTGGTTCAATCTCCACCTATGCTACGAAGAACAGATAATTGCTGCATGGCCAGGAGGCTTTGATTGGCCGACTGCTTAGAGCTGCTTAGAGCTGCCTCTCTGTGGACACCACATATGGCTGAGAGAAGTGGGCGGAAAGTCTTTTAACTTGCTCCAATTCTCATTTTCTCCACGACCTACTCTAAGGGTCGCAGTGTCACGTAAAGCCACGCAGATTGAAGTTAGCCATGGGTTTTTCTGATACTTAAAAGATTTGGAAACACAAGTATGAATTTGACCTGATGCATGATCTGCGTGCTCCCAGCAGTTTGTGTAAAAGTCTCAGAAACTGCCTCTGTCTTCAAAGGGAAGTGCATTTAGGTATTATCGTGGGTTAGGTATTACTTTATTGGCCTTTGCTCAAAGTTTTCTGAAAGAAAGTCCCTGCTTTCTGCATCGCCTCATTATTAGTGATTGTAATATTTTGTAGTATGAACAAAATGGTGTTTTTACTTATCAAAAAACTTTCATTATCCCCGTAGGGTAATTCATTTTCTGCATATGACCCATCCTGATGCCAATAGGGCATCCCATCTCCAGGCTTGGTTTGAACCGGAGCTAGAAGAATGTGCATTTTTTTAGTGGTAGGGGAAACCGGAGCAGCTGGAGGAAACCTATGCAGACACGGGGAGAACATGCAAAGAAACATCTACTCAGAAAGACCCTGTTCTGACTGGGATTCTAACGCAGGCAGAGTTCTGAGAATGTATACATAAAGAATATGTTATTTTTTTTTTTTTTTAATCAGTAAACTCACATATGTTTACTTTCTGTAATTTGAGCCCTGATTAAACAAGATGAGGCTGATTGTGTTTTCCATGAAACAATGAAAAGTAGTGTAGAGAGAGGCAGCTTGTCATGTACAATCTGTTTTATTTGATTTCCAGACTTCTTCTGGAAAATTTACCAATCAATTACTCGCCTTGAATTGGGCACGTAAACAGAATACCAAATTTAAGTGAATCAATTGCAAATCCTACTAGAACATACTACTAACAAAGATGGAATTCGGTGAAAAAGCTTTCTGCAAAATGCCATAATTCTAAAACGTGAAGCTCAATCGTAGTTTTACCGCACACAAATTACAGAATAGACTAGTTTACATATGACCACCTGTAATTGTGTGCTCGGTCTGTGTATGTATTTTCAACGTAATCGACCCAAATCTATGCACAATATGCTAGCCTTACGCTGCGATCATCTCACCATTAGCTTCAACAGAAACACATTCATTTCAATTTTGGTTCGGTGGTATGAACCCATCAGACGGAGACAGGCCGTATGTGTTAAGACATTTGGCCTAACTGCTGAATAGAATATATTGAAAAGAATAATCAGTTATTAAAGGGCCCATTCATCTCTCAGGGCTGTCCGCGTTCTCTTCATCATGGCTGTTTTTGGAAGTTTGCTCCGTGACAATTGTCCCCTTTCACATGGACCCAGCTCTGTGACGGACAGAGCCCCAGCACGCACCGCAGGGGGTCAGCCGTGGAGCGCGAACTTGAGCCAAAGAGAAGCGCTCTTTTAGACCCGCCGTAACCTCAAAGCAACCCCAGGCCCAACCTTCAATCTCCCCATTCATCCAGCAGTTTAGCCTCGTACAATGAGCAGCCATCAGGAGAGACAGGCGCGTATCTGTGCTGGTTTGAAGATCAAGCTTAAGTCTATAGGATGAGACTTTGGGTTTCAATCAGAGGAAATCTATAGAATGTTCCAGAGGCGTTTAGCAACACAAAGCAACACAATATGGCCTCGCAATAACTAATAAGATGCAAGTGACAACTGATGCTCAATGTAACAACCACAGTCTTTACCCAAGCTTGTTGTATATTTATATTTGGCTGTTATTGGTTGTGTCTTTAAGTTTGGATTAGGCTCTTAAAATATTTTAGTTGGAACATTAGACTACGGCAATCTTGTAGTCTTAATTATATTTTGATTCAATTACCTTGCCCCAGACAGGGAGGCGTGGTGGTCTTTGAGAGTTTATCAAGGCTATTGACTTGTACGGAAACCGGAGCGCTCAGAGTAAACTGGAGCACCTGGAGGAAACTGGAGCACCCGGAGGAAACTGGAGCACCCGGAGGAAACTGGAGCACCCGGAGGAAACTGGAACATTTGGAGGAAACCGCAAAACTCTGTGGAAACTGGAGCACTCAGAGAAAACCTTCGCAGACATTGGGAGAACATGCAAACTCCACTCAGAAAGGGCCTGTGCCTGCTGGGATTCAAAAGCCCTCTATAATACGTTATAGTTCACGCTTTGTATTTTTTGTAATAAATAAAACAATATATTTGTTTTTGACATAGATTTATTGATAATTGATTTTATTCCTTTCTTAAAACTTCTTGTTAACTGATGATCTGAGAATAAACCAGGACAGATGGTCATAGACAGCTTAGCAAATAACTGTCCGATACCAATAGCTGTAAAATCCAAAATCAAATCTTTGTTTATCTTTTTAGCTTGAACAAAGCCTTTGCAGTCGATTTCATGCAGCAGTACACTCAGACATTTTGCAAACACAAAATGACTGATAGTGTCTCCAAGTGCCGTCTCTATTCTCTAATGACACATTGTTTGTGTTGAAGAACAGTTTCCAGAGATCAGAGCAGGTCCTGAACGCCACATCACTAATGGCCACACAGATGGATGAGTGCGAGGCTTTCTTTTGTTTGCTCCTGGTCTTTGCTCGGTGTCGCTGCTGGTGTGTACAAAATGCTGCGAGATGTTTGCGGTGGAGGACTGGGCTGTCGGAGAACAATGTGGGGAATGAAAGGAGGACTCTTCTCCTTTCTCTGCACAGCCTCCTCGGCCACTGCCAGTTTACATGACCCCGCAGCCCTCTCTTCACAAGCTGTTGAGTTCCGTTCACTGGCCCCTGTTTGCTCGTATAAGGCACCATTGTTGGCCGGGTCACAGCCGATTGATGCCGAGTTCAGGAGTTTACGTAAGAAGCCTCGCTCAACTCCAGCACCAAACTTTCCAACACTGAAGAATACTATTGTATTTAGCTCAGCATTTGTACTTTCCCAAAATATCTATTGTTTGAAAGATGCCACTGACAACTGTAAATCAAGGTGTCATCATCAACAGTGTGTTTGTAGGTAATTTATATCCTCTAAATTGCCTGCACACTCTGTCCTGTCTGTCAGTTTTCCCTCGAATGATTTTGAGTTGTTTACTCAAGCGCATCAACTCACTTTTCACTCTCACTTAAACTGAATGAGCCTCACACATCTACAATATTTCACCAAGCCTGTTTGTCAATGTTGGATGTGTCCATCACTGTGAGTTGTATTCAAGACAAGACAATAGATTTATTAGGGAGACAGATGAAGTTCATTTCAAATCCCATCATTCTGCTGAATGTCTCAAAGCCAGGCGGCTGATGTGCATATGACAGCTGTCACATCCATCAGCCTCGTCACAAACAGCACAACACCAGATTCATGGCTCTAGTTTGTGCAAAGTGCAGCTGCATAAAGCTCTGTGGAGAAGCATAAACCGCCCCTTACTCTGACTTTTGCAGCAGGATTTATGTTGCCTTGAGACATAATTTGGACTGAACCCACAGCCAAACATATACTTGAAGAAAGGCTATGGCTTTGAGATGAAATAAACAAATCCCTAATGCCCTATCCATGTCCTTCCTGTTGGAAACAGAAGAACTCCTTTCACTTACCAAAAGGAAAATATATCATCAGATAAATGCTCCCTAGAAATAGGAATCCAGGGACAGGCTTAACCACTTCTAAGGCCTGCTTCCCTCTAGACCCGTGTTTATGATAAAGAATAACGAATGGAAAGTGGATTTTATCAGTGAAAGATGGAGGAGTGGTTAGCTGAGTGATGCGTTTTGTCCCACTTGACACAATCAAGGCCTGTTTTTGAAGTATAGTCCCCTGTGTCAGGGTAGGCCAATCTGTTTGGATATTGGCTGTGGGATTTCACAGTCACTTGTGTACAGTAGGGTATTGAGGCCAACTACTTATCTGACTTACTGCATGAGCACTGTGTGCCATGCAAATGGAACATATGTATGGATATCTCACATTCACATTTCAGGATTGCAACTGCTAATAGTTGTTCCATGTTTTTTGCACAGGCTCAACGCAGAAACCAAAACAAAATATAAAAATCGAACTAAAAAATAAATAAATAATAACTTATATTGGTCTAACGTACTATTCCACATGTATATCTCTGTAGACAGTACAATTATCACGCACTGCTGACAAGACTGCGAGAGGAGTTGTTTTATTGTTTATGTGTGGACTTATTCATTCTTTTAAAAATATATCAGATTTACAAATTGATATAATTTTGGATTTAATTGTATTTTGTGTGTGGAGAGAGAGACAAATGCCCACAATTTAAAGCTCTTACTTATCTCAAATAATCTTTATATTGAAAGTTCACTTCCTGTTTGTATGCTTTGTGGTACTTCACCTTTTTTAAATAATATGTTGTAATGTTGTATGCAAACCAATCCTACCACAACTGTCGTCTTTATCTTTATCATCTTCATCTTAGATTTTTGTTCAAATCTTTTGCACATTTTAATATCGTGCCCTGTGAGTCTCTCTTTGACTTTTCTTGATGTTTTTTAACCTTTTTCTACTAACCTGGGCTCTTTACAACGCGCCCGACACATTACATGCACAAGCACACACAAGTCCATCCACCTTCACACGGCGCCCATCTGTTTTAATATGTGCTTCTAATGGGGAAAACAATAATAAAAGGTTAGCGTGGGTCGATGCTCTGTCTGAAAGATTAATAAAGTATTGTTAGATTCGCACAACTTTGGCCCACTTACTCCACGGCCCGACCCCCGCACCGCAGCCTTCTCTCATCAGCCCCTAATTGACTGTTGGATTTGTCCGGAGTGTATTATCAATCTCTATCTGTTTCTGCTGGAAGGACATTGATCAATGAAAATGGCTTTCCTTTGTTGACCATATTGGACACCGTTGCCGGCCACAGCGCACGCCGCGTAATGGAGCATATGAGAACCCGGAACGCCGGATCGATACGCCATTGAAATAAAAAAGATGAAATTCCGCCTTGCTCTGTGATTACAAGCTCAATGACCAAATTTGTTACATTTCAGAAAGTTTTATTTTTCTTTGGGTTTAGAAGTAAGGAAGGAAGAAGAAAACCGACCCAACAACCATCTCAAAGATTTTCCCCTGCCTGCTTAGCCTCCAGCCCATTAAAATTCCTCAGAAGTTTTTTTTTTTTTTTTTTTTTTTTTACATATCACTACATCAAATACACATAAATTATGAATTTCTTGTATAGCAGTCTTGCGCGTGTAGCCCCCGGGTTCCCTTGAAACTGATTTGGTGTCTATGAACTTTGTTGTTTTACGCGGGCCGGAGAAAATTGGAGTAATGCGCGTTCGGAGTGATTGATCATCCGCTGCTCATATCACAGAACAGACCATAATAAACATCCCCACCTCGTGTATTACTTTGAGATTGTGTTTGGAATGAATTTACTGTCATGGAGTCACTTTAAATATATGTATACATGAGAGCGACTTTGTCATAACGAAGCAATCCGTTCAGATGTTTTGGGAGCAGAGCACAGAGGGCTTTTCCTTGTGATAAATCCAGGCGGGAGAAGGGCACTCCAGTCCACAACCACTCATTAGTTTTTATATGTGATATGAATACATTTTTACAGCCGTCATCATTTAACTTAATTACCAGAGATACACAAGCAAGTAATTAGACGTGATATATTCAGGCCATGTCACCAGTCAGAGCTCCATGACGATACTTCACAGTGTGGGAAAAATGGGGCTTCAAGATGGGAATAGAGCCGGCTTGTCAAGCTCAGGCCTGTGTGCCAAATCCGGCCCGAGAGATGATAATTAGTGGTCCCTGAAAGGATTTTTGATTATTGTTATTGCAGTAACTTGCAGCTCTGATAGTAGTGGGATACTATTACTGGGAGACTGAGGCGGAATCCGAAACACAAATGCCCGTTGGCCTTTATTCCAGCTCTTACAGAATTCTTTCAGACAGAACAAGCATTTTATACGACAAAGATGCCTCCCAGCAAACGAGGCCAATCCACAGATGTTAGCTGATCAAAAAGAGACAAAAGTGAAGTCAACCGGTGTTCAGAGTGTGATGTCATAGTGGTTCAATGACATCATACTATTACAGGACTGATGCCGCGTTCATGTACATAACATCAAGAAATAAAAAACATGAGTTGTATTGTGACAAATGCAGGAGCAAATATGTTCTTCCTTGTAGTATGTGCTTTTACAAATACCATCTTATATATTTCTTCAAAGCTTTTTGCGCCCACAAATTCACTAATTATATCTGAACAATATATGTATTCCAGTACAGTACAGTATGCCAATGTGGTTTTACTGCAGATGGCAAATAAATTAATCTGAATCTATAATGTTTGTAACCATCAGTCTGATATAAAACATCTTTCAATATTTCTCTATTTCTACCAATTACAACATGACACCACGGAAGCTGGTCCTTAGGCAAGACACTTCACCCACATTGCCTAGAAAGAGTCTGATGTGTGTGTGAATGGTTGGGTGGTGGTCTGAAGGGGCCGATAGCACAGACTGATTGCCCCAGGGCAGCTGTGGCTACAGTAGTAGTTTATCATTGCTCTGCATGGAGTGACGGAATAATGACATGTGAAGCGTCTTTGAGTGTCTTAAAGAAACGCGGTATAAAACTAGTGCAATTTGATTTGTATAAAAGTTTGATTGGAAATCTTTAGGAAGTTGCCCATAATATATTTACTGCAAATCAACACAATTTATGCCCAGAATGAAATATTTAGAAAGATAGATACAAACTTATTATTTATACTGTTCATCCCACTAGGGGTAATTCTAGAAGCCAATCTGGAAAGGTTATTTATACATCGTCTGACTATAACGTGTCCTGTGTGAGATCTCTGAACGCCATCGACAGCAGTATTTACAGCTCAGAGCGTGTCTTGTCCGTTCGACATGTGCGGCGTTCTTGTGCCCGGTGTCCCGCTGCGTTTGCTCGGCTTCCGGAATGCGCTTGATCCCCTTCAGTCCAGCTGTTTTGACACGGATGATTTTGTTTCCGAGCGTGGACCCTCACCATCCTCCAGAACACTGGTGCACTGCTGCGAATGTGGCTTCTGCTGATCCCCGGAACATTGGGCAGAAAACACGTGTGTCCCGAGGCTCACGCACTTGTCCCTCAGGCTGAGATAATAGAAATGTTCTGATTTTGTCTGGTGTGGACGGAATTAGTTTGAGGGCACAAACTGTTATCTCGCCAATCTCTTTCTATTAGTGAAGACAGGACGTGCATTGGCTGAAGACTTTGCAACTACTGGTCAAACTGTGACAAGAAAGACTACTCACAAATGTTTTACTTGTATAGTATTAGTAGTAGTAGTAGTATATTCGGTCAAGCATAGAAAACAAAGTTACAGTTATCTGTCAACAGAACAGAATTACAATATGCGACCGAAGGGTTCAGGCTGAAGTTAAACTTATTTCACCTGACCTAGTTCAAAGATACGGATAGTTTCCATAGGAACGCAAAATATTGAAAGCTGAAAAAATACGGTACAAACTGATAAAGTTACAGCAATGTCCTGTAACGACGAGTAACAAAAGGAAACACACAAAGGTTTAGCCTATAGCCAAGTTACGAATAGTTCAGTATTTATCAAGAATTTTGGATTAAATACCCCTTTTAAACAATTTCAGTGTTTTTACTGTTTTCATCAAGATTGCTCCATAACGTGACTCCACTCACTGAGACGCATCTACTTTTTATGTTTGTTCTTGCCCAGTCTTTTATAAAATAACCAGTTCGAGAAGGCGGTACTGACTTTCTCTTAGTTTAAAATGCTTCTGAATACAAAGTGGACTGAGGTTGAAACTGTAGAATTGGCCGACACAGATCAGAGAATCAAACAGTTCAAACACAAGAAAGAAAATAGAAAACACATTTCAGATTCATGCTGTTAAAATCTAGAACAATCTTCCTGCAAGTGTGAGACAGGCCTCCTCTCTGACAATGTTTAAAACCAGGTTAAAAACAGTTCTGTCTAGCTGTGCAAACAACTGAGGGACTTTGTATTTTTATCTTGATTATTTATGATTTTGATGTTATATTATTTTGTTCAGCACTTTGAGTTTCCTTGTGAATGAAATTGTGCTATACAAATAAACTTACCTTGCCTTGCCATTGGTATTGGTTGATAAGGGGCAGATGACCAATGTCCATAAGTGTTGATAAATGTTCAAATGTCTTACTTATTCAGAAGACATAGTGTTTTTATCTTGACATTAAAGGAGCCATACCCCTTTTCTGCAAGGTTTGAATGTTTGAAAGCAAAATGTTTGCAAATGTCATTGCTGGCAAAGATGTTGCGGCTCCACTCCCAACGGGCTCCATTAGTGGCAAAGGAGATGGCTAAAGCTAGGCTAAATGCTAAATGCTAGCGATTCACTCGGGAGCATTACATACGTCACGGCAAACTCAGATCCAATCGTTTCAATCTGCAAAAGGAGTTAACCCCTCCCACCAGTACGATGGTGTGGTAAGACCAGGCTAACATACAATCTGAATCTAACCATTTAAAATGATATTATAGTTCAGCATAAGTCATAATATTGTAAAATCAGCTCTAAGAATGTCCCATTTAAGACACAATAGTTAATTGAGTGTAATAGACATGTGTGGTGTCTTTAATTCCAGTCGGGGGTCCTTCTAACCGCACTTGTCGCCACATTAGCTCCTCTCGCATTGTTTCCTCTCGCAGTCTTGAGCGCGGTCCAAGGCCATCTGACAATCTGTTTTCACTCATGACCTTATTTATAACTTATTTACGGCCCTGACACGTCCCCGGAGTCTCCCTAAACGCACATTCCCATGCTCGGAGAGGGTGCCTGACTCATGCCCTCCCCCGTCCTCACCCCTCCTCTCTCTCTCTCTTTCCAAACTTGTAACCAGCTGCACATCAAAAGGAATATGATTTATTAGGGGTGCAACTGCCGAGGACTTTGAACGACCATCGACTTGTTTATCCCAGTTCACATTCCCGGGGCCTGTCCATATATTTTTCTGTTTGTTCTTTCATGTGGTTCTGCCGGGACACAAGAGCTTTTGGATGCTGGTTGTGGTCCACCTACAGTCAAATAATTTGCGTGGCTAATGTCAGGATTGTTAAGTTATGGCCATGGCGGCAGTGACACGGTTCAGTTGAGTACGCAGAAAGAAGGGAAACAGCTTTGAACTGTGTGTTGTATCTTCTCTCACATGGTGTTTATTGTATGTTATGGGATGTTACAGATATGAATTAGTATTTCGCTGAATCTGGTGTAGCCATTTTGCTCTTGAATGTTTAGTTTAACGCTGTTATAAACTTCTCCAAAACTTTATCCCTGACCGCTCTGTTGTGCTCTTTGAACTTCATGATGCTGTTTAGTGACCAATCACAAGAGTAGATTACACTCAGATGGTCTACATATACTTCATAAGTTCACAGCTGTTTGTTTCTTTGATATAGTATTTTTAAAAAGTGTGCATGTAGAATGACAAAATGATCAAAAGTTGAAGTTATCTAATGCAAATTTCTCCGGTGTGAAATCAATAAAGTCTAGCTTATATTATCTTAGTTGGGTTGGATGTGAGCGTGCCATCTGCTGACAGTAGTTCAAATTACAGACCTACTGTAGCAACGATTTATGGACTAGAAATGGCACATGAGACCTCCGCATGGTCCGCATGGTTTACTGTCTTATCACGACACTGATGGGGGATTTGAATTTGACCCTAATCTGTTTTAAGGTTGAGAATAAGTGAGCAAGATTGAGAGCTAATACAAATATTAGGATTTTTGTTGATGGCAATGAACATTAAAAGTAAAAAGTGTTATAAGACTTATTGTATTATTATCACATTCTGTACAACTCAGAAATATTGACTTGAGTTGGTCTGCAGTACGATTACAGACATGAATAGTACTTTTCACCCTATTCAATTCAATTCGATGTATTTTTGTTTAGCCCTAAATCTCGGATTACTTTACAAAGTTGTTGATTCCTTAAAAACAAATCAGAGAATCAGACAAACAAACATGAAGGAGCCACAGGTCCAGAGGGAGCGGGATGACCACTGTCTATATCTGTCCTTAAAATGAATTTAAGACGGCCTAAAAACAGGTTTTTTGCGTCGTTAAGGTCGAGCCATGTGCATGTTAGCAGTTGGATGAGTTTAAAGCCACAGTGTGTGATATTCCATGTAAATAATGTCCATGGAGACTACAGCAGGTGGTGCCTTGAACAGTAACAGTACATAATCATTACATAATCCTCCCTCGGTGACTGGTTCGTTGATGGTACAGAGAGGTGTTTCCGTTCAGAGCAGGCTCATGGACTCCTATAACTGCCCACGTCTCGGCTCCGTGAACGGGCCGAGCGCTCTGTCTGTAAATGGAAAACATGTGGCCGTGCTCGTCATGGCTAACGTATGGGAGAGAGAGTGAAGGCGGCCACGGGACGGCTCATCAGGATCACTCATTCAACATGATGGATGTGGCCAAACACACATTTGTCCGTAAAAGTTGCCGAGTGGATCAGCATCATTAGGCATGAGGAATAGGTGCAGCCCGCGGAGAAGTGAATGCAGCAAACAGATGTTGCATATTTGCAGCGGCATCTTTCATCCCAACTGCTGCCATTAATAAAAAGCTGAAGGTGATCCTCGTGTTTTCATCTAATAAGACCAAATAAAGTATGGTGTGGCTGGCAGGAAATTGCTGAATAAACCGAATATTGCCACGGCTTCTTAAACAAGGACCCAAGGTGCTCTGTCTGTTTTAGATGAGATGTGCCGGTCGCGCCGCAGAAGTGAAAGTGAGTCCGTCAGCACAAGCACAGAGTCCTCACAGCGGGTTCTTGTAAATGAGCATTTACTTTACACACTTCATATGCTCCAAACAAGCCTTGAACAACACGGCAGCACAACAGCTGCAATGCTTTTGTGTGAACTATAGGACAATATGCAAAGGATTTAACTTGTATTTGAACTGTTTTTCAATCTACTTGTACTGTATGTTAGGCGAGTGTCTAGACTTTTAACACTAGGACTAACAGAACTGCTATAACCCACAGAGCCATCATTTTGAGCCCCTCGCTGATCCTCCTGCACGTGGTGAGTCCACAGGAGCCTTGATTATTCAGCAGGGACTTCAGGCAAAAGGGGGTTAAGTGTCTTGCCCAATGACAAAACGACAGCAGACATCAGTGGGAGTCTTGTGGTGGGCTCGAACCCACGACCTTCAGGCCTAAAGGCCAATGCTCTACCAACTGAGCCACTTTATTTTGACTGATCACATCCAAATCAATGAAATGCCAAAAAACAGTGAGGTTACCATCAGTTGTATTAAAGGAAATAACTTGAAATACAGAAAAAAAGACAATTTGTTGAAAGGCTAATGCTAACTGGTAGCAAGTTAACAGTATGTTGCTATGGTTACTAGTGCTTGCTCTTCTCTACTTTGCTACTCTCCTAAAAATAACGACACAGAAGTATACTACATAAAGAAACAGAAATAGTCACATAGTTCTGAGGATCAACAAGGTACATAGTCCAACACTTGACTGCAAATTGACTGCTCTGAGAATTCTAGTGTTAATGTTCACTCCTTGAATAAAATAATGTTTTATTTTATTCATAAGAGACTAAAAAGAAGATGCATTAATCAAACCAATAATTTGTTTTGTGTGTTTATTTTTAACCCCTTTTGAATTATAGGCCTTTACCAAAATAGTTGAAATGCAGTTTGATCAAAAAAGTGTCTACAATATAGACACTTTTTTGATAGAGATTCCCCAATGAAGTAGATTAGGGGACTCAAAAAGTGATCCACCAAATGGTTGAGGAAACCATTAAAGAGTTAAAGCTGTAGTAACTTTAAAACCACAAAAAAAATTAACTTTGTCGTAAAAGTCTAGTTTGGTTACAGTTTGGCTCTATCTATTTTCCACTTGTATATTTTGGCCACTGTCACATTGTTGGATCCAGGGCTTTTTCTTACAAGAACGCAAATATGTTTTCTAATTCGATGAAAACAATATGTTGTTGTCTGAATTCCTCACAAAATAGTTTTTCAATTTGGATCCTTATGTATGTACTAATTTCCCTTTCCTATTTTTTCCGAAGCACTTTCAGCAGCTGTTTTTCCCATACAAATAAATCTAACATCGACATCAACAAAGTTACATACCCGAGCTTTAACATCCGCTGCTTTGACTGTTCTGCTTTATTAAATGCAACCCTTACATTTGAAATAACAAACATAAACCATTCCTGACCAAACTTGGCTCCGAGCTGATAGCGACCCGCCCCTCTTGTTGCGGTGGCGCATTTCGGACCTGTCAATCTCCCGTCCGTATCCACGGCGAGGCTGGGGCCGATGCCATGGACGTGTCAGGTGACGGAGCCTCATGTCGCCGCAGCTTGGCCCTGTTGTAGAGCGCCTCCATCTTTGTCAGAGCTGTCTCATCTTATAAACACAGGCAGACAGAACAGCTTTACCATGAATAATGCCTGAGGTCCAGAGAATCCCAACACCTATAAATCTTAATAGAACCTCCCAGATACCGATGGGCGCCACATCTCTCTCTCCCTGCGTCTCCTGGCTCCCCATAGACGAGACCCCTATTTTCTCTCCCCAAAGAAATCCTAACTGAAATTGGCCCGGGCTATCATTTACCTACACGCACAGGATTACATGCATATAGCTCATGCAAATCAATACAAACACGTCAAGAATGTTTAGCCTGCCGCGTACGGCTAAATGCAATTTATCACTCCGGGAGTCGGTGCAGGGGAATGGGCTAACAAATAGGAGTCTGATCATTTGCGTTGGTCCCGTTGTCACATCTTTGAAGAGTCCATTTTTCATTTTCTCTACAGTAAATTGCATTGGAGCTGTGTTTATTTCAGTGGGACTCTCCGATTTGCGGCTTATTGCGTTTAGTGTGGAAACCATGTGTCTTGTTGTGATCCGTTGCTTTATGGAGCGGGATGTGATACAATAGTGATTGTGCGTCTAATGAAATGCATTTGTGTCAATGTAGAGTAAGTTATGTCAAGATTAGGAAAGAAGTCTGCGACAGGACAAGGTTTTATCAACATCATTTATGGCTGATGGCATTTAGTTATCTGCTACATTTTGATCCACTTACAAAGTTTGTGGGATTTCCTTATGTATTTTAGTGTGTTAAAATGTTTACCTTAAAAACTCATATTGGCCATGAGAGCATTAAGTACATCTGTCATCACCACCAGCACCTGTCATCAACAAATTTCACCACAGCCCTGATCCCAGCCACCGCAATATTTAGTTTTTTTTATAATACATCACAAACTAAGAAAGATACATTTAAATATGAAAGAAAAAATATACACCCACATGGCAAGGGATGAGGAGGCTTTGAAGCAGTACCCCTGCTTGCTCCATCACTCCAATCATGTCCTTTTTAATGCACCTTAGACACCCCTTTCCAGATGTTGATGCTCGCCATGGTTACCATAGCTGGAGGATAGTTCCTATATGGTGCATGTTTTTGTTTGGTGGCAGTCTAAACTGGAGCACCTGGAGGATACCCACCCAGACATGGGGAGCAACAACTCCACACAGACATGTCCGGGCTAGAGGTGCTACCTGCTCTGCCATTGTTGTGGCATTGCGCTAATAAAGAATATTAATAAAAACTGATCTGAACATGTTTTCTTAAGTAAACAAAACAACATCCAACTTTCACAAACTTCCTCAAACTCATTCCCTTCTCTTTTTTTGGCATGGCGGCTGAGAAGTTAGAATTCTGACTTTTCAGGACGAAGCTACTGGCTTCACAGGGCTTTTCTGAGTAGAGTTTGCTGATTCTGTCCGTTTGTAGGTTTCCTCTGGCTGCTCCGGTAACCCCTAGCACTAAAACAACAGTTACCTCTCTCTGGGACCAGGACTCCCCTGAAAACGAGATTCTGAAAACTCAGTAGGACCCTCCTGGTAAAATAAAAAGGTCAATGAACTAAAAATGTCACCCTTAAAAGTTCCAACACAACATTCTGCATCTTCTTGTTCTTTTCTAAGTCAACTTGTCTTTTCATAGATCACAAACTCAAAACTCACGTATGGATCACATGAACACTTTATGAATAAGGCATAAGTCGAACCCACAACATGGCACCCATTTGAAACTTTCTTTGGGACTAGTTTGAATGTAAATCTGCTGTTTAGCGATGCAACCTTCCAGCAGAATAGCCTCAGTAATGTCGGACCAGATGTATTCAGTCAGTGTCGTTTCAGAACCATCACGCCCCATCTAAACCCCGCTCCTGGACCATCCCTCTGAATTCTATTAACAGACTTTGAAGTGAAGGCAAATTTTGTGCTAAATGAACTGATCTCATGTAGATGGAGTCTTGGGCGGGCGTTCGGTCATCAGGAATGCTTCACATCACATCGGCCGCAAATAGGCTCCTGATATTGACACTGGGTGAGACGTCTTGGCTTTGATATGTCCATCTTTGCCTTCGGGTCGACACGCTGCCCTCTGATTCCCCAAATTGAGCCTGCTTAAGATTCATCATTCATAAATTGGGAATATGTCACCTTTGAAGTGCAATTACGGTGCATGCCACGGAGGGCAGCTTAGTGAATCAACTGCTCCTCCTCAGCGCACTTTAGGCGTGAGGCGAATGAGGACATAGGCCCGGCGTTTCAAACTACAGCGGATCATATTCCCTGCTTTCAACGTTTAAGATCAAGTTTTAATCGTCTGGCTGTGCTCTTGAAAAGTTAGCTGCATCATTACCTCTGTCCAGGAGGTGGAGGGATCACCTGTGTGTGTCTGTCTGACTCTTGGTTTGATTGTTTGTCTGCCTGTACGTAACTAGACATGTTTTTAGGGATGAAAAAAGGGGCTACATTTGAAGAAACATGTGCAATTCTGAATAGATGTAGGATTGGTTTTCTTCAATGAAAGTGATTCTTGTATAGCCCTAAATCACAACAGCAGTTATCTTGAAACCGTTGAATTCGCGAACACAGATCAGAGAAACAGTTCAAACACAAGTTAATGCAATAATACAAAAACACATAGAGCCATTAGTCCATAAGGGGCAGATGACCAATGTCCATAAATGTTGATAAATGTCCTTTTTTGAAGGAATGGAACTGTGCCTTTCCGCGGAGGTTTGTACTCTGCAAGGTATTTCTATTTTTTGAATTGTTTGTGTATATATTGGGACAGTGCGGCTAATTTCCATCCATTGTCCCAGAGTCTTGCACTGTCTTACAAATGTATCTACCGATGTATATGTACAAATATATATTTCTTTGCACTAGAGTATATAGGTTTATACTTCATTATTTATACTTTTTTGTTTGTTCTGTTGTGCTATACTTAAGGATAATATCTCAGTTTACCAAATGAATGAAAGGTGACATTGATGAGTGAAATACCAAAACATGTCTGATGTTGCCAGATTTTGGTGTTAGTGTGGTTTTGTTTTCCTCTTAAATAAACATTACTTACTTACTTACTTAACCCATTTAGAAAGCAGGATCCTTTCCTCACTTTTGGGGCGCCAGACCAAATGAACTTTGAGATTTTATACCTACTTCTTGTTTCTTTTTTAGGCAAGTTGGAGATTTCAGACTTGCTTCTTTTTTAATGCTAATGCTAGAGATGTTATACTTGCTTCAAATTTCTCTAATGTGAGATCAATAAAGTCTATCTTATCTTATCTTCTTTATCATGCTGAAACTAGATATTTTAGACTTGCTTCTTTTTTATGCTAAAGTTGGAGATTGCAGACTTGCTTCTTTATTAAGCTAAAGTTCGAGTTAGAGTTGTTTTGAGTTTTATTATAGTATATAGCAGGGGCCACCAACCTTTTTGAAACCAAGAGCTACTTCTCAGGTACTGATTAATGCGAAGGGCAGTTTGTTACACACTTACATAATTTGCCAGAAATAGCCAATTTGCTCAATTTACCTTTAACTCTATGTTATTATTAATAATTAATGATATTTATCTTTGTGGAAACACTGATCATCTTATTGTTTTCTCACAATAAATATATATAGAAACAGATACATACTGTATCAATATGCAACAATTTATTTTTATATTTTCTCTAAGTGCACATTTTTCAAATTGAACATTTTCAAATGATCACTTCTAAGACAGTCTTGTGAAATCACAATATCCCATTTTAACTAGCTAGCCACTCATATTTTTTTTAACAAATCATCAATAATAACTCATGTAAAATACAAAAGTCAACTCTCGTCACACATGATGGTGATCTCACTGGAGTTTAGTAACTAAAGCGGTCCCATTTATGCTGCTACTTTCTCCTCTTCAGAACAAAAACAACAGTGAATCTGTTTGAGATCATTACATGGGTTTCTACTGTAGGTTTATGTGACGGTTCTAACTCATCGTTTCAACTCATTTAACTGTGATGCTGTGAATAAAGACACAGTTCTTGTTGGAAACATAGTTATTATTAAATTGTATTCAACACAAACAGAAAAACAATAAGTGGTAAATATCTGAGAAAAACACAAACTATTTACAAGTGCAGGAGGAATGGAACAGACGCGATAAGCTACGATTCAAACAAAGACAGGAACAGTGCAAAAGAAACAACTGCACAGTTTGTACGTTATATATAAGTTAGATATGCAACAGAACTCTAGTCCACAGTCTCAGAATATCAGGCTCTGCCATGAGCCCAAACTACTTTTCCTTTGGTTCCTTCGAAGCACGAAGCACTCTGCTCCGAAGTGCCTCGTCCGGGCTCCCTGCTTCCATGCTTCACAGAAAGTAATCACACACAAACCAATCACAGCTGAGCTTCTCTCACACACGGACCAATCACAGCAGAGCTTGTCTGTGGCGGCGGCCGCGTAGTATTCGAGGGTGCGTGGCAGGCTACGTAAGGGCCTTGCCGTGATCCACGCGTTGCGCATGTGACGTCACGTCACCACCGTAAGCTCCGCGCCGCGCGACTATACACTAGGCTTGAATGCTTCTATTTGAGCTATTTTTAGAGCAGGCCAGCGGGCGACTCATCTGGTCCTTACGGGCGACCTGGTGCCCGTGGGCACCGCGTTGGTGACCCCTGGTATATAGTTGTCGTTCATTGTGCTGTGTGCTCCTCATTCCTCACTGTTCTGTAACTTGTGATGCAACACTGAAATTTCCCCACTGTGAGACAAAAGGATCTCTTAATAAGTTGTGTCCTACCTGAGTGCGGCAACCTTCATCATACTGAAGCGGTCAAATCAGTAGGAGCCATTACAGCCATTACCTTCACAACGAGGGCCATTGCCTCACCATTGATAAAGCTGTGGTGCTAAAGAGCTAAAGCTGTTTAATATTCCGAGCCCATGGGTGGTGATGATTTAAAGCCGGAGTCACTTTTGACCTGCATTGGAGTTCTTTATTTTTTCCCCTAATGTCATTAATCTTTATTATGAATACGTCATTGGAGTGATTTAGGACAGTGTGCTTTGTGGCAACACTGGGTCCATACAGAATCAGGCTGTAACTCTTGTGGAATTGTCCCGGGCATCTGAGGCGCGGAGGTGTGTTCCAGTGACTGCTCCCCCAACTATTCCTCTTGCGTGGTTCAAAGATAAATTAGCAGCTTCTAAATAATGCAGTGAACCCTAATTCTCTTTGATTAGTAGCAAGTTAGAGGATAGCGACCCATTGAAATTGGTCATCAGCATAAATAATGACTGAATGAACTGATAAAATGCAAAGTCGCCGGCCATCATAAATCAAATGAAAACCACTTGGTGTGGAAGTCATTGGAATTAGAAGTCCATGCTCCTATTAATTATGTTGCCTTGCTAGGGCGACAGTGTTATAAATCAGTTGTGAAAGGTACTCCAGCCGGCTGGCCTGCCCAGCAAAGCTCAGTGCAAACAGCAAATGGCTCTGTATTCTCCTAATTGTTTCTTAAACAAGCCACCACCAGAGGCCCATGCTGATGGACAAGGCAGACAACCCCATCCAAATGCACTGCAGGCTTTTCATCCCACCTTTTTACAAAGGTTTCTAACTTTTTATATACAAAATATTTAAACATCATTCTGTGATCTCCTCATGACCTAATGTTCCTGTACAAGTGTTTAGCTTCATCATCTGCTCCTCGTAGCTGTGTCTGTTTTTCTAAGTATGTTTTTCAGTTTTAAGGTTTTGTTTCTCACTTTATTGCAAATAGCAGCAAAGTGTAAAGTGTTTGTTATGTGTGAGGAGCCTGTCGCTGCTGTGTCAGTCACATGTGTTTGGAGCAGCTCACATACTGACCTCAGAGTTACCTCTGACCCAGGCCTGGGCTCAAACCTTCAGCTTTCACAATGTGAGGCTGGAGTCCTGTAGAAGCAGGCTGCAGAAGAGCAGAACTGTAGAAGAGTAGAAGAGAAGAGTGCTAGTGCTGGGACTAGTGCTATAGTGCTGCTGCGCATGCCCACTTTCTGAAGCCTCCACAAGCCCACCATCAATCACTGGCTCCTTATTAGCCTGTCTATAACTGACTGCAGCTATTTTGCTGGCTATGCTATTAGAATAATTGCATTCCTATGCAGTGGGCTGTTCTGCTGGATTTATTTGTTTTTGCAACACAGAGCTCTTATGAGGTTAAACAACTTGTGATGGTGCCTGTAAATGTCTGTTTGGAGACGTCAGGAACGTAATGAACTAGTGGCAGATAGGACACCATTGTAAAGAGTTTATTCACTGTCTGTCACCTTAAACTGAAGGCTGTATTTCATGTTCAGACTACATTATCTACTGTATCCATGTCTGTATCCATGTGTAAGAAGTAATATACAGTATTTGTATAAGTCGACTCTATAGGTCCTCAGAGCTCCCAGTCCTGCATGTGGTCTGTGTCTTTGCAGCTGCATAATCACCTTATCGAGTTTGAAGTGAGTGCAGGCAGCTGACATGGCCCTGTAACCTGTGCCCCTGTATGAGTCCCAATCTCTGGGCCGTTAGTTATCTCAAATGGCCTGGTAATCTCAATCATCTGATTTGGCACTGCTCCTTCCTCTGCCACTGGATTAGGAGTGCGCTGGACTCACAATCTATTACAGCAGGCGGACAAAATAGCTCTCTGCTTTTAAATGAGGCCTGCTCTGTCAATCTATTACCCCCTCCTGCCCCTCGCTCCCTCTCTGCGTCCTCACGTGTACACGAGGGTCCCACTGAAACCATTTAGGCAGTAGAAATGGAGCGGCCCGGGCCTCAGGTGTCTGTGTCACGGTGATGAATCACATAGAACACATATTAAACCTTCCTCATGTGAGAGAGACCTGTGTTGAGCCCGAGATCCCCCCTCCCTCCTCCAAACGCTACTGGAAAACAGGGGGGACTGCTGAATATGAGTGTGTGTTGCGGACATAAAGGCCGGCTTGTCCCTGAGAAATTGATTTATTGGATTCTCTGACATTTTAGTTGTGGTCGTTATGTTATATTTATGGGGGAATTGCCGGAGCCTCTCATTATGCTCTCCTAATTTATTTTACATACTTTTACGACCGCTTGTGCTCAGCAGGCCTTTACGGCAGCTGTTATTGAAAAAGAGAAAAAGGCAAGTACATATCGATCAAGATTTACATGTTTATTGCAGAGGTTGTGATTTATAGTATGAGTATGTTTGGGCCGGGCTGTTATTCACTCTTCGGGCTCATACTTACAGAGAAAAACAGCCGTTGTGCACTTTCTCATGTGATGAAAGGGTAAGCAGTGCAGTAGGCTTAAAACATGTAAACAACATCAAGTTGGATTTTTTTCCCTGACAAGGAACAATCAGCATGTACTGTACTATACATTCTATCTTGGATATTTCAAGATACAATGTATAATATTCATAGACTGTATATATTAACAGATGCAGTCACGTCTATCTCCGCCGTTCTAACTAATGGGCCAAAAATGTGGCTTTCATGGAGTGATTCAAAATCTGTGCATGCGTCAGCCGGCACGAGCTCTATTCATTTAAACGAGAGACTTCAAAAATTAATTAAAATAAACTAGACTGGTCCAAAAAAATTCACCCCCCTCAGCATTGACACACATGTGTAACGGAGCTTTGGGCCAAGAGCCAACTTTTGGACCATCCTGTAAAGACGTTTTCGAGAGGTCTGCCAATACTATATGTTAATGGGATAATTCTTATTGCGGGTCCACCCCCAGCGGCCCCGGGTGGTATTGCAAGCATGTCAGCGCACGTCATTTTGGCCACTTTTGAGCTGGGACCCGCCCCCACTGATAGTATCATAGCAATAACATTAATAGTACATTTTATTTCTTTTTAAAGGGCCTTTCTAGACATTCAAGATCACCTTACATAATAAGATAAGATAATTAATTGATCTCGTAATGGAGAAATGTACAAATAACAAGTAAAAAGTATATTTAAAGACAGTTCAAAGGCAAAGTTAAAGAAACAGTATGAACAGAGCATGTGTAGTTAGGGTGCAAGTGGATTGGAGGTATTGGATTACTTATTTACAGATGTGAACACTTGTTATAGAAAGGAGCATTTTACTTGATGCTTTTCATGTATTTGAATGTGAAATAATATCTTATAAGTTGAAAGTATATGGTGAAACATGTAGTAAGGGTAAAATAAAGCTTTCTGTAACTCCCTGTGCTACCACCAGAGGCAGTAGTTAATGATGTGTAATTTTGAATTTATTTTTCCCAAATATGAGGATTTGGTATGAACACTTTTTATAGAAAGTGTCCCAATGCTACTTCTTTGTATTGTGGAAAAATATTCCAATCCAAACCTGTTATGGGCGGTGCTGATTCGCAAAATCTTTTTATTCAAGTGACACCGAACTAGCTTTTTGCGGTATACTTCTGTGGCCTTGGACATGATTAAGTAATAAAAACAATAAAATTAAATCACTTAAACTTTTGATGCATTAAATAGGGTCCGGGGATCATTCCTCAGCATAAAGATGTGTAATTAACAGCTGAGTTGAAGTGGTTACGAGCTCCTTCTGATTAAATTAAAGACTTAAAAAGGCTCTTCCAGCGCCGCACAAAGGATCGTGATATATGCTCCCGCGACTCCGGCCATCACCTACCATGAAATTTAGTGTTTCCAGGATATTTAACATTAAGACGTAGTTAAAATTAATTCCACGTGCAATTCCTCAAAAAGAAAGCTGACAACGAACGTCAATAAATCGTCGCCGGGCGCTTGACGTGGGGTGGGGGTGGGGGGTGGGGGTTGTAAATCTGCCGTTGCTGCCGGACCGCCCCTCCATGCGGCTTTACGGAAGAGGTCGAATGGGGGTGTGTGTGGCGGCTGGAGCACAAGATGGATTTGTGGGCCCGCGCGAAGGAGAAAGGGTGATTTGGAACCCGCGACACTGATTGGTGGCGATGAGGCGGGGCGTCCTTGCCGTGACATTCAGGTGCTGGTATTTGTTTGGCTTTAAATAATCCGTGGGACAGGGAGCAGAGTGATGGCCGCCCCGGTCGCTGACATTGCAGGCCGAGCCAAGGTGAGCTGTGACTGCGCCGGGACACTTGCCTCCTCTGTCCTGGGCCTGTCAATACATCCAGGTGCGCTGATGGGTGCTTGTGAGGGGCTGACACGCCGCTGTCTTTATTTCCACCCGCGATGCTTTCAGAGGCAGCCTGGTCATCACTCACATCTGACAAGCCCAGGGACTGCAGCTCGTCTGAGAGAGAGGGCAGTAGAGATGTGAGGGCTTGGATTTAATTCGATTCAATTCAATTTTTTTGTATAGTCATGTATCACATCAGTAGTTATCTCAGAGGACTTTACAAAACACAGATCAGAGAGAATCAAACGGTTCAAATACAAGAAATGCAATGAAAAAAAACATGTAGAGCTATTGGTCCGTATGGGGCGGATAACCAATGCCTATACATGTTGATAAATGTCCATAAATGTTGTTGAATGTCGAGTGTCCGGGATCATCAGGACTGTCCTTAGACCTGCATCTACAAGGAAAAACTCTTAGAAAAAAGAAAATGTACTTATTCTAATGTTGGAAGGGTCAAAAGTATGTGCCCGAAGTTCCTGATGCAAGTGTAGATAGTTCTCAAAAAACTCCAGGGTCAAAAAAGGATGTTATTAAAACGTGTCTCACATATCACCAGAATGATTGACTATTAGGAGGATCAATAGTCTAGATGATCCACCCGGAAGACGGAAATCCTCCCATATACCTTTAACTAATGTATATTTTGATAATTGATTATTCTAGAGTTTTTTCTAACAATAAATTCATTAGTTGTAGTGACTAAAGGGCGACCTGCAGCACATGCGGTTACATAAGCTTCAGTAGTTCATACAGCTCTGAGAAGTTGATGAAGCAAAAAGGTCCTGGGTTTGATTCAATCACCACACAGGACTTTTCTGAGTGGGGTTTGCATGTTCTCCCTGTGTCTGTGTAGGTTTCCTGCGGGTGCACCGGTGTCCCCTACCTAAACACAGGTCCAATAGGTCTGGCATGTGCCTCTGTACAGCGACCCCAGGGGAGCCCATCTCTGTGTGGAGTGAGAGGAAACATGGCCTCAAAAAATGTGGCACTTTATGAATCAGACTGTGAAAGGTGCTGTATAGTTAAATATGACTTTCTATCTCATACCTGGGGAACGTGACGTGAAGGATCCAGCACACACTGGTATGAGGACTTCTTTGTTGCATCTTGTAATTTGCTCCATGACTCAAATATGTCAGCTTTGATTAAGTCCTAGCTTCTTCTTGTTGTTCGTGTTGCTAAACTCACAGATCAGTCGGATTTTAGCCTTAGGGAAAAGCAATTACTCTCCCATCTGAAGAGAGGGGCTACGTCCCTCTCCCCTGTCAGGATAATAATAACAGAAATGTCACATCATGTCTTAATGAGGGCTTTATATGATGCTTAATGACACCACTGTGTCCAATAACACAGCCTCAGCCTTTGTTTCCCTGTGCTACGCTTTTAAATACGACTTCATGAGGTGCTGCCCTGCATATTAGACGAGGCACTGAAAGAGATATTATTGTTTCACATGTGTTTACATGAGACTAGGCTAAATGCTACAATAGACTAACATTACATTTACTCAGTTCTGATGGAACGACTTGTTACTGGAAGATTTACTGGATATTTATTATATTCATGCATTTATTTTTTTAAGTTGATTGAATTTATATATTATCTCTCAGTTAATGTTATAGTTTTAATGCATAATGTTGACATCAGTATTAAATCCACATTTGTCTCCTACTCTCTCCGTCACATACAGCTACTGTCTTTGAGGCAGCGGTGGCTCCTGTTCCTCCAGGATGTAAACTGTGTGAAAACAAAAGGCCCAGCGCTCGACTGTCTGTCTGCTGCACTGCCAACTGCAAGTGCATATAATTACAAGTAATTGGTAAATAGTAGGCTTTGACCAAACAGAAATGGTTTAATTATGGCTAATTAACACATAGTTGATTATGGTTAATGACTAGTGTTTGATAATGGAGGAGCAAAGTTGTCAGTCTGGAGACAAGCAGGAGCCATCTGGATCAGTGATAGCCATATGCTGATGGCGGCTCCGCTTTGTGGGACCAGAGCTGTCAGGGCCACAGACACAGGCAGGTGTGTGCTCCCAGCATCTGCACTGTAAATATGTTCAAATACACCCACCCACACACACACACACACACACACACACACGCACGCACACAAAGAGCCCCACAATATTTACACCATTCATCCACTCAATGAGGTCTCTGGGGGTCGGAAGCATTTCATTATTCAGTATCCAACAATCACATCTCACATGTCTGTTCTGGACCTGGACTCGGTCTGGTTCTGACGTCTGTGCAAACTCTTACTGCGGATGAATTGATGAATGCTCCAAAAGTTCAGGGAAACTTTGATTTTCTGCCATTAGACCAAACTGACTCCTAAGAGCCGTGGAAATGATTGGAAACAGAAGGCTCCCTGCTGTAAACAAAAGAAATGAGCCTGCACTAGAATTGTCTGTCTGGCCCTGTTAATTAGCAGCACATGCAAAGTGAAATTAGCTATGACGCACTCGCACAAGAAAAAGACAAATAGGGCATTATTGGGAAAGAACAAAGTCAGGATTTGCCCTATATTGCATTAGTCATGTTTAATTGTGGAATCAATTAAAATCTGCAGGATAATGAAGATTTATATGTGTTTGTGTATCATTTGATATTCATTAAGTCCTCCAGACACACGCTGGTATCAGCTTGTTAATTGTGTTTCCTTTTTGTTGAAGGGTGGCTTTTGAATGCAATTGGCTTAAAGTTAACTAACTCGCTTGATGGAGCGATTCCAAATGTGGCAGCAGAGCTCTGCAGTGCTGCTGTAGCACTTTTGTCACTTTGTATTTGCCACATTTCAATATTCTTTATGAAACACTGCTGAGTTCTTTATTTGTGCAGTGCTTTTTCTAATCTGCATTTGAATCAACAATCCACCACTTCACACATACATAATGTAACAGACTTCAGTCAAATAAAGCAGTAGTTTTTGTTTTTGGTCATTGTGCACATTAGAACTTAGGTCACATGTTTGAGAAGATCTAATACATTTTACTATCTAAAGAAAAAAATAACTAAAGCTATAAATAATGCCTGACCAAAAGGGGTTAAGACTGATCTCGAGACGTTTACTACCTAACTCCTACTGCAACTGTCACAATACGTTCAAAGATGACACCTCCAATAATCTTGTTTTATTTATGTACTTGTCTGGTGCACCCTAGTCAACTTTTGCAAATGTATTCCAATGAGGTTTTACAGCAAATGGCAAATAAAATGAATCTGAATCTGACATTATACAGATTCTTATATACCAACGACAGTCACATGTAGCACAAAACTTAAACTTCATCAGTCCACATGATCAAGTTAATGATGGAACACATGCACTGATTCTCATATGAACCAAGCAGGCGCAGTCTTGTAGTTTATCACAGCGGTCTTCTTTGAGTTGTATGTTTTTTGGTTCCATATTCCAAATGCTCCTTGTGGCTCGACTGCTTTGTTCTTTGAGAAGATGAAGAGTTTCTGTAGCTGTGCATAATGCATCGCTTCATCATGCACATGTAATGCGTGTGTTTGAGAGCACCAGACAGTGGTGCTGGCAGACCCCCCTTTGCTCACTGTTGGCTAAGATGTAGGCCAAGTGGAAGAGTGCCAAATGATCCAACGCAGGACAAGATTCCCATTCAAACAACGCAGAGCTTTTTCTCCTTATTCATTTTCTTAGATTACCATCAAATTTGTGTCACCAGCTCAGCAGCATTATTGACTCACAGCGATGCGCAGCCTTTGCAGTGGTTGTTATTAGCTGACGTGCTGACATTTTCATATGTGTCTTTGCTAATGCCTGCAAATTGCTCTGACCGCAGAACGTGAGAATTGAACAGATAATTTTAATAGGATACAACTGCAGATGCCACGATGCGCTCGCCTTACACATATAGAATACCAATTGTAACCTGTTTTCAGAGACGGCTAAAGGAACAAACTCTAATGGCTTTTGACAACATAGCATTAGCCACAACAACTACGCATAATGTACCGAAAAATTGAACGTGAAATTGGAAACATAGCTGAGAACAAAGTAAATTTACATGGTTTGGTGGGTTTGGTGATGTCTGATATCATACTCTCTCATGCAAGCTCTATCTGCGGGAGAAGGCAGGAGCCGCGAGGGGGGGCTTAACAATGGATATCAGTGCACAGAGCTTTTAAAGTTAAGGCTGATGGATGGCTTGTCAAAAAAATAATTGCACTGGTATGGAAGTGGGCTCGCACGCGCCCGCCAAGGAGGGGTGGGGTGGGTACGTGGGTGTCAGAGCGGCGGAGGAGGGAGGCGCCATCAGTGCAGAGCATGATGGGAAGTGACAGTGGTCTGTCAAGAGGCAGTGGCTGCCCAGAGAAGTGTGAAGCTAGAGCTGTGAGGTGGCAGGAGAGAGCAGGCTGTCAGAGCAAGAAAGTGGCTTTAATACGGCCAAAAGCAAAGGAATCCGCCTGTCAGGCCCGCTCAGCCCGACCCGGCAACAGAAAGACGAGCCCAGCCAGGGTACATGTGAAAACAACAGTAGTGAGGAGGAGGAGCAGCAGGTACCAGCCAGAGAGGAGCATGATGGGAAATAGTGTGGGACAGACGAACAGGCCCAGCCGTCAATTAGAAGTTCCACAGGAGAGGTTTTGGAGAGGTGATAAAACTCATCAGCTCTCCCCCTCAGTCTGCGGGTGGCACTGGACCGGCTCTGGGCTGCAGCTAACAGGCTGAGCACAACTTACTCACCACAACTGCACTGTACCTACTCTCCACACTCTCCCGCGTCTCCCACCCACACTGCTGTAACTACTGCACACTGCTGTTGTGTCTTATGCACACACTCTGTCATGAGGTGAAGTACTTTAGAATCATCCCTCACTTGTGGAATACATGTAATCATTCAGAAGTTACTACAAGAAAGTCTGAACCATGAGTTTTTGTGTCTTCACCTGGTGATAGACGACACACGTACATGTATCTGATTAAGCACCGGTTAAACATGTTCTGCTGGTGTTGGGGTTCTGGTTGGGACCAGACAGGATATATTTCACCAAAGAAACTGGCAACCCAAATGAGAGGCTTGTTTTTCTCTCTGATTGGATAATTCTATGTTAACAAGATGTCCACCCAATGAAATATAGTCAGAACAAACAAATACTTTTGAGACAAGGCGAGCAGATGCATTTAGGAGCACAGGAAAAAAACATGCTAGAAATATACTGTATGCATTTGGAGTATATAGACAACTCACTCATTTTAATCACTGAAAATAAGACTGTTTTATTGTTTTGGTTTCGATACATAGAGAAAAAGCTAAAATTGGCAGCTGTCATTTCGTTGGCAGTAAACAAAATGACTGGTGTTGCTGAAGTTGAGCTTGTGTGAAAATCAAATACTCAAAGTAAACAACAAAGGAGAAGTTTTATTTGTGTGTATCATTGGTGAACAGCTGTGTGTATTATTAATTGTCACTTCATAACAATATTTTCAAAATTGCAATGGATAAAATTGTCTCAACCGTCCAAAGGGACTCATCCCGGGCTAAGGTAAATATTCACATTTAAATTACAAATGAGAACTTAAAGGTATCTATGGAGATTTTGCTGGATGTCCCGCCTCTGGTTTCCTGATTTCGGTCCTCTACTGTTTTCCACCTCTTATCTGTGAGATTGCAGCTCTTCTAGTCTCACCAAAATCACACAAAAAAACAGTTAGCTGCTAACGGCTACATAAACAGACTTGGCAATCCACTGAGTGTGTGCGGCTGGCAAAGGGGAGCATGTGATTGGTGCTGAGAACAATGAGGACAGTGAGGTAGTGATGTACACCAATTATTTTTGTACTCAATACATTTTTAATGGCAAAAAAAACACACTCCTTAAACACCTAACACAGCCTCTCAGCAAGAAGATCCTGGGTTCGAATACCGGTCGTAACATGGTCTTTCTGAGTGGAGTTTGCATGTTCTCCCCGTGGGGTTTCCTCCGGCTACTCCAGTATTCCCTACCACTAAAAACATGCTCACTAGGTTAAATCCTCCAGCTCTGGTAGTCCTGACCAAGCCGAGCATCAACATCTGGAGATGGGTTCCCGGGCGCTGTTACTACGGCAACCACTGCTCCTGACGTAAGCCTTAGTGGCATCAGGATGGGTCAAATGCAGAGGATTGAATTGCCCTACGGGGATTAATAAAGTGCACCTTTACCTTTACCTTTTAAAAGTCACTTCGGTTAAGAACTGTTGATTTGGTTAAGGTTAGGACTGAGCTTGAGGCGGGACAAAATACAAAGAACGTATACTTTTAAACGTTCTGATTACTCCTGTCATCTAACACTTGGTGATCGTCCGTGACATTGCATGCGTAGATGACCCTGGATTGTATTTGCAGACATGTTCCCATTGACTTTAGCTTTGTGCTCCTCTGTGATGGAGCCATACACTTGCTGATAGGCTGGATGATTGATGTCGCATGTCAAGATCCAATAATGACCATGTCACTTTAGCAATATTGTCTCGCTGTTACATTATCCCCCGGCCTGATTTTCACCAACGCCAATTTTCATGAGGTTCTGTTGCTGAGCTTGCGTTTACATACTCATCAGCGCTTGTAGATGTAAAGCAGTGGTTATTAAATATATGCCAGACACAACATCGGACTGTCATCTCTCCAGGACAGAGGACAGAGCCAGCTTTTCCTCTATATTTCTTCACATTCACGAGCAATTAGCCGGGCCATAATTTATTCCTCATTAAGAGCATATCATTAGCGCTCTCTGTAAATTCTTTGCACATTAACTTACTCTCTCATTTTCTACAATTATAATGTGTGGTATTTAAAGGGCCACTAACCGCTCACATCATCCAAAAAGGCTTAAGAAGGAGTTGTTAGTGGCATATAGTGTTTTATAACGATCTGTTACAGCAGAGGATTCGCGATCGGTACAAGGTGAAGTCGCTTTATGGTCGTGCTTTGATTCATTATGAGACAAAACAACGGCATGGATGGGTTGACTTTGACTATTTGCCGTTAATGTTATGTGAAATCACACGCTCTTTGACTTAATGCCAAAAATATTTCTTTGATGTTTTTATGTTTAATCATTTATAGGTTATAGCCCTCACTTAGCCACCAACATAGATATTGCTTTCCCCAATGTTGGCATGTTGTACCTCATTTTAAAGCTCACATACTGTATATACACTATTCACGTTTTGTGTAATAATTCACACATATATTAGTGATTAGTCTTCTTTGAAATGTATTTAATATGAACCTTGGACTTATTATTTGTGTTTACAGTATATAAATAATATGAGGCATTATTGACTTCTATTGATGTGATGGTGGCTCATCTAACATTACGACACTGTTGTTTGTTTAAGAGATATATGACATATTTGATTTTCAATTTAGGTTTCTGTTCCGTTTTGGAAGGATTTAACATTTACAGATAAGCATTAAATTGATCTAAAATCAATCCCAAACAATCCCCATTGGTTTTGACAACAAAAGATTCAATCCGGTCGGCCCCTATTTATCACATGAACCCCTTAACACTTGTATGAATCTACAAGATAAATTTTGACTGCTTTATTCAAATTTACCTTTACTCACTTTTAACAAGTGACTAAAGTAGTGAATTTAACTTGAAACACGTAGAAAGAGGCTATTGTTAGCTATTTTACAATATTTCGCTTGCTCATAGATAGATAGATTGATAGATACTTCTTCTCTTTTCTAGATACTCCTTCTCTACTCTATTTCAAAAGTAAAAGATAATTTCATAAGAATAATGACAGACATAAAATACATAAAGCAACAGAAAAAGTCACAAAGTTCTGAGGATCAACATTCGCTGAGTAGTTACACTAACAAGCTGTCAAATTGACTGCTCTAGGAGTTCAAGTAACCGTGGACCAACCAACATCCACTCCCATCTGTTTAATGTCTATTTTTAACAAACGATCACTGCAGTACATCGAAGGCAAAGAGCATGATACCTCGATGATTACACAGCTGAGTTTTCTGTTGCGGAGGATGGATAGAAGAAAGAACTTACAATCAAAAAGCTTAAGCTGTGACTCTGCACTTGTTTCAATACTTGCAAGAGACTGTGTCAGCGCTGATTGGAAGAAGAAAGATATATAGACTACCAAATTGATGAAGTGACTGGGAGGAGAGGAAGACATAGGCAGAATGAGAGGCACGCAGATGGATGGATGGATAGCGAAGGGAAAAGCCTCATTTAGCGAAGAGAGGGGGCTGTTTGGTCTGCCACTAGACGACGAGGGAGAGTCCAGCCATTGATCTCCCGAAGCCAATGACAGGCCCGAACTCAGCAATAATCATGACAAACGAGCAGCGCCGCGCTCCAATGAGAAACTGCCGATAATCGCACAAAGCCACAAAAAAAAAGGAGACGGGCAAGGTCGCGGTGAAGCTGCGAGAGCTCCGGATCGTCCTGAGGGAGACATGAGATGGGACTGACCAAGTGTTTTAGGGTCACGATGGTTTAACCGGGCCTGTTTTTCAGATCCAGTGCTCAGAAAGCTTTTGGCTGCACTCATTTCAACCCTCCAGGCGCCACGGTTGATTTAAGTCGACAATATGCGGTACTGCTGACTGAGCCTGTAAATTTCATTCATCTGGAAATAAGTAAATTCTTAAATGTCACTTTACTTTATCTACTTATTACCCTGCCCTATATGTACAGTATATAACTCCGCACTACTACATATTGTATATATATACTGTATATTATTTATTTTTTTTGACTGGTATTGAACATTTTTTAGTATCTGCAGATATTTATTCTAGTTAAGAAACATAGCTACTACTTATTTTGTATATTTTGTGTGCTTCCTGTGTGCTCTTACTACTGTCCTGCATGTGCGCTGCAACATCGAAATTTCCCCACTGTTGGACGAATAAAGGAACTCTTATCTTACTGTTTGAAACAGATTCAGATTCAGATTCAGATTCAGTTTATTTGCCATTTGCAGTAAAAAAAACCACATTGGAATACATTAGCAAAAGTCTCCAGTGTGCACAGACAAATACATAAAACAACATTAAAAGACAAAAATAAAACAGTAAACAAGTGTCACTGTGAAATCGATCGACTAAAACAGTTCAAAACAAGTGCAAATCATTAAAGTGCTCTGTTCACACTGATAACAGCTTGTGGATAAAAACTGTTAGCGTAACGAGATGTCCTGCATCTCAGAGAGCGATATCTTCTGCCAGAGGGAAGAAGCTGGAACATGGCTTTCCCAGGGTGGCGAGAAGAGTCATTGACAATCCTAAGAGCTTTGTTTAAAAGTCTGGATTTATAAAGAACCTCCAGAACAGGAAGCTCACAGCCCACGGTCCTCTTTGCAGAGCGGAGCACCTTGTTTAACGCTCTCTTTTCTTTATCTGTGATGTTTCCAAACCACACAGACACAGAACCAACAAGTAAACTCTCAAGGGTGCAGCGATAAAAGTTAAGCAGAATCTTAGAGTTAGTGGTAAATTCTCTAAGTTTACGCAGAAAGTAGAGACGCTGACGAGCTTTCTTAACGACCGGTCAGTGTTTTTAACCCATTTCAGGTCGTTAGACAGAGTTAAACCCAGAAACTTGCACTCCTCTACGATCTGCACTCGGGAGTTGTCGATTACGACAGGCAAATGAGAACTATTACGACTGAAGTCGTAGACCAGTTAACATGTTTTCGATGCGTTCAACTGGAGGTTGTTAGTTTTACTCCACTGAACCACATTTTGTATCTCTGCTCTATAAGAGGATTCATCATTGTCACTGATGAGACCGATGATGGTGGTGTCATCAGCATATACGGCCAAGCAGGGTGTCAAAATTCATCCAAAATCCCTGCCACACAATGATTTGCACTGTTTTACTATTTCCCTGACCATTAAGTATAGTACAAAGTGATTTCTGTTTGTGTGTTTACGTCCTATAGTGATCTGTTTGTCTGTCAGTAAAATATATCATGAAAATTCCACGATTGCCACCACCACATGGCGTCGTAATATGCAAATGATATGGGTACATTTAATTCCTGCATAAACTTTGGGCCATCCTTATAATTTCCTCTGATTTACATAAAGCCTTGTATCTCTTATCATTGTTATTAAGAAATAAAGTTGTCATAATTGAGCCTCTTCAAGCAAAATGTACCAATCTTAAGATGAACCTGTATTTTTTCCCACAATGGGAAAATGCCAATGTCATGGTTGCACGCATTACAGCAGAGCACTTTATTTAAGATAAAAGATAATGAAACAAAATGATAAAAATTCTAAGATATGAATGTAAAATAAACCATCTGTACACCACGTCAAAATTATTATAGATTATTTTGATCTAATTAATAAGTCTTATCTACTCTAAAGACAACGTATATTCCTAAACTACGTTATATTAGTTTTCTATGACCATTTATCCACAGTTTATGCTCCTTCATATCATTAATTTAGTATTTAGCAACATTTATTGGAGCAATAGCGTTAAGTGTTTGATATTATTGCATTTCGTGTGTTTTGAACTGTTTGATTCGTGTTGGTAAATTGTTGTGTAAAGTCCTCCGATAGAATGACTGTTTTGATTTGGGCCAATACACAAATAACTTATATTGAATGACGTATTCTGCACATCTATTCTATACAAAGCTGATCTAAATATTCAAATTGCATTCATGTAAAAACAAGAGATAGAACCACATTCTTTGGAGGGCAGGGGAATATATCGATGGATTTTTATTACAGTTCATTTTTTGGGGTTTTAAAGTTAGGTACCTCAGCTTTAAATATTAAACACAACCTTTTGCTACATGCTTTGTCATTTCAGCTCTCAGCCTACTGTCAATGTTTACCCTAGATAGATAGAAAGGGATGGAACTTTTATCAGACTTTTGGTGCAATTATGTTAAACCAGAGAGGTCTGGTGGTGCTATGTGTACTGGGTGCAGTCAGAGCTGCACCCAGTACACATAGCACCAGAGCCTCACTGATCCTCCTGCAGGTGCTGAGTCCACAGGAGCCTTGATTATTCAGCGGGGGCTTCAGACAAAGTGGGGTTAAGTGTCTTGCCCAAGGACACAACAACAGCGGACATCAGTGGGAGTCGTGAAGTAGGTCTCAGGCTCAAAGGCCAATGCTCGACCGACTGAGCCGCTGTCGCCCCTCCTGTGCTATCCTCAGGTCAAATTGAGCAACCACAGTGATTAAAAAAATACCCTTAATAAACCTTTTCAAGCTGAATTTTGATGACTTTTCCTACATTGACCAGCCCTGGGCCATTTAGACCCATTTAGAGTATTTTTCATTAACTTTTTTTCATTGTTTTTGGATCACTTTGAGGGTAGCATAAGAGCTAGTGGCGCTGTTGCAAATGCTAAGAGGAACTTCTGTATGTTGGTATAAAACCATGTGAACGCTGTGAAACTCTAGTTCTGTCCCAGACCTCTGCATCTTCTGTCATTTTCGTCAGAGCCATCGGTGACTCCCCAAGACTCAAAATTTCAATAAAATATAAATGACCTCAAACGCAAGTCGATCTCCTCTGAACTGTATCGTCTTAAATCACCGTTGTTTACTAGTCGCATTTCATCGAACGCCATCAATCGCCTCTATCAAAAGAACTTATCCCGCCGCTCGATGCGTTCTCACAAATGTGTTTGTCAGGTGCCTTTGGAAAACAAACGACGCCGCTGACATTGCCCTATGAAGACATTACGCCTGGAGTGTTCCTCTTTGTAGATTAGACTTAAACAATAATGATTAAATTGCTGCGGCCAATCAATCTGGCTTCTGATAGTGCGACTGCTAACACATCATCCCCTTCTTTAGTCTCCAGCACCGCCTGCGTGGATGAAACATTTTCTAATCAGCCTTATCTCCCACATCCAAATTTATCTTCCCGGTGAAAAATGCCAATATATTAAGCAACTAGTATGATACACAAGGTGACCCCCGCGACTTAATGACACAATACATTATCCCTAATGAAGTCAATATCTGGTCTTTTCGCTGTCTGTCTATTGGGCCGATTAATTGCGGTGTCATTAAAGTTAGCTCTCTTTTCATTTGAGCTTGGCAAGTGGCATAAAACTAATGTTCTTAGTTATCAGGCGCTGGGATAGGATGGAGGGGGGAGGAAATTACAGGGGGGAGAGAGGGGGGGTCTGCTATAGGCCCACCACTGTGGCTTTTCTCAGGGACACCATTATTACTGAGAACAAATGAGGTGGTGAGAGAAGGACTTATTGTTATGGTAGCCTTGCGTTTTCTTTCAATGTTATTCTTTTACTATACCCACGCAATCTGTAATTTGGTGATATTTGTTTTGTCATGTTTTTGAAATATTATGTTATGTAATAAAAACATATTTTTTGAGATAAAAATGGTTAAACTCATACTATGCATGTTAAATGTTTTGCATTATGTTGCTACTATTGCAAATCTCCAACAAACATTTTAGTCCCATTGATTATTGTAGAGCAAAAACAGCGAAATAACATTTTGTGATCAGTGCTGTTGGCGGGGTATGTGCTCTCCGAGTGTATATTGTAGTTTTCAATATTATACTTATTTTTTAAATGATTTAAGTTACTTTTTTCTGTATTCTAGATTCACCCGATTCCTTTTCTATTGATGCCAGGCCATGGAGAGATCTAAATAACCTTCTCTATGTTGCTGTGAGAAAAGACTACAGCACATACATTCATAACAAAAGTATCGCTCACAAATGTCTGCCTCGGGGCAAAGCGGACATGCCAAAATGTTCCGACATTCTGCCCAGACTTTCTACGAGTTATTCCGACCCATAAAAGCTGCAGGTGTCACTTACGCCGCTGTGAAGGAACAGTATGAAGCAGCACTTTTGGTGGAGCCGGCTGTGATTGGCACCTGTAAGGAGCTTTAGTTGGACTGCTGGGCCCCGTGGCTGGCTCCTGCGTGCGTAAGGGCCCGTGTTGTGGTCTCCCTAAAACTCGCACGGCGCTGACAGAAGCACCTCAGCGCTACTTTCAGCTCCTGCCAATGGCCCCGGGGTTCCCAGTGACACCTGCTCCACTAAACAATACTGCAGCTGACACATCATGGGGATGTGGCGTTTGTGCGCTGCTACTGTAGGGAAAGTTTGAGAGAGTTCAGGGACAGGAAAGAGCAAGTCCAAAATAGATGTTCTGCTAAATGCAATATTGTTTACTCTGTGATATCAATCAATCTATCCACTTTTATTTGTAGATTGTCTTTGCCTCACAACCCACATCACATCAGGCATGAATCATACACATTGAAATATACAATGTACAATATACAATATAAAAAAAGCTATTAAAATCCCACGGGACCTTAAAACACACACATTAAGATCAAAAGAAATATTAACAAAGATAAAAAATGAAATCACACAAGTCATTAAAAACATTAAAATCACATGGGATTGAAATCATAAATAGCCCCAGTGCTTTGAAAAGACTAAAAAAATAATATCCTTCTGTTGTTTACACAGCTAAACAGAACTGTTTTTAATCTGGAGTCAGCGCCTGCCTCATATTTTCAGGAAGACTGAAAATGTCTGACTGACATGCCTGAAATGGTGATTTGTCAGTGGTTGTTGATATGAAGTTTAGACAGGGCATATTCTTGATGCCAAAGGTAGATATCTTTTAACTTCTTTATCATCCTAAAGTCTGAGATTTTGTACTTAACTCTTCTTCATTTTGATAAAGATGGAGATTATAGACTGCTTACTTATTATTATTTTAGTGGTAGGGGAAACCGGAGCACCCGGAGGAAACCTACACAGACACAGGGAGAACAGACATCCACCTAGAAAGGTCCCGTTCCAACCGGGATTCGAACCCAGGACCTTCTTCTGGAGCCGCTGCCTCACATAATCCATTTCATAGACTTCAGTGATAGTATTTCTTTTGACTATCTTTCATTGAAATTGGGAATAAAGCTCTCAAAACATTGCATTTAGCAGAAAAACGAGACTGTGAATAGATACTCACTATCATAAAGTTAATGTTTGAAATGATTATGGTTTATTGTTCGCACGTTAAAACCGGCCCAGCGGCGTCGCACACATTACTAATGATAATCAGACATTTTCTTTGTGTAGTGGAATAAGATTAGAGCCTCTTACTCTCAGGCTGCGGCGGTGGATAAATGCTCTCTATAAAAACAAGTGTCTAATGTGCTGGTGTTAAGAGCGATATAAACGGCATTTAAAGTTTAAATGTACATTTTACCAGCACACTTCATTGGTTGTCAAAGATGCATCTCTGTTAGGGCAGCTGCACCTGAACCCCCCCTCTCTCTCCCTCCCCTGCCCTCCCCCATACACTGCTGAAACAAGCACACAGGATGGCTGTAATTTACTACCTGTTATCTTTGTCTGTGGCTGTGAAATGATATGGAGTAAATCAAGGTGGGAGTAATGAAAGACGGAGGATTCATCGGCCTGAGCACGTTTTAAGTGTAGTATCCGTTATGGTGGCAGCGCCTGAAGAGGCTGGAATGAGACAGGCTGAGGGGCCATAAAGCAGCCGGGCCCATGTTAATGCTGTCTGTCTGGGCTTAGTAATTGGGTTGCACTGATGAGTTGCTCGGAAGACAAAGTGTAAATCCCTCACGCCGGCTGTAAATCTTACATTGTTGGAACAAGGTGCAATCCCAACAAATATTGATCCTGCCTGGGGCCGGTGTGAGTGTGTGCACAGCCCTCCAATTACGGTCAAACGCTGCACCGCCCGCTTTGTTCTACAATAGTGCTGCGTCCCTGTGGTCAGCGACATCACACCCTGCTGGGCTGTTTAAGAAGCTCAACTGTCGCCCGCTCGCCCGCTGGGATTTACACAGTCCACTCGTTTTAGATGAATAATAGTGTCGATAGAGACTGGAAGAAGTGTGCCATTAACACTGCCATTATCCATTTAGTTTGCAACATGGATTGACCTTTATTCAACCAGGAGCCCCCAGAGATCTCACAATATTCACTTGTCATTTAATCTATTCATATATAGTAAAGTCTGGACTGTCAATGAAACATCTTGTTGTCTTCTGATCTAATTATGAATAAACAAAATAATCCAAGTCATGCTTTACTGACAGATGTAGACACTCAGAAGTGAAATACATACAACTATTTCAATAAACTGGATCTCAATTGGATTATAGTTTGGCATCTGTTTAAAGTAATGAATAGATGACAAGGATTTATTATTTTGAGCCGATACAATTCTACATGTAAGAGCTTTGGAATCATGTCGACCGCCCTGCCAACAATACTGCACTACATCACAGTGATGTGCGGCCGGAGAGCGCTTTGATCTCAGAGATCTGTGATAAACACATGTCAGTCTGTGAGAGACGACACAGGGTCCGTCCATATCAACACAGATAGGCCTGTTTAGACGGACTGCTTACAAGAGAAATGCAAAGGAAAAAATATTGACCAGACTGGGAAGAAGTATTATAGTGCTGAATCAACACAATAATGAAAATGCATCAGCAAGGAGCAGTAAATGTTTGATTTTGCTCAATAATAGGAAAGAGAATCAGTCTTAATAATAGAGAGAGACAATCTGAATATTCAAAGACGTTGCTAAATCTATATGACTGTTGGTGCCCAGATTACAACTTCAGGATTCACAATTTCCATTTGCAGAGAACAGATGGGTCACTCTTTAACTATGGACTAAGTGACATAACGTAGGGAGCTACAGAGAGGGATCTGCAATAAGTCATAACTTGAGGAATATAAAGAAGGTCCACATTTTTATCCGTATATAAGGTTTTTTGTAGATGTATGGTCAGTTTATGTACTGTATATTATGACATTTACATTATATTATATAGTATATATATAGTGATTGAACAAAGTGATAAATAGAATGTACTTTTGTTTTTTTACGACAATAATAAGTCTGGTATTGGTGTCAGTACTGTCTAAAAAAGGCTCCTGATCTCTTGTAACGACCCCAATGATGTAGTTTGTATCTCTTTGTGTTAAAACAGCAGATATTTGCGTAGCCTGCTCTCCCCTCCTCTAACCTTTGAGCCTGTGAGTGTGAAATGTCATTAGGTGCCTGGCTCTCCATCCTGGTCTCGTGTCCTGGTTGTGTGTCCGTGTGTGTGTGTGTGTGCGCGCGTGTCTGTGTGTGTGTGTCTGTGTGCGTGTATGTGTGTGTGTGTGCGTGCGCGTGTATGTGTGTGTGATGGTGGCCGACAGCTTATCGTTAAACACATCCGATATGGTGTGACAGGTCAGTGTCAGGACAGCTCCCTCCACTCAGCCCAGATACCATGTGTCAGCCGCTCAAACCTACCTGTGTCACTATGCTAATGCTAATGCTAATGCTAGTGCTAATGCTATTGCTACGGTCAGTCTCCTCAATGTGATGAATGTTGATTTGGTATGAACCATTTCGCTTTTTTTTTTTAAACAGATGAGAAACAGAGAAATAGAACCCTGAAAGTTGATCAGAGATAGAGAACTAGAACCAGAGAACCAGAAATAGTGTAAATAAATGAAATGTACGGAAACAGCTCAGGGATTCAGCAGCTTAGGTACCCATTCTGCTACTTTGGTAAAATACTATCACAAGGATGATCTCGTTATTTGTGCAATTTACAAATGGTCAACAAGGAAATCCATACCATATTTTAGTTCCAGGTACAATTTTTCCAACAATATTCTAACTAGTCCGATCCTTTGTTCCTTTGGCTGTCAGACTGTACAACAGACCTGTAAGAGTATTATACAGTATTATATTAGTATTGCTATTTTGACTATTGTTAGGTATAGCTAGAAATGTTAGTTAGTTAAAAAAAGTACTTTATGGATGTGTTTTCTGCTGTTGGAAACCTGAATTTCTCCTACAGTAGATCAATAAAGTGTCTATCTATCTATTTATCGATACACTAACGTTTGTGGATAATAAAAAACACATGTAAATCACTCAAACACACACCAATGCATGTAATTCCGTCAGACTTGATCCCAGATAGGAGTTTTTCTGCAGCATACCGGCGGCGTCACCGGGAGAGGCGTTGAGCAGCGGTGACATCCCAGTGACTTTAACAGTGAATATGTTTGACTCCCAAAAAAGGTCGTGTCATTTGCAATAGGCCCGTGTGTGTGTCGCCTCCGCCGCACCTGTCAGAGCGCAGCATTAATCACACTAATCTTCACAGGACACTGGCTGATGTGGGCCTGTCTGCTGCAGCCACGGCCATCCATCACAGCCCACTGCTCCTGACGCCTTTACATGCAGCACGCCGCCGACCTGCGGAGCTGCGGCGGCTGAGGCTGTGAAACTATAGCAGGATAAGGGCCGTGTTTCAAATCCATAGACTTCGTTGCTGTCTTTTTCTATGTTTGACATAATCTTGGCCCAAAAACAGAAGTGGAGTTTTTCATATTGTTGACACATATGTTGCTCTACTGTCTTATCTCAGCTTCCTCCACAGTAATATCCCCCTCAGAATCTCTCTCAAGGAACGCTCTGTGATGAATATAGCTCAGGGGGGCCTAAATGTTTGTATATATTCGGCAAGAGTTACTTTTTTGAGCTTTTTACTACATTTTACGCTTCCTTGATGCAAGTAATACATATGCTTTATACAGTAGTTAAGATATTATTTCATATTCCACATATATAAAAAAAATTGAAAAAATAATGCATATTATTTATTCTGTAGAGATAAAAATAGCTATAACATGATGCAATATTTGTTTATTCAATTGGGCGTGAGTAAACGTGTGCATGGATATTGCATTGGCGGCGCAGTGGTTAGCGCTTGTGGCTAACGCTTATGCTTCACAGCAAGAAGGTCCTGGGTTTGTTTCCAACTCCAGACAGGGCTTTTCTGTGCAAAGTTTGCATGTTCTTCATGTGTCTGCGTAGGTTTCCTCCAGGTTTCCCTAACACTGAAATCATGTGCAATAGGTCTGAATGTTATTGAGTGAGTGAAGAAGGATGGTTTTCTGAGGCTTTGATGCGTGTTTGGCGTCTCGTGTATGGAGTGAATGAAAACATATCTCAAATCCAAAACATTGTTATGTGCTTTGAGTGCTTTGGTCTGTGAAATGCACGTAAAGAGAACATACTAACTAACAGAACATGTGGACCTCAAAATCACCCTTTAAATCTAGATGGTATGTTTTAAATGGCAGACAATTCAGAAATCTCAGGAGGAGGCTTTTGGTGGCCACAAAAATATACAGAGCAAAAGTCAGGTGTGTTTATTTTCCTCCAAATTCTAATTACATGGTTGTATTTGTGTTTGCTACTGGTACATTTCACTGTTGCTATCAAAAGAACTGGGAGAAAAGATACATTTCCTCTCATACTTAAGTTATATACACGTCTCACCATATCCTAAGTATTGCCATAACTCAAATCTCTTGCCCGACCCTGCACTGTCCAAATCCGTTGTTTACCGCCGGGTCTTGCTGCTGCTGCGTTTGCCGGAAACCGTGGTCGGATAAGCCATCACCGCAGCTCGCCGTGTCCATCCGTAAAGCAGCAAAACCAGGAGCTGCCGCGATGCTACAAGATAAACCAGCGCCCGAGAAAGCGCCATTAATAATTCTCTTATTTGGGAACGAGGCCCTGTGCTTACAGAATGCAGGGCAGTCCATCTCCTCCGGCCCGGACGGGAGGGGCGTGCGCGCGAGGAGAGTAGAAGAAGTATAAGGTCAGCATCTCCCTCCCCCCTCCCCCCTCTGCTCCTCCCCTTTCAGAGTGATGGGCCCAGCTTTTCCAAGGTAGTGCATTTGTCTGTCAGGAGTGCAGGCTGGCGTCCGTGATTTAGCTGCTGTCAGTTGATGCCGGTGTCCAGAGGATGATAGCGGCTGGCTGGATGGGGGGAAATTTGTTACCTTTAGCTCTGACAGGGAGATAATTGCTGATGGTTAACAGAACGGTATGGAATCCAAAGGCCCGGACGCAGCCAGGAAAGTAATGGGCTGTACGCATCGGAAAAGGGCTTCGGCCATAACTCTGCCTACGCGAGTCTCCGTGCAGACACACCTCTCCCGATGAATTAGTGCCTTTAATTGTCTTGATGCATAGAAACTGATGAATGCCCGGTGAAAAGTGCTTCATTTATTGGGCATTTGAATTTGTGCTGTGTAGTATCAATGTATACTAGCTACACAAAGTGCTTTGGGAGAGAATGAGAACCTGTGTGTAATCTGTGAGATCGTCTGTAATGAGGGTTTGGATGGTTATTTTTAAACCTAAACAGCAATATTTTATTATATTTATTTTGTTATTGTTTATTGGGTTGGGACAGTGCATGTTATTGAACCCACCACTCAGTTTGTAAAAGGGGTCGGACGAAGCAGACACTGATTGGGCTTCAACCCCTCTCATGCATTCATAACACAAATACACACACACACACAGACACACGCAGAAGACACAGGCCCAATCACACCCTGACCCTACACCTCTCTCTACAACTCTCTAGGCTTTAAAGGTGACATATGGTTAGGTGTGCTATATTGCAATACACTGCCTTATTACTATGATTTAATGTCAATGACACAATTATAATAGATAATATTGAAGCTAGGAAAACCTCATTCAACTTGTATTAGGTGACACATTTGCCTTGGAAATTGCATACGAAGAGTTTATTTGCAAAAAAACTTCATCATGTTTTGTTATAGGCAGAAACAAGATTACAACAAACAGTTAAAGATGATCTGGTCCCATCCCTTATATTTCTTACATTTAGGTCACATAGAGTTGTTTTATGAACCCAACGACCTGCACCAATCCGACTATTCAATTCAATTCTGTAAGTAAGTAAGTGCATTTCACAGACTAGAGTCATAAAGCGCTTTACATTTTGTCTCTCACTCCACACAGCGGGGTCCCCAGTACAGGAGGCACATGCCAGACCTATTGTACATGTTTTTAGTGGTAGGAGAAACCGGAGCACCTGGAAGAAACCTACACTGGGAGAACATACATCCACTCAGAAAGGCCCCGCTTCAACTGGGATTCCAACCCAGTATTTTCTTGCTGAGAAGCGAGAATGATCGTGACTTTGTTTTGTGTTACTGATTAAAAAACAACATATCAGAGGAAATACAACAATAAACACATAGGAACCATTGGTCCACGGAGATGGAGCCGGATGACTAATGTCCATATATGTTCATAAACGCCCATAAATGTCCTTAAATGTCCCGAGTCATCACCGCAGGAGGGTCTGAGGAGGTTCTCTCTCCTGTCGAGGGCCACTTCTCGCGACGCAGGAGCCTTCTTCATTTGCTTTATTGCGCTGTCTTTTGCCTCATTCCCGTCTCTCTTTCTCTGCTGTTTTGCACAACTAATTAAAGTCCACATTCCTGGCACTCCATCTCTCCTTTAGGCTCATCGACTGCAGCCGCACACGTCCGCCCCAATCTCCGTTTCCCGCGTCCCAGCCGTCCAGCCGGGCGCCTCCCCCGGCCTGGATCTGGCCCGCCGTCACTCAGGCCGTCCAAACTGCCAGAAGCATATCACACAGGAGCTAAGTAGGAGGCGGGCCCCGGTGCACTCAGCTGATAGGTTGACAGGATCTGATTGACAGCTTAAACCACTGGTTAATTGTCTTCTCCTCCTCACATTGATGCGGAATGCGGAGGGCGTGGTTAAGCGGCTTATTTGGGTTGTTGCGTATAACATTGTTTACTGGATGCAAGACACTTTCACAGGGCTTTGAACAGGAAAATACACTGCCAACTCCAATTCAACACTTATGGGAGTGTTGTAAATATGCACATTATCGAATTAACTCAATCCACAAATGGCTTTTTCTAGAAAATATTCCGCCACTATCCATTTTCTCTGATTCATGTTGACCATAATAGGCTCACATCTTGTTACATCTTGTAATAGAGGAAAAACTATTGACCCAAGGAGATTGTACGTCTGAAATATGGCAAATGTCAGCAACCTATCTGTGTAATTCTCTGCACTAGAAGGACTTCTTTGTCATATAAGATTCAGATTCATTTATTTGCCATTTTCAGTAAAACCACATTGGAATTCATTAGCAAAAGTCCCCAGTGTGCACAAGTACAGGCATAAAACAACATTAAAAGGACAGAAAAAAACAAACTAATAAAACAGTAAAACAATTGTCACTGTGAAAACAATCGGCAAAAACAATTTCAATACAAAGTGCAAGATCATTAAAGTGCTCTGTTCAAACTGATGACAGCTTGTGGGAGGAAGCTGTTAGCATATCGAGTTGTCCTGCATCTCAGAGAACGATATTTTCTGCCAGAAGGAAGAAGCTGGAACAAGGCTTTCCCAGGGTGGCCAGAAGAGTCATTGATCATTCTAAGAGCTCGATTTAAAAGTCTGGATTTATAAAGAACCTCCAGAACAGGAAGCTCACAGCCCACGGTCCTCTTTGCAGAGCGGAGCACCTTGTTTAGAGTTCTCCTTTCTTTGTCTGTGATGTTTCCAAACCACACAGACACATATGGTTGGTGGAACTAGAAGAAGCTAAAGAGATGTTGAGGACATGCCAATATATTTATCCAATCAAGATTAATTTGTAAAGCACAATTCAAAAACAATTTTCAATACAAAATTCCACCCAAAGTAAGTAAATACCTCGTCATAATGTGTGATATTCTGGTGCGGCCAATATGTGGACAAAATAGATTTTCTTTTCAAATGCGGCTTATGTACAGGTGCGCCTTATAGTCCAGAAAGTATGTTTTGTTAATATATGATTTTATGTGTTAATTATTAGAGCAGAGAACATTCACATTTTTTAAAGCAGGCTCAAGACACACCTTTTTAGATTAGCTTTTGATTAGTATTTATTTTCATTATTCCATTTTATATATTTGATTTGTCATTTAGACAATCTTATTTTATTGTAGGATTTAGTCTGATTATTAGTATTATTTATTTTAGTCCTTTTTAGCCTCACATTTCAAATTTTTACTTTTTATTGCATTGTTTTAGTGTCCCCAGTGTTTCCCCGGAGGAGCCCTCTGCACTGGGAGCAGTGGTCGGCTGTGGCTGTGGGGGTTTGACTCCTGGACCTGGTGGATTTCTGGAGCCTCCTCTCTCCTCTGGGTCCTGCGTCGTCCCCTGTGGCTGCACTTGGCTCTTTGCTTTTGGTGCAGACGGCTCCTTGGATGACGCTTCTTCAGCTGGTTACATCTCCACCCAGCCCTTTCTATTCATGCATTTACTGTACCTGTTTTATTTTATGATTGATTGATTGATGGATAGTGCAAACGTCTCCCCATGTTTGGTCATACATCTCCCATGTTTAGTGCTGACTCTGGGCACCATGTTTACAAACCAAACTCATTCATGATATTCTATAGAGTTTGAGTGAAGTGGCCGTTGCCTGTCTGCATGAATACGCAAAGCTGATGGGCCCTTTACGCATTGTCACTTACAGGTCGACCTCAACATCATATTTTTATTTTCCCTCTTGACAATGAGAGTAATAGGAGATATTGATTGGCAGAGCAGTTAAGTTGTCAGCATAGTCATTTAATGTGTCAGGCGAACCTGTTAAATTGTCAAAAAAATCACTGGAGAACTCTTCCCTTCCTTAACGGCGTCTTATAAAAGGCTCTCCATCAGACAGGAAGCTCCTCTTTCCCTGCTGAATTACCCTGCCTATTGATTTCTCTCGTTGCCTTTTCTCCATCGCACACTATATGTATTTTAATTGGCTCCTAATGCCCCCATTTTAATTACAGATTATACAGGCTTATCTATTCGTAAACCTGGGACGAAGCAAAACTGTCGGTGAGGTATCAATACGGCGCGTTGTCAGCCACAGACGTTTAGTTTAAGTTTTGCATGTAAGTCCATATCCTGGGATGAGCTGATGTAAGCCGCGTAAACACTTCCCCCTTCAGTTTGATCTGTCTGTGTTGTGTTTCCTGGACGCGTTTTCTTGTCAATTAGCCCTAGCTTTAATCTTCTGAACCAAACAGGGGGAAAAAACATGATGCAAGAAGTGATGGGGAGAGAGGGAGACAGTGGAGGAGGGTTTTCAAGGCTGGTATCGATACTGTGGTAATCAGATACCAAGCTTTTATTGTGTGTGAGGCAATGTGTACGAATTAGAACTTATCTTTCAGTGTCCACATGATCGTATTTACAAAATGGATTTCAACTTGTGGCTCAGGAGCTGCCATTAGCTGGCCAACCTCTTTCACAGGGAGCTTCCCAAAGGATTCAAGGAGACTGTGCACTATAATGGTATATGTATTATACCATTATAGCGGCTTATTTGGAGTCCAGCTGCAATGTTTTTCTGGACTATGTTCCGTTTCGCCCTGTCGGTACTTATTTTCCGATGCTGACCTGCGTATTATACATTATCCCTTACAGAAGTATTCTAATACATATCTAGCAGTATGCTTTTGCTCCTCCAGTTATAACTAGGGTACCTAACTTTTCGTTTCATAAATAATATGTTGTCTTTGTCCCAACAGTAGAAGTAAAATGAAAATGAAAGTAAACAAGTTTGTGAGGAAATCAGAAAGACTTGGCTGAGTGAGGGATGTCCTCTCTTTTTCACTCTTCTGTTTCCACGGTTTGAAAGGTAGATTCCCCAGTTTAAAGATCCCATATTTCACTCTTCTTCATTCTTCACAGTCCATCCTTAGCACATGTGTCATAATATTGTGAGTGATTCACCATACGACACTCAAAACTCATAGCCATTTCATGCATAGAGATGATGTCACTTAGATAGAAACGGCTGGATCTGTGCTCCTGCCCCTGAGAGCCCGCCTCTGACGTAGCCTCACGATGACTTTGTAAACACACAGTATGAAAGCTAACTATTCAACTATCCAGTACAATGTCAGACCTGATATTAAACTTTTTTCAGCAATGGCGACCCGTCATAAGGAGCCCTTGGACCCTAATTATTCAGTGGCTTACAGCGAGTTAGTTGCGTTGTACTTATAGATCTAGGTTCCTCTTTAGCATATCTTACTGTGGGAATAAAACCAGGTTTAAAGACCCGACTGGTATGGTAACCGTAGTTCTCAAACGGCCCACAGAAAAACAGATACCTTGTGGATTTCAAAGGCAGATCCCTGTGAAAAAACATCCAGCCACATTCGCCTCATTCTACATACAAAAAAACAAAATAGATTTCCTCGAGTTGACATGATGCTAACACAAAACAGTCTATAAGTGGTAGATGTGTTTCCATACTACCTACAGTCTAGGACCATACGCTGGACTGTGAGGCTGTGTGTGCTGATTCGCTGATTCAGTTTCTCCCCCTGTCAATCACCTCCTGTAGGCGGGCTTCTCACGTCACGATTTGCTGCCACGTCACAAATGGAACCGAGGCGTTTTGCTGCTTCTCGAGAACGAAAGAGAAAGATTACTCTCTAACTAAAGCTTGAGGGAATCAATGAAAAAAAACTACTTTGGGCCTGTGTGCAAAGGCTACATCGCACTGTAATTATGTCAAAAAGTGAAATATGGGACCTTTAAATTTTAGAAAGGATAGAGTCCACTCACACAATAAAATTAGCCACGGTTCTCTGTACATACTTTATTTTAACCCAGTGCTAGTTGTTTATGTCACATAGTAGCACGTTCTATGATGCTCCGCCTATTCCTTTATGACATTTGGCGCACAACATGGCTTCCCAGGTTTTAACCAGATTTCAATATCTACACTCGCAGGGAGAGGCAGAAACAATGTTATTTGAGGATGTTTAGCTGCAGCTTTGATTGAATTTGTCCCATGGTGCAGGGACAGGCTCCATTAGGCAGCAGCAACAGGGTCTGGGGACAGAGCAGTTAGAGATAAGAGGGGCAGCTGGCAGAGCGGGGTGGACTATAGGCCTACACTGGGGCTTAGGGGAATACAGAGCCATAATATCTGATCTGGGGTCAGTCACAACCCCTTTTACCAAGTGCTTCTGGTTAAGTAACAGTCAACACATTGGGGAATAGGGGAGAGGAGGTGTGGTTTGAAGGGCAGATCATTTTATTATGTACTATTAATAATTCCCCCTCAGGACCATCTTGTCTGCATTTACATTATCCTTAAGCCTTGGGTCTTTTGCAAATTGATGTAATTTAATTATAAATGCTTCCTGTGTGCAAGGTTTAATGTAAGCCTACATAGCTTTTACATTAGAGTGAACCTCATTAAGAAATATCTACAAGAGCAGACTTTAATGTAATAATAGTAATGCATCGTTTTTATTATAGCGCTTTGCAGGACGCTCAGAGACGCTTCACAGGCCATTATCCTTTCACTCCATACACAGTAGTGATAAACTACTACTGCAGCCACAGCTGCCCTGGGGCACACTGACAGAAATGAGGAAATCAGTAAGTGCCATTGGCCCCTCCGACCACCACCAACCATTCACATACACCAGACAAATTTCTACTAGGCAATGTTGGTGAAGTGTCTTGCCTAAGGACACAACGACAGTTTGGCACTTGCACTTTACAGTCTCCCCACTTTGGCACCTGGTGTTCCCAGAGGTCTCCCATTACAGTTCTAACCAGGCTATCACCTGCTTAGCTTTAGAGGTCGGACGGGACTGGCTTTCACATGCAGGTGGCGCAACAACTTGAGACACAATGTTCTAAGTGTAAACCATTAAATGTGTAGTTTATAGTTGTGTTGTGAGTGAGCTCTTGTCAGTCACTGAGCTGTGATTGTTGGTGACAGTAAGAATCTGTCTCATCAGTTGCTATGGGAGACGGTCAGACGTCCTCACGCTGAGATGTGTTCACACAGAATAAAGAACATAGATCCAGACTCACCGGTGTTTGTGTCTCTGCTGCTGCAGCTGGGCAGTTGTTGCTGTAGGAACAGTAGGATGTGACAGTGTGTTTCATACACCTCAGTGCTGTGAGTGAGAGAGTGCGTACACAGCCCTTTCCTCGGGCCCTTGGCCCCTGGCCTCTATCTCCTCTCTCCCTCACAGTAATGAAGCCTGCCTTTAAGGAACAGGGTGCAGCTAGCGAGGCATCACAGATTAGGTCAGTGGAACGGCTAGCGGCTGAGCATGATGGATGAGGGCCAGAATGAGTTTCTGCCGCAGCTGTATTGTGAAATCTTTTCATTGTCACCGACGGGCCTATGAGGGCCTGATGAATGAGGGAGCAAGTGTCAGAACCTCCCTCCACTGCCCCTGCTCTTCTTAAAAAACCTCCCCTAGCTGCTCGCCTGCTCTGATACCCTCTTGACCATCCACACCAGCGGTCACACACTATTGATGAAAGTTAAGGCTGAAAATAGGCCAGGTCCAGTACACAAGCAGAGAGAGGAGAAGGCACTAATGAGAGAGATGGCAGAATCATGGAGTCACAGTCAGAGCAAAGTCCACATTTACAGAATCAGAGTTCATCACATTGAGGAGGAGAGGAGCAGAGGAGGAGCTCCTCCCAGACGCAGGAGAGCAGCGGCAGTGGGCTGTCTTTATGGGAAACGTTTGTGAGGAGCATGACAGCTCTGCTTGATGGATGGGCCGCCTCCATCTGGTTGCAGTGCATGTAATAAATATCCATGCTGGTGTTTGACCTCTCTCACTTACCAGACACATCTTTCACTTTTGGGACGTCCAAGGGGGACTCACAATTATGCCTGCTCTCCACTCGCCGGTGTGGGGGAGAGCAGCTCTGTTTATGGGCCGCAGCCCAAGGGCAAAGAGTCAAAAAAATAGATAGCTGTAAACAATGCTTGTGCCGCCAGGAGAATTCTCCTGCATTCAATAACCTTTAACACCTCCTAAGCCCACATCTTCCCGAGCCGGCTCTCTGCCCCACAATGCACTACTGCAGCACTCCAAACGCCTCCATCTTTCCAGGAGGATGTAGCAGCGTGTCTATGCTCAGGTCAAAGCATCAAAGGCCAAACGCTTGTTCCAAACTTGTAAAAGTCCGAGTGACAATAATTGTAAAATGGACAGACTTAAGAGCTGTGTGTAATGTACGCCAGAGATTAATGATGGACATGTACAGTAGAGTTTTCTGTGGAGAGGTGATGGAGGCCATGTGGAAATGTGAGCTGTGGACAGGGTCACTCAGCCCAGTTAGCGCCCGCTCTGTGTGCTAACACAAACACACTAATAACGCATATTCAATAGCCATTACCATTGCTTTGGAGTGCTCATACACAGCAGTGGTGTTTGCCCTCAGCTTTGACCCACTGCATTAGGCTGGTCAGACTCTCAGTAATAGAAACAGATAGGCAGCCATTGGATTTTAATAAACCTGGATAATAATGAGGCTGAAAGCAGAGTGAATTGTTAAGCAGGAGGCTAATGAAGTGCCTATGTGGGCAGTATGTGAGAAATAACCTATAACCTATTAAGAAGCAGCACACTCCCTCTGCCCCAGCCCCAGCTCCTGATTGAATTAGTGCACTTTTTAATTACTGAGCATCCAAGATGGAGCTGGGAATCTAATTGAACTTTTTCATGCTGACTGCTCCCCAGCCAAACAATTTGTTCTGTAAAAAATGGAATTACCACTCCCACTTTGTCTCCTTTTTTGCATTGATTCTCCAACATTAGGACTGTCTGAGGAATTCCTAGGCCGTAAAGAATCTGATCGCACAGCATTATTCACAATAACGCATATGTTATAATCGTAGAGAGAACTTACTTAAAATTCAATCCACTTTGGCATCATTATCATGTATCAACATAATAAATGAGCCCTTCAGAGCATGGTAATTATAATTTGATAAATCATCAGCAGAAAATTAACTGGATGTCAAAACATTCATTGGAAAGGGTGATGAATGGAGGATGATTGTGGTGATGAATTGTGTTAATCTGCGCAGTATGAAGCCAGCGAAATGGCTAAGCAGCCCAAGATGGATGGGCCATGGAAGCTGCAAGGTCAGGACACACAACTGCAGAACGGGGGGAAGAAAAATAGAAGGGAATGAAAGCAAAGAAAAGAAAAGTGGACTCTCTCTCTATCGCTCTCTCTCTCTCCCTTTGCAACGTGCTCATACCGGGCTGCAGACAGAATATGTTAGCTCATTATAGTGCTATGTAGAAAATAGTTTTACCTTCATGTTATTGTTATGCTATCAGTAAAGCTGCTCAATAGACATATAATTCACATTGTAAGTACAGAAATAGTTTGGGAGAATATTTTAGAGACTTGACCCATGTATGTTAAAGGATTCACACTTATAACAGTAGAAGAAGTAGATTTGGGATTAAGTTGTGACTTTTAAATACAGATAGATATTGTTTAATGGATAGATATTTGAGCCTGATCTACTGTCTTTCCATGGCCTTGTTTTGAGAAAGACAGATTTGATAATAGTTTTGTGTGTTGGGATTAAGTAAACCAATATCATATTTACATGTAGAGTTTGTTAAAATCCTGTGTGTGTGAGTGTGTGTGTGTGTGTGTTTGTGCGTGTGTGTGTGTGGTATGTGTTGTGTAGGTGTGAGTGTGTGTTGGGATTAAGTAAAGTAAAGTCATTTCTACCTGGGTTTTTTGTGTTTGCTAAAATCCTGTGTGTGTGTGTTTGTGTAGGTGTGTGAGTGCATGTGTTTGTGTGTACGTGCGCGTGTGCGCTGGAATTAAGTCAACCAACACAATAGTTCCAGGTGTTTTTTATTTATTTTTATTTTTTGTGTGTAAATTCCAATGTTATTTCTCCCCCTGTTTCTTTTCAAAACCCAACAAATGCTAATAGCAAATTTCAATTTATCAGAACAAGAAATCCAAAAAAACATACAAATCAGTTGTAGCCAATGCAAACCTTTTGTTGACGAGATCCACAAACCAGACGACAATCCATTTCATTGTCTGCAACTTTGTGACGACTGAGAAATGTTAAATGAGTTTGGTTTTTTTTCAATGGAAGGACCCTCGCTGATGATAATGAAGGCCATGTGTACAAATAGCAGTAATTTCACGACAGCGTTTGTAGAATGTGACAAAGCCGACAACGTTGCTTTTATCTAATTAATTATGTTGACAGCCACTTCATCCAGTCATCAATCCAGCGCTCGCTACTGAACCAGATTAAAACAAGGACGAGAAAACAGTCCTAGTTTAGCCCAATCCATACGGACCGGTGGTAGTCGCTGATCTAAAGCAGAGGTGTCCAACCCTTTTTTGCCATGTGTAGGTGCGGAACCCCTTTGCCAGTGTGGACCACAGACTGTGAGTGTAGAAAGGGCTCCAGTATCTCATTAAGGAAAACAAAATCATCTTTCACATACCCCAGGGTTTCATACTCATTTTGGTATGATTGATGGCTACAATTTTTGGGGGGCTTTTCTACCCATATAGGCATTATTATGTTTGTGGAAAATTTCAGCTCATATTTTGGATTTGTCTCGACTGATTTGAGTTTTTCAAAGTCGATACCGATAATTATTAGTCCGAGGAGACAAATAACTTATATTTATTTAACACAACAAATTTTGCTCCCACTGTATAGACTGAATGTGATGTAACAGCAGAATCGGACGGAGCTCTCGGGTCACAGATGGCGACTTGTTCTTTATGTGATTTTTATTAGTGTTCTTTTAAGTTAAGCGTGACCAAAATAGACCAAAATAAACTTAGCAGAAAATTTGTTAGGGCACATTTATATTAAGTAAGTAAGTAATCTTTATTTGATAGCGCATTTCAAGGGCCGATGTCACCAAAGCGCTTTAAAATCTTTTTGGAGTTTAAATATTTTTCCATTCTCTCCAGAAGCATCCAAGCCCCCAACCAACACCCTACATTCTCTCTCTCATTACATTTAGACCTATTGCACATGTTTTTAGAGGTAAGGGAAATCGAAGCACCAGGAGGAAACCGGAGCACCTGGAGGAAACCGGAGCACCAACAGAACAGTTACAACATGAGGCATAGCTGTAGTGTTGGTGTTACAGTGTATCACTAATTGCATTATGTGTTCAATGTGTTTAGTAAAACACATTTTACAGTTGTTTTCCCATGAGAACTAGCTTTAAATGACGTACAACATGCCATGGTCCTCCAAACAAACCTCCTTCTATCAATGTCTGCTAATTTTTATTTTACACAAAGAAAATCATTAAATAGCAACCTACACTCCAAAAAACCACTTGAGTCAAGGCAAGGCAAGTTTATTTGTATAGCACAATTCATACACAAGACCATTCAAAGCGCTGAACAAAAAAAAAGATAGCATTAAAATCATAAATTATTATTATTAAACTTTATTACAGACACGAAGTCCAGATAAGAAAGACATTACACAGAAACAAAAACAACAATAATCTTAAAGATAAGCATACATGATTACAGCAGACTACTGTACCAGTGACGCCACAGTTCAGACTGATAGCGTGTGGCACTGATTCTGATGTTGGTCAGGCTCATTATGATCACATTCTGACTTTGATTCAGTCGACAAATAAATCTGTACATCAGGTTTCTTAGTACAGCACTAAAAGTTCGAATCCCAGAAGAAACAAATAATAGGCTGGCACTCTCCCACCGAGACCTTTTCAACAGGATTCTTAGGCAGTCATTGTATGCCACATTTAGCTTCCGCATGCTGGATTGTCTATAGTTTGACCACAGATGTGCCGTATATAACGGTGTACAATAAGCTTTAAAAAGTGTCTTTTTCACTTCATCTGTGCATGCACCAAACCTGCGCACAAGCCTATTGGCCTGTGCATACATCATGCGGCACTGCCGTAACACATCGTCATCGTCAGACAGGTTTTCAGTAATAAAATGTCCCAAGTACTTATATTTGCTACCCAATATCAGATTATTTCCACACAATTCAAATTGAGGAAACTTCAAGATTTTGTCATCTCTTGTCCGTCAAATCATTATGACACTCTTTCTGGCATTATATTTGATGTCCAGACCATACTTGGAGCAAACATGAAGAAGTTCTTGGAGGCCAGCACTGCTTGGACTCAATACAACAACATCATCAGCGTACATTAGGTGATTTACAAGAGTTGAACCAATCATACAGCCAGTCCTACATGCATTCAACCATTGTGACAACTCATCCATATACAGACTAAACAACACTGGAGAAAGAATTCCACCTTGCCTTACTCCATTGGTAACGCCAAAGGGGGCAGAGACAGTACTACCCCACCTCACCTGCATTATCTGGTGAGCATACCAGTAGACTAGGATTCTCAGTATGTACTCAGGTACTCCTCGCTGACGCATTTTAGTAAATAGCTTTGGGTGATTAACCCGGTCAAATGCTTTGGAAGCATCAATGAAACATATCAACACAGAAGAGTTCTTATTCTTATATTTCCTGATTATTTCCTTTAGTGCAAATATACATAAGTCTGTGCCATGCTTTGACTTGAACCCAAATTGATTGTCAGCAGAGGAAATAATGTCTTGTATTCTACATAACAGTACCTTTTCTAAGACTTTTGAAGTAATACTCGCTAAGGCGATGGGCCTATAATTGTCAACACTGCCCATTCTTCCTGCTTTGTCCTTTATGACTGGCACCAGGGTGACAGACAAAAGTGCCAAATAATCACAGTACATCAAAAAGAAAGATAAAATAAAAAATATAAAATCCCTCAGTTGTATGCACAGCTAAACCGAACTGTTCTTAGCCTGTCAGAGAGGAGGCCTGTCTCACATCTTCTGGAAGATTGTTCCAGATTTTAGCAGCATGAATCTGAAAAGCAGCCTCCCCATGTTTAGTCCTGACTCTGGGCACTAACAGGAGTCCAGTCACTGTGCTCCTCAGAGTCCGGGCTGGTTCATATGGTACATACAAACATACAAACCCTGAAAGGCCCTGTTCCGACCGGGATTCGAACCCAGGACTTTCTGGCTGAGTAGCGAGAGTGCTATCGACTCAATCACCGTGCCGCCCAAACTGAGATAATTTTTTTCCAAATTTGAGCATACCTTTTTACCTTTTTGCAGTGTAGTACCCCGGGTTGGGAAACGCTGGTCTAAAGTATGGCCTCGTGTCATAGCTCGGCAGTCGTAATCTCACCTCTGCTTTCAGACACCTCTTATCGGCTGCCGTTTGACATGTGCGAGGATATTTGCTGAGAGTATGACTCGGCCCACACTGTGTAAGGATAAGGAGACAACTCGCTCCGATCTCGCACCAATCTCGCTTCTCCATTTCCATTTGTTCGTTCGGTCTCGTGGGTATTATCAGCACAAATGTCAGCTTCCCCGCCGTACGGAGAGATGTGCCGCTGCGGCTCTTAAGTTTCTGATTGTCTAAATGACACGGAATCTCATCGTACAGCTGTCTCCCCCTGTGACGCTACAATTACCCATAATTCCCTCTGTCATTCACTGTCTCAAGGTTAGTGTTTTATGCCCAGAGCTCAAGCTGGGGCTATTTACATTTAAGTGGTCAGGTAGAGAAAAAAAAAAGCAGTTCAAAGCATGGGGCCAGCGGGAATTAAAATCTTAAATCTGGCCACGTCCTGTGTAAGTTGTTGTTGTATTAAAAATGTGCATAGAAGCATTATTTTATTGGCAAGGCAAGTTTATTTACTGTATATAGCGCGATTCATACGCAAGGCAACTCAAAATGCTAAAAAAGGCATTAAAACCATAGATTATTACAGTACAAAGAGTAAAAATAAAAATCCCTTAGTTGTATGTATGGCTAAACTTTTTCATGAAGACTGTTCCAGATTTTAGCTGCATGAATCTACAGTACAAAGCAGCTTTCCCATGTTTAGTCCTGACTCTGGGCACCAGCAGGAGGCCAGTCCCTGTGCTCCTCAGAGTCCCAGCAGGAGGCCAGTCCCTGTGCTCCTCAGAGTCCTAGCAGGAGGCCAGTCCCTGTGCTCCTCAGAGTCCCAGCAGGAGGCCAGTCCCTGTGCTCCTCAGAGTCCCAGCAGGAGGCCAGTCCCTGTGCTCCTCAGAGTCCCAGCAGAAGGCCAGTCCAATGTGCTCCTCAGAGTCCGAGTAGGTTTATATGACACTAACATGTCACTGATGTACTTTAACATGATTGTAACACAAATAGAAATCACTTTTAAAACATATTTTTTTAGAAGTTGTTTTTGCATGTTAATGTGAATTGCGTTTGTCCAAATTTGAAAATGATTGGCTGGAAAAAATTCAATTCAATGTATTCATTCATTAATTTTCAACCCCTTTACTAGTCCATTTCTGGGTCAGCGGTGAAACAGCCTTTGGTCTTTCAGCAGGAGCTTCAGGCAACATCGGGTTAAGTATCTTGCCCAAGAACACAACAACAGTAGACATTTGTGGGAGCAGTTGGAGTAGATCCCATGGTGGGCTCGAACCCACGACCTCCAGGCCCAAAGGCAAATGCTCTACCAACTGAGCTACTGTATTCAATGTATTATTGAATTAAATTGAAGTGTTTACAGGAAAACATACAGTATGGGTGTCGATGACTGCTGAGTGGATGTTCATTTTATAGTTCACGATTTAGAAGGAAACACAATTAAAGCTGTGGTACGTAATTTCAATAAATGTCACTCTCTAATACATACTAATACATAAACACAAATAGTGTCTTGCTGTACTCGTTTACACATGCATTTATCCGTCAAATCTTTAGATCAGGTTTTCCACACGACCATGTGCTCTAGGACCACTCAGCCTATCAACATAATTTCAAATAAGAACTGTCATACAATTTTAAAGAATTGTCATTACACCTGACGAATTGGCAAAACTAATTTTGAGGCAATTATTTTGTTTTTAAACTGCTCTGAGTGTGATGTCATAGTGGTGCAATGACATCGTACTATTTCAGGACTGGGACGGGAGCGTTTAAACAGAAGGGGCGGAGCTACATGTTTGAACTAAAACCAACTCCAGCTTTGTTTTTGCATGAGCGCACAGTCTTATCTCATGGTTAAAACCTAAAAGAGTTGATTTAGCATATATTAAGATTAAGAGATTCCTCCCATAGTGGGGAAATTTCACTGTTGCATCACAAGTTACCTAGAAGTAGGAATGAGGAGAGCACAATACAAGATAAATGAACAATATACTAAAATAAAATCAAAAAACTAACTTTAATAAGAAAAAGAAGCAGTGGTGGAGTGGATAGCACTCTCGCTTCTCAGCAAGAATGTCCTGGTTTTGAATCCCAGTCGGAACAGGGCCTTTTTGAGTGGAGTTTGCATGTTCTCCCTGTGTCTGTGTAGGTTTCCTCTGGGTGCTCCGGTTTCCCCTACCACTAAAAACATGCACAATAGGTATGAATGTAAATGAGAGAGTGAATGGTGTTGATCGGGGGCGGATGGTCCAGTGTGTTCGGCGTCTCGCTTCCGTCATCACCGTGTGTGAAATGATTGGAATAATATCTGAACTCTGAACATTGTAAAGTGCTTTGGGTGACCTTGGTCTGTAAAATGTGCTATATAAATAAACATTTCATACTTACTTACATAACAAAGAAGTAAGAATTAAGTAAAAAATATCTGACTTTAGCATAAAAACGACTCATAGTACGTCTCCTTTAAAGCAGATCAAACCACACATAGATAAGGCCCGCGATGATCTGCCCAATCTGGAACACATTTGAACAATCTATTAGCCGAACCAAAAACATATACTGTAAATCCCCTTCAGCCCATTAACTTAATCACCGCAGTAATTACTCCGCACCTTGTTAGCGCTGATATCATTAATCAGCCGGAGCTTCTAATATGACTTTCCCCCCAATACTCTACTCTCTCTAAGTCTTTCTCTTTCAGTTTGACAAAGTGCAGGAGGCCTCAAAACGCTCCATTATTGCTGCTCAATTTTTTTTTTTTTTACTCCGTCATCTGTGATATTTCTTCTCCGGGTTAAACACTACGTCTCTCTTTTCCCCCCATCCCCTCCACGCTCTCTCTTCTCGCCCATCCCTGGAGTAAAGTGTTCTTCAAAAAGGTATGTATTTCATCGGCATCTGACAGCCCTGACACCATAATTGACCTGAGAGCTTCCATCTTACTCTTTTGAAATTCTCCGTTGTAATGTGTGTCAACTAGATAAAATGATTCCCATCTTCTACCTTTCTTCCGGATTTCCATTTGCAAAAGACGGCGGCGGCGGCGGCGGGGCTGGCTTGGCTCACTGCCTTGACTGACTGACTGGCATCGCCTCCATTATCTTTCTCCCTTTGATCGGCCGTGATGCGAGCGAGTCTATTGTTTGAAACAGGTGCTAACACTTAAGTCCTTTACATTTGCGTTTATATAATCCCTCGATACGGCCTGCGTTTTCGCGATTCTTTCTGAAGCGTTCTGACAGATTAGAGGCGGGTCTGTCAGCGTTGTCAAGGTTCCACCGAGCAAAATGATCCATGGTGCTTTCATTAGATCCGGTAATGGCGTCCATGATATTCACGTTTATGAAGTGTGAGCTGGGAGAATGACAATCTTAATGCACTCTTTGACCTTAAAATGTGCCGTGATGAGTCCCGCCCACTTTCCCAGATCTAATGTTCCGCGGGAGATATGTCGAGAGCTGTCATGTCACGGTTGTTTGAATGAATGGAAGGGGAGTGTTGTAAAAAGGCTACAATAGTGGTGCTGTACTGTACTTCAGCCATCACTGGGACTGACTTTGAATGGATGCATCCAGATTATTGGATTATCATTTAAAGGGGCAATATCCACACTGCAAAAAATGAACAAATATGAGGTAGTACATGCTTGAATCAAGTGGTTTTTATTTGAGTTCATTGTGACTGTCTGAAAACAAGATTTGCCAATGGGACAAAGCAAGTATAACATCTCTAACTTTAGTTCAAGAAAGAAGCAAGTTTAAAAAGTAGGTTGTAAAGAGAAGGCTAGAACAGTGATGTACCATACGTTTTGGCACAGGCAGTTTTGGCAGAGTGGGGTTAGCACACATGTACCAAAGCAGAAAGTTGTGGGTTCAATCCCGTTTCAGGCCGGGTGTGTAGTCTCTCCCTGTGTCTGGGTGGGTTTCCTCTTGGCTCTCCGGTTTCCTCCAACACACAAAACACAGACCATGGATAAATCTTCTCGCTCTTGTCCAAACCAAGCCAAGCATCAACATTTGGTGATGAGTTCCTGGATGCAGCAATGCGGTGACCACTGCTCCAAACAGGTTGCCATAGTGACAGAGATAACATTTCCCCACAGCGACAACAAAAGTAAGAACCAACACAGAGCCCAGATCATGGAGCCGTGGCAAGAGCTCTGGAGTTTACTATCTGCTCTGTCTGGTGCACACTGGGGTTGTCTTGTACTGTTATTCCAATGTGGTTTTACAGCAAATGGCAAACAAAACTGAATCTTGAATCACGGAGCGGTCGATTTACTCAGCGCATGTTTTGTCTTCCTAACTTTGTGACTGTGTCTGTGTATATGTGTAGTTTATATCCATGTCATTATTCTGTACACTGTCAAGGTCTTTAGCATTAGCTTTCCAACTGTTTTTGGTAAATTTCAAGTTTTAATCACCTAATAAGTTATTGATGAGTGAAACCCTTATAAATGACTAACTTTTATAAAATCTGACGAAAAAACTATAATTCCATTGGTTTGAATGGGAGCAGTTAAAATGACGGCTCTGGGAGTTCTAGCGTTAAATCAACAAGTTTCTAAAGTCCTCTCAGACGGATGCTGTTTTGTTTTAGGGTTATGCAAAAATTAATTGAATTGAAATGATGAAGGATGGCCGAAGATCAGGTCGTACTGACTGTAGAGGGACTGGCACAAAGCAACAGTAAATCTGCATTTCAGGAAGTCAGCTCTTCTCATTCTTTCATCCATTTGTCTTTGTGGCTATACCTACACGTGAAAGCCAGATCCTGTCAGTCCTCTGAAGCAAAGCAGGGCAGGGCATGGTTAATACTGTGACGGGAGACCTCTGGGAACATCAGGTGCCACAGTAGGGCGGCTGCGGCTTTAAGGTGCCAAACTGTCATTGTGTCCTAAGGAAAGACACTTCGCCCACATTAGAATGAGTCTGTTGTGTGTGAATGAATGGTGGCTGATGGCACAGACTGGTTGCCACGCTTCTGTCAGTGTGCCCCATTCCAGCTGTGGCTACAGTAGTCTTATCACCACAGTGTTTGGAGAAAAATAATAATGCTATGTGAAACGTCTTTGCGTGTCCAAAAAAACCCGGTACAAAACCAATGCTTTGTTATTATTATTATTAAATCAATATTACAATTCAAATTTGTCTGCCATATAATGACGATCCACAGATGTTATAGATTCAGCTTTAACCATCACCACATGGATTGCACATCTATGCACGAGATCTCCGCACACATCTTGGATCTTTTGTCAAAATTGTAATTACATTGAGCAGTCATGACACACACATGCCAGACAACATCGCAAACTAACTGTGTGCCAGAATACAACACATAGACTCATAAATCCTAATACTTTTCGCTCCTGCCACATTCCCCATAACTAATCCCCCACTTTTCCCTTTCTATACAAATGACTCAAAACACTCTCGTCTGAACGAAACAGATTGAAACTTTCGAGTCCATTGAATTTGTCGCCGCCATATTTATCCCTGTAATAAATACTAGCTTGGCCCCCTTTGTGGTATTCTGTAATGGTTGCATCTGTTTCCCTCACGGCTTTTATTACCCCGGCTTGCTCATCACATCTATCATGCCACTTAGATCAACATAGCCAGGAAACAACAGCACCACACCAGCAAACCCTGACAAATCTCCTCACACAGCCCTTTCTTGTTCCTGCTCGTTCGCACACACGGCTATAAAAAGACTTGTTTTTTGCGCGCCGTGTCATATTATTAAGTTCCGTGCTTGTTCCGTGAGTGCAGGACATATTTTCTGCTTTCCCTGTGGCTAATTGGGGCATAGTTACAACTCCTCATACCCCAAAATGTGTCATTGTTCCCGCTCCCTGCTGCCAGACTCCCTTCGTCTTCTTCCTGTCAATTTTGTTGGAGTTTTTTTGGGGCGTCTGAGTAATTAACGCTGTATCGACAAACTGTGATGGGGTTTTTGGTGTTCGCTTTTCTCACCTTTGAACACAGTTTTCTGTTTGAATTTTTTATTTTTTTTAGAGAGAGACTTTTTTAAATCACTGATAAACTGTGGTGTATTTTAGGCCAGACGTGGGAAAACATCGGCTTGGGTGCCACGTGCGGCCCGATTCACGCTTTGTTGTGGCCCTCAGAACCTTTCCCTGCCCTGTGCTACTATGGTCTTTTAAAGCTTTCTTTCACAGGTCTTTGGACCTAATGGTCGTGGGTTCGAGCCCACCACAACCCATGCCACATGCTCCCACTGTCTGCTGTCGTTGTGTCCCTGGGCAAGACACTTAACCCCACATTTCACGAAGCCCCTGCTGAAAGACCAAGGCCATCTCGTCAAAGGCAGAGAAGCCATCTTCCCGTGGCCCCACCACCTGCAGGAGGATCAGCGAGGGACTGGTGCTATGAGCATTGGGTGGCAGCTCTGATTACCACCCCCCTGACCCAGAAATGGACTAATAAAGGGGTAGAAAATGAAATGAAAATCAAACAGTTCAAACCCAAGTGTTGATAAATGTCTTTCTGATCAGGTATAACTAAACTGTACACCAACACAAAGCAAACACTGGGAGCACTGGATATTGTCTTCCTCTCCTTCTCTTCCTTTCATATTTTTGTTCATCAAATAAACAGTGTTACAACTAGATTTTACAAAAAAATAGCAAATGTGTTTTTTGCTGAATTGAAGAAAATAGAAACTGTATGAAAACAGCTCCAGCCCTCCACTTTATGACGATATCGAAATGTGCCGTAGAAAATAAACCATGTAGCAACTGCAACTAGTTTCTTGCTCTCAAAACAGTTTGCTTCTATAACTAGTTTTGCATTCACATGTATATTTCAGCCTCTGTCACATTTTAAGATCTGTTTATTGTATATTAGTAGTATATTTATATAGTAGTCATTTTTTTATTATATAAAAGTGGACTCAGCCAGTCCGACCAAAGGCTCTATATTGATAGCTATGTATTTGGACATATATCATATTTTTTATTCCAACATTGGTCAGTCATCAAAAACACCACCAGATGTTTTTATCTTTATCCGCACTAATATCAGGAACCTCTAGCACAAACATGTAACCCCGCTCCTTCTGTTTAAACGCTCCTGTCTTAGCCCTTTAATAGAATGATGTCATGTACCATTATTTCACATTCTAAAACATGAAAGCAAATACTTTCATTATCCTTTCAATGGCCAAAAGTCAAAATAAAATCTCTCTTATTTCAATGGACAATATCGGTTCTGAAAATGATTGCTATAAACGATAATTGGAACCTCTTTATGCCACTGACGTAAGTACAAAAAAGCAGAATAATTCCAATAATTCTTAGCACGTGTTCAGAAAATCAACAGCAGACGATCAAACTGGCAGATTTAATGTTTTTTGACAGCTCACAAGTGTCTTCACATCTTGCAACCTGACCACACATGGAACCAAAACATCTCCTTATCCAGAGAAGGGACATGAATGCATAATGTGTTTGTTTTGCCTTGCCCCCCTGGCCCGCGATGGGACCTCAGTGCTCGGAACTTTCTTTAGAGTCGCTCCCCTCTGCAGCGCCGCTTAAGCTGGTTGGACGTCCAGCTTTGTCTTTCTATACACTGCCCATCATTGACCTGTTGCGCTTGTCCACTCCCATGTTCCTCTTGCCCCTCAGCTTGGCCTCCTCCAATGGTCCGAGTGCCCAAATTGAGCTATTTTGTCTTAGCTGAAACAAACCGGCCCCATTATCTCGCAGTTTTTTTATTCATACCCTCCTCTGCTTGGTTGGCCTTCTTGTATATGTACTTAGTCGCCTTTTCTCGCCATCTTTTTTGTCTTGTGAGAGGTCGCTGTGTCCACTCCGGCGGTGTCAACTTCAATCTGTGGCGATTTGCTGTGAAATGTGCGCCGCGGTGCTGGGGGGCTCTCAGGTCAAAGCCTCGGTAATTGATGTTGCTTATTCATCTGCTTTTCCCCCTCCCGCCTCTCCGCTTCTCCTCAGATCAGCGCCTTGTGTTTTGTTTGTCTAAATTGTTTGAAGATTTACTGTAGGTCTTAAGAGTTCCAGAAGCATCCCCCCGCTGAACCCGGCCTGTGTTATTGCCCAGCAGGGGGCGAGCACAATGGCGGCGGGACAAAGGGAGGTTTTCCCCATCGCGAGGCCCAGCGGACATCTCCTAGCGTGGTTCAGAGAGCTCTATAGTCCTGCTACAAAGGAGAAGGGGACGCAGAGCATGACAAGCAGGCGAGCGCTCACTGTAATTAGCCATGGAGCTATAGCCTGACCAATGGACCTATGAGACCAGGCCTCAGTCAGCAGACATGAGAGGGGATGGACAGATCATGGCCCAGCTAAACCAATTATCATGAAGCACCATCATGCTTTACGTAACTTTTTTTGAGGATTGTGTAAACATCTTTGCTCATGATTGAGGATTCTCTTTGAAATGCTTTATTGTGTAGAATTTCTGTATAAATTATAGTTTTACTTATGTAATGTGTTTTTATAGCCCAGATGGGAAGATCTTCAGTCTCTAGATGTGCAAAGCTTTTCGGGCTTGTAGACCCCCAAATAACGTGACTTCTAGAAAGGTTCCACAAAGAATGAACTGTGTTGAAAGGTCACTTTTGTGTGGCCCGCTTTACAGAATTTGATTTGAAAACTATGATAACAAAATCATATTTCTTTTTGCTTTCACTACATGCTTGAACTGTGGAATAGCCTACAGCGGGGTCTCCAGCCTGTTGCTCTGGAGCAGCCAGTAGCTCACCAGCTTCTTTCAGGTAGGATTTAGAATTTAACACATGATCTGGAATGAATACATTTTGAGTCATTACATATCTATTACAAGTATAATAATAGGGTTATACCAGGGGTGCTCACACTTTTTCAGCATGCGAGCTACTTATAAAAGGATCAAGTCAAAATGATCTACCTACTACAAAAATGCAAATCACATATTTATTTCAAAAAATATTCTTTATACCTACAATGTATGTTTATGTACATGCAAAACCGCATGAGCCAATATAGCACAACACAACACAATTACCTATGTACATTTTTTGTCATTACCCGAGTTTACTCTGATGACTTGCACTGAATTGAATCGGCCAGGGATGCATAGTCCGGAAAATTGCTGGTAACTCGCTGACAAGTTTGTCGTGGTTTAGCTTTCCTGCCCTGAGCGCGGTTGTTTGCGCATGTGCAGTCACCTAAGTGTCAGTAAAACATTACTGAGTAAAACACAGATGTCATTTGACTGTGGTGCCATGTCCATGTGCCATGCCTGTTTTTTTTAAATCCAAATATTTCCCCTCCTCAGTTTATAAAATAATTTGCATCCACACATCTGCGTTATCAATCACATTCGTAACATTCCAAACATGTGCGTCTCTTACGTCCTGTCTTGCGTTGGGGAAAAACACAGAAGTGGGCGGAGCTTTGATGCAGACCCCGGTAACGGCACTTTTACAGTCATAGAAGACACTCAGAGTAAAGAGTAAGACGTATGTTTACAAGCACTGACCCCGTCCTCAGCCCTGGTTTAGTCCTGGTTTAGTCCTGGTTTAGTCCTGGTTTAGTCCTGGTTTGGTTGTTTTCGAGCGTGAGTCCCCGCGATCACTTTGCTGCTCTCTGATGTGGAGGATGTTCGCTGCTGCGAGCATCTCACAGCGAACAGTTTTTAAGGTAGTATGATCCATGCTTCAGTGATCAGAGGAATTTAGGGGGGTACTTTGGCGTGCGAGAACGCAAAACTCCGGTTATCTCTGTCTACACACAAATGCATTAACGGAGTTTTCAAAAATCTCCACTTTGCCCGGAGTTTTTTGTATATATTCGTTTAGAATGTGTAATTTTTTATTTATTTAATGCGATCTACCATTACTACCTTTGCGATCGACTGGTAGATCGCGATCGACGTATTGAGCACCCCTGGGTTATACAGTATTATAATCTATTTTACATGTGTTCTCCATGTGTGTTCTCTCTCGTCGTAATTATTACATAGATTTTCATTATGACTGCAAGAAGGTGAAGCTCTCCATGTCACTTCTGTTATAAAAAATTAGCGCTCTGATTGAAAAAGGTTGGAGACCCATGGCCTACAGTATTCCAGAGTAACAGGAAGTTGTATGAATGTAATTTTACAGTGGTGTGTGCAGATTCACAGCTCAAATATCACCATCGGATCTACTTTATTTCATTGTGCATGTGTACAACTAAACCAAACTTAACTTCCCGTATCATATACCTGCTTGTAAATGACTGATCTTGTCAGCTGGTATTTGCAGACCGCTGGGAATACCAGGTGCCACAGTGGGACGGCGCCTGCAGCTGTATTGAAAACTGTCATTCATCCACTTTGCTGAGTACGATTCTGTGTTGGTGGCGGTCGGAGAGGCGGCTATTAGCATGGATTAGCCTTCTGCCAGTCTACCCCTGGGCAGTGGTGGCTATAACACGGCCCTACCACCACTTAATACAAAATACATTGATAATATATATACATGTATATGTATAGTGTTGACAAATGACTGACTTTAGCAGGATTTGAAGCAGAAATGCCCTTTGTTTCAGGTTTTCTCAGAGTATTTTAGATAGAATGAAGACAGGGCAAGCATGGCTATATACGTCACAGCAAAATACGTCGACCCACTTATTTTAGCTCGTCCAAACAACAGAGACATGAGTGAAGTCACCGTGACCTGAAAAGGCCTGATCACTTGAATATTAAGCGTTTGTCTCATGTCCATTTGGTGAAGACCATATACAACAAAATAGCACCTATACCAACTATTCTAACTTGTAAAAGCTACACATTACTTACTCTAACCTTCCTTGTATTCTCCTTGTGATTTCCATAAAAGGCCTCACAGCGGTTGGTCACAGCGCCTGCTTGACCCGTGGCCCTATGAGATCTTGGCCACATCTGTAAACACTATTAAAATCCCAAACCAAGAACGAATTGTGTGGCTGGAGAACAACTGGCACAACCCAGCATTAGCAAAACTTGTCAAAAACAGTCTTATGAAAAGAGTCGTGTCCTCTCCACTGAACTCTGCTAATCCTCCTTCCGCTCTGCTCCCTCCGTGGAATGGTACCTGCTCCGATGAAGCCGGAGTGGACTTATCCGCTCTGTGGCCTGTCAGCCGGCTGCATGGGTGGTATGTCCCGGGCCCTTTGAAGACAGGGAGAAATTTGGATCATTACACAATAAAGAACACTTCAGAAGCACTGGAGTGAGCACTTGGAGAGATGACGCTTAATGATGTTGACAGCAATCCACCTCTGTCGAATTACTCAAAGATTTGACTCAACTTGCCTTCTTTAATGAGGCTCAGTCTGTAAAGGTAATGGGCCAGCATGGAGGGAGGGGGGGGGACTAGAATATTATGGAAAGACATTCTTCCACTGTCTATTGATAACTGTTTATTATGACAATTTTTGTTGGTGTTCAGGATTAAGAGCCTTAGCCTCACTGCAAGAAGGTCCTGGGTCCACATTGAGTGAACTTTGGAGGTAATGCTTATGATTGCCCTCCAAAACATTTAAAAAAATCAGTTTCAGACGCCATCGGCACGGTCCTAGTTGAATGAAAGAGTAACCAATTTTGAGAATGAACACAAATCTGTCTTGAGTTAGTGACCAACATAGAGCTGCTGTTGTGAATGGACTATAAACACATATTTCAACTAGAAAGTTTTGTTGTTGAGGTTGGAGGATTGTTCCGAAAATGAGTTTGTAAAATCAAGAGTTGGATTTCTTCCACTCCAACCCATAAGTTGGCCTGTCACAATAACTCATTTTGATGGACGACATTGGTTCTGAAAATGATTGCTATAAACAATAATTGGAACCTCTTTATGCCACTGACGTAAGTACAAAACAGCAGAATAATTCCAATAATTCTTAGCATGTGTTCAGAAAATAAACAGCAGACAGCAGAACAGCAGTAATATTTAGACATTGAAAAGAGAGGGGATAATCTGAGACACAACTTTTTCGGTATAGTAAGTAAAAAAGACTTTATTTTTAACGTAGGTGACCTTATCCCGCTACAGAATCGCACCAGGTAAAGCTGTATTTTATTTTAATATAAGCCTTGACAAAGTTTCAAAATGGGTCTTAGATGATTCTTTCTCTTTGCAATGGACTTTTGGCCTCATTTCCATCCGAGACCACCTGCGGTTCAACACTGAAAGCCTGTGCAGCAATCGCCTCACCTACTCTTCAACCTAATATTTAGACATATCGACACCTCTTTAGTTACGATTTCACACTTTCACAAAGATTCATTCATTCATTCATTTTCATCCCCTTCATTAGTCCATTTCTAGGTGGTGGCAATCCAATTCGACCTATCCTTCCAACACAACTACAGCCTCTATCAGGAGCAGTGGTCTCCATAGTACAGCACCAGGGACCCACCACCAGATGTCTATGCTGGACTAGGTCAGGACCAGAGCTGGATTTGACCTATTTTACAGGTTTTTGGTGGAAGGGCAAACCGGAGCACCCTGAAGGAACCTAAACAGACACGGGGAGAACATGCAAACACCACTGAGAAAGACCGTGTTACGTGCAGGATTCAAACCCAGCTAACCACTCAGCCACCGTACCACCCATTGCCTCCACTTGTGTATAGCTAATATGTTGAGGACACAAATATAGTGTTTGTCCATCAGTTGTTGAACTTGTTTACTTTTGAATGCGCTGGAAACGGCAGCAAGTTCGAAGTAGCTCTTTGACTATTATTGTTTTTGTGCTTTATTTAAAAAAAAATGGTTATTGCTTTTTTCTACCTGAGATGTTGCTGTGGTGCAGTGTTCGTGGTTTAGCACTGGTCAGCGGAGAAGATTCACGGTCCGAACCAACCAAGTGGATCGGGTAAAAGTCCATGGGAGGAATGCTAACTTTTTGACAAATGCTAACAAAGCATTTCGCATTTTTTGGCTATTCCACCTCTGCTGCTGTGACCTAAAGGGCTGTTGCATTACTATTGTTAGCTATTTTTATAATCTATTTGTTTTGCTGCTTCTGGACACTTGAAAATCTCCTATGTGGAAATGAATAAAGTATCTATCTATCTATAGTAATTATTGTGACAGGCCTAACCATGAGCCTAATGAGAAGACTTTAACAACAATCTAATATGATCGGCTGAAGTGTAGCGTAGACCACCTCGACTCTGGCTCTGCTGTTAAACACTGGGCTGATAGAAGATCACACAGCCCCCTTTAGGGCTGTCATGTCGCAGCACTTCACAGACCAGAAAAGGCCATCAGCAGTAAAGAGGGAGCACAGCACTGTCTGATACGTCCTCAAAGTGCATCAAAGCTGGGTGCATATGGATCAGTGCTTCTGATAATCTAACAGTGTCTTCATGTGCTTAGTCTGCCTTCAGAACACGACCCACGGAGCGCATGCAAGAGGGGCCCGGCCTTTTTATCCCCTCCGCTAAACCCTTTGTACTCGCCACAGTTAACTTTGTCGTTGTGTCAGGGGGAGTTCTATGTGTCTATCAATTATCATTTGTCTTCCACATTTTCTCCACTTGGCTTGGATCAAATAAGCCGCTTTGATAAGGCGGAAGAGCAGGGACAGTAATTCCAGCCTACAGCGTGTTTGCTATTTCTAATCACCCATGTTTATGTGCAACTTTGTGACAAAAAGCTCAGACGACAGTTGATTTGCGGTGCTATTTTTTCCCGCGTCTGACTGTCATCCCATCAAAGTCACAGATCTGTCAGCGGCTTTGAGCGGCTCACGCTGAATGATAAATATGTACATCAAAACTGGGATTCAGCGCCAATTATGCATTGACAGAGATGTCAGGCAGACTGTAACATTTAAATTAAAATGATGGCATTCCATTTCAAAGTGCGGTGTTTGGTGACATGTTCTATTATCTCTCACCATGGTGTAAGGCAAGGCATAAAACAACTGCTGAGAAGAGGAAACTCACTCTCCCAAAGGTTAAATCAATAACTGTGTTGTCGAGCGCCTTCTTCTGCACACACACCTACATGTCAATCATCAGCACTATTAATAGGTTTGTTAGAGACACAACAGAGGCGCTGCTGACGTTTATAGGGAACAGCAGCTCATCACACACTGGAATGTAGCCTGTAAATACACACACATCTACACACACACACACACACACACACGCACACATGTACACACCAAACCCCAGGGATCCAAGAGGGCGCCCTATTCATAACAGTGGATTGTGCTCAGTAGCGCATGGGACATACATGGGGACCGAAAGATTAGCAGAACTCACCCATATTTGGGCAATGTCTGGAGCTCCCATGATGCTCTGCTCCAAATACACGTGTGTGGCTCTCACGCACGTCCACAGAGGGGCTCGGCCGAGCTGCTGATCAGAGCTGGAGTTAGAGAGGAGTTAGAGCGGGAAGAAAACGAGCAGAGTTTGTGGCACTAAAGTGTCGATTTAAAGAAACCGAATGGATTTAACGAGAACAGGGACACTAAAATCCCCACATAATCCGACCTTTCTAAAGCTGTACGTTCTCTGTCAGTTGAGGTCGAGCTGTTTTAGTTTACATTGAGTTCTATGGGACATTTTTCTGGGTAGTTCAACTGAATTTAGTCTGCAGTACCACAGGCGCCCCCTGTGCCCGTGGGTGGGACAGATATAAGCTAGTAATACCCTACACTGTAAAGAATTTCCTTGTAGAAAAACGGTAAAAAGCTGGCAAATATGGTTCCAGGGATTTACCGTTTTCTCAACATGGCATTACCGTTGCTAATTTTAACAATTAAAGACAAAATCACATTATGCCTTTGTGATTTCAGGATTTAACTGTATGTTCCTGTTAATTCATATACAACAAGAACAGCTTTATAATGTTCATGTTGTATTATTCCACCATATGACTGTTTCTGTTTCTAATTAGTTTCATTGAACAAAAAACTACACAGTTTAATTTTGTTTTCCTTTAAAGAAAACTACTTTTCAATTTTTTTTTACATTTTCAGTTTATACAAGAAAATAGTTGAAATCTTTACTTCTATAACATGCTTAATGCAAAAGCATCATTTTAACAAAAGCAGGAGTTTACACCTCTTACACTCATGGTTGCTGGTTAGCAAAAATTTCCCAGCATTCCAAAAATACAACGAGTTGATGTTAAATTACGGTAATCACATTATGATTTTATGGTATTGTTACGTTTTTTTGTAATCACATCATAATTGTGGTGATAAAACGCCACTGGATGTTTTTTTTACTAATTTATACTTACATTTGCATGTTGAAATAGTTTTTCAAAATAACATTTGTTTAATGTTGAAATTTCATTGTAATTTTACAGAGATTTGTTACAGTGTATCCAGTTATTATTATAGATCCATGATACACAAACCTATACACACATACATACATACATACATACATGCATACATGCATACCTAAATACACACGCACACACATACACATATGCACTCACACCCATGTACACACATACACACACCCACTCCCACACACACACATATCCACTCACACACAAATATGAACACACACACACACACACGCACACACACACACACACACACACACACACTAAAGTGTTTGGACGGTGAGAGAGTTCAGCATGTGATCTGATGGGATGACTCGGCTGCTTTCAAAAGCCTTGTCATGTTAATTACTTTACACTGATATCAAGTTTCTTTAAGCTGCAGATAAAGTTTCATGTTGTGGAGAATTAAAGTTGGACAATAACGTGATGGAACTTTTCATTTCAATTGTTCATAATATACATCTTGCGCAATAGAGATGATCTTTATAGCGACTGCAGAACGTGACATAACATAACTCTGTAAGTTAGTAATAAGGACTCATTGTAAATGTCATAGCAACCGAGAAGGTGCTCATTTCTTTCCCAGTGTGTCCTTGCATAGATAGTGTGAAAGTTTGACAGTTTGAATATATCTTCATCATTTCAAACTATCGAATACCAATTGCATCGCACGGATCAGTGTCTGGTCTTCTAGTTTAAGAGGGTTTCAAATAAGACCGACCTAACCGGACTGCATATCAAGAAAGTGCAACATAAAAAAAAGAGAAAAGTCTTCATACTTACTTTTTTCCATATTTAGAGAAATATGTGCACAACCCTTGTAGTTATGGATGTCGTTTAGTGTAACCCACTCCGTCCAGACTTTTGTGTTTGCAGCTGGGACGATTTTAAAGATGTGTCTATAAATGTGGTTTTTTTCACATGACTTTGCAATTACAATTTGATTTGCGATTTCTGGATAAGTCACATTCAAACATGAGGGTCAACCAAAATCATTAAAAAGTTGTAATTCTTTATTCCATGGTTTTTTCATCGTGGACGAGCAAGTTCTAAATTGGACTCTCCTCTTTCCTCATCGGATAAAAAAGTGCAATAAAATTCAGAGAAATACAACTTTGTTTAAGGTTTTTTGTGTGCCTTTTTGACATTTACAATTATCCTTGTCTTTCTAGGTCTGTTTTAAAGCTCTTAAAACATGGATAGCCATTACTGTCTGTAGCTGTTTGTAAAGGAAATTACATAAATAAAATAGCAATTAACCGCACAGTCCTAGTAAGTAATGTTTATTTATATAGCGCATTTTACAGACCTAGGTCACCCAAAGCGCTTTACAATGCTCAGAGTTCAGATATTGTTCCAATCATTCCACACACGGTGAAGACAGAAGCGAGTCGCCGAACACACTGGCGCATCAGCTCCCAATCAACACCATCCATTCACTCTCTCATTTACATTCATACCTATTGTGCATGTTTTTAGTAGTAGGGGAAACCGGAGCACCCGGAGGAAACCTACGCAGACACGGGAACATGCAAACTCCACTCAGAAAAGCCCAGGATTCAAACCCAGGACCTTCTCGCCGAGACGCGAGAGTGTCATAGCCACCCATATTTTCTACTGCCGGTTCATTTAGAATTATTAAAAAAAGGACAAACCCTCAGCCACAGTATTCCTCGGTTGTCTCCTCGCACTCTTCTCATTTCCCATTGTCTCCATTAGCGTCTAGCATTAGCGTCTAGCATTATCTCGGCTCCTAATAACTTTATGATAGCAGACATGAAAGTGCAACACGCGGCGCTGGAATAAAAGCCTTGATGGTCTAATTGGCAGGAGTACTTGTCTAATTATCACTTTTCTGCTTGTTCTCCGCGCCCAGATTATGTAATTATCTTTCGGAAACACTGAGGAGCGATAGTGCTTTTTGTATGTCACTTTCTGAGACGCCTCGCTACCTGACACTCAGCGAGCCACTTAATAACATGCTGGAACGCCGGCTAATTATATCATAATAATGACTTGATGAAAGCAATAAGGCTAGGCTGCGCGCTGACTGATGGCCACGTTACAGGGCTGCGGCTCCGTTTCCAATGCTTCAAATCACAGCAAACAAGAAGGCCTTTAATTACACTTACAGTCAGCACGCCGCGCCATTCTCTTTCATTATGCAAATCATTGTTTATACTAAATTATACCTTTCTGCTCAATGATATTTCCAGCAAATTGAATCCCTTATCAAGTTAATTACTCGTGTGTTTACAAGCCCCCCCAAGCTAGGATATCCCAATTACAGACTCCACCTGTTCAACGGGTGAGCTCTGGATTTGTTACAACTGCCGCTACACGTCGTCCCGCAGAGAGGAGCTTTGTCAGGGGGAAGGACCTCCGATAGACCCCTCGCTGGGCCCACAGATTTTACCCACTAACTCTCCGCGCGCAGCCTCCCGGTGGACGCGAAAAGCAGCCGTCGCGCACATCCGCAGAGGAAGAGGTGGATGATGGGTAACCCGGCGGAGGGGCGCGGCATCGGCTGCTTTTTCGAAACTTTTTAATTAGCGGTAATTACCTTTGCAGGGAAATGTTGAGGCTTGAAAGGATTTGTGTCAGCAAGCGGGAGATCAAAGATGGTGGCGCGGCGCATTCTAATCAGGGGGTGTGTGTGTGTGCGCTGGAGAGGAGGGGAAGAGGCGTCCCAGGTGGTACACGAGGACTGTACCCACCAGATCGCTGTCGACCAATCACACCGCAGGGCCCGTCACATTATCAAACGCTGCGCTCATGGAGAGGAATTAACTTTTTCATTTAGCTACTTTGGTCAAATCACTCATTCTCCTCATTTGCCTCGTTCTTTTCATACAGCTTTGTCATTTTGTTTTGCATATAGCCAACATTTGTACGGTATCCAAAATAAATTAGGCATCCCAAATGACAGAAGGGCATGTTGTTGTCCTGACACACACACACACACACACACAGGCCAAGAGAAATCCTACTCATACCGATACAGTATACAAGTACAAGAACATTTACATTACAATTGCTTATACTGTATGTGTGATCGCAATTGCGTTACCATTTCAAAAAATTTAGTCATAAACTAAAGTTACAAGATTCCTTTGATAGCCTTTTACAGGTTGCTCGTGGTATCAGAAAGATCTGTCCAATGCAGAGAACACACTTCCGTACGGAGACTATAAAGAGTACCTACTGTAATCAGCCCCACATGTAGTCTGGAAACTGAGTGGTCTGACCTGTTTTGGGGCGGATGTATTGAGTCCATTTATTGTAGAGTACTCCATATACTCGTGTTATATACATTGAGTTTTTGCTGTGGTGGCAGTTGGGTTACGTGCTACCAGTGATCAATACATTAGCAACTGAAGAGTGTTTTATCTGTTAGCATGTTTTGTTATTGGTTATTGAGAGCAATCAAACCTTCAAGAATTAACCCAAACCCTAATCCATAAATAGCCAGGGAAGACGCATACTGCTGTGTGTGCTTGAATGATTTCATAACAGCCTGGAAACTTGGTCCAAAATATTTGCATGGATTTGGGGACCAATCACGCAGGGAGGGATGGCACACTATTAGACCGACGGCAGCCTGTTTGTTTGTCCAGCAGATAAAAAACTAGCGTCCCTCACGTTAAACTTAAACGGTGAACGTTCGGCACCATCGTATAAACATCATTCATCTTTTTTATCTTCCCTTCTTGTCGTAGTTCTGTCGCGTGACATTACTGGATAGAATTGATGCAATTGGCCGAAAAGTGCCACATACAGTATGATATGACAGACCTCTCCTCGGACGATAAACATGTAAGGACAATCGTCAATAACACCTCTCTTACGTGAGAATGAATGAATAGTTTCCAGACTAAATGTTCACTTGTACAGTGAGCATGTACAGATGTGCAGTCCATTTTACTGTGATTTGGGTGAAAATGACCAATAATAATGCAGTGGTTTTATATAGCACTTTTCAGGACACTCAAAGACCCTTCATATATCATTACTCATTCATTCCATACACAGTGGTGATAAACTACTACTGTAGCACTAACCAGGGCCTGCCCTCCTTAGCTTCACAGATCTGACAGGATTTGGCTTTTGCATATTCTGCGTACACTTCTACTCTTTCTTGTTATACTAATGCTACACTTGAACAAAATCAAAACCCAGCTCTGTCCACTGTAGATTAGAAACAACCTCCCGCGCACACATCATAACAAAACAAACGTCTATCTGGCCCCCGCTGTAGCGCCGCTCGCTCATCTCGCCGCCATCCCTCAGCGCCAACACGTGCTCCGGCCTGTGATTTGGCGCCTGCCGCTTCATCCGCCTGACAGGCATTTCATAGAGGTGCTTTTTAATGCATGCCTGGACATCACTGTGGCAGGGTCATCCATCAGACTTCAAGACAACATCGATCATTTGCCATGAAGAGCGTGCCGGGTAGTGATTATTTGCTATTAGGTGGATGCTGAGGCATACAAATGGCTGGCAGTTGACAGTTGAACTCACTCAAACGTAATGTGGGATGGCGCCCCCTCTCACAGAGATGTTGACAAGCAGCGAGCCTGAACACTGTAATGACAGGGCCGGGCCGCGGACAGACAAACAGAGAAAAATCCCACGCACACACACACGACAATCTACTATCATTTTTATACCCTATTTGTTTACATTGAGCGATATATAAATATGAGCAAAGCAGAACGGAAAATGGCCGCTAATTACTATCATTGAATCCTTTCCCTATGATTGGCTGTCACGGCTGCGGTATATCATTATGTGAGCAGTGTGTTTGTACTGCTGGTGTCACTTTGATCCGTGCATTGGCTGCCATGTCATCAGCAAATTGATTTTAGCTCACACTCACTGAGGAAGGGCCGTGTTTGTCATGTGGAGAGACAACTAATCTTTGCCTACAAACAGTCACAAGGGCCGCGGCGAGGACAACATTCTCCCGCATATTGGATGTGTCTGCTCCTCAAACGAGACGAGCAGCCGACACAGCCTCGCCTTTCACGGCATACAGAAGGCAATTTACAATTATGGACCAGAATATCAGGGGGAAATGTGGGTGTCAAAGTTCTGTAGCCCCAGTCAGAGCCCTGGTCAGTCTGCATTTCATGACATTTGCACATGAATAGTTTTTTTTGTAAAATCAGTGCCATTAGAGAAATTAGACTTACAATGTGCTCATTACCGCTGTAAATATACAGATTTATTTTAGTGCCATACAAGTATAGTTTCTCCCGTTCTTGAGCAAAGCTTTTCAAACCTACTGCCGTTAACAAAACATGTTGGCAACGTTAGCTGGAGAAATGGAACTTAAAATGTTATTGTATGCCATAGCTTATTCTGCATCTATGTGTTTGTTTGTGAATGGTAAACCTCCAGTCCAATAAAGCTGGGATACCTCATTTTCAAACCACAAAAAAATAAACTATGTAATAAAATCCGTCTAGTTCCTCGCTCTCAAAAGAGTTAGCTTCTATCACTAGTTTTCACATGTATTTTTTTTATTTCATATATCTTCAGATCAGCGTTTTCAGACAAAAAAAGTAAAAAAAAAAATAGAACCGCCCTCACTTTTTTTCAAATATGTAAAAGATGATAACTTTTTTTTTTGCGCAGCCCTTAATCACAACAGCAGTCATCGTGAAGCACTTTACAAAATTGTCAATATGCCAAAAACAGATTAAACAGATTATTAATTTTTACAGGACCCTACACTTTCTGTCTTTCTGGGACAAAACCATATGTGACCAAACATTATGAAACCAAGACAGTGAGGTCGCCCCGATTGAATCAATGTCTTTATGATCATGTAATACAAATTTTTCTCATTTTATTCTTGCGTTGTTATGTTATGTCTCTTGCCATTGGTGTTAATGTGTGTGTGTGTGTGTCATTGTCTGTTATGTGTTTTGTTGGAGGGTTATTGTAGGGTTTTGATCCTATTTTTTTGTATTGTACTGTAGGATGTCTCTGGATAGGAGGGGATTGCATTAAAATAAGTTTTGTGCTTCGACCAATACATTTTCAAACCATGCTTTTCTTGTTTTTATCAGATTTTTCTGTGAATAATTGTTTGTATCTCATGCATAAACAAATGAAATGTTGCGAGATTTCAACATTAGTCAGAAGTGTATGGCCATGTCTTCACTCATGTTTTAGCGACAGACCTTGCCTGCGTCCACCATCTCTCTCCACATCTGCAGACCCCTGTAGTCAACCTCTCGTCCCCGTTGGGTCATTTGTGCAGCTTACACTTCATCCCGAGCCAAAGCGGGGTCAAGCGAAGGCTTATGTGGCTCTCTCTGACAGGCATGTCTGTCAGCTCCTTATCCCTGGGCCATGTCTGATCCTGGGTCATTAATCAGACCTGGATTTGAGATGCAGGAAAGTGTGTGGGCCAGGTCGTGATGACCCTGTACAGTGGCTCTGCTCCAGCCTGGACACACCTCTCTCTCTGCTCTGAGCCTTTCCCACGCCTTTATACAAGATATTACACAGTTAATATCCGATAAAAATGATTTAAATCAGTTATACATATGGAGGGAGAGATACAAAAACCTGACCCAGAAATGGACAAAGGGGAAGAAGTTGAACAAACAAATACATTATAATTTAAATATTGGTAATTGCTCCTATATGCACCTTAAGGTCCTCCATAATACTTTCTGCCTTTCCTCTCTCCTCTCCTTCCCTGCTTCTCTCCTCTCCTTTCCTCTCTCCTCTCTTTCCCTGCCCCTCTCCTCCCCTCTCTCCTCTCCTCTCCTTTTCTGCCTCCCTCCTCTCCTCTCCTCTCCTTCCCTGCCTCTCTCCTCTCCTCTCCTGCGGGTGAAGTGACAGGATCAGTGGCGGTCTGATTCACGGTGCTCCCAGCCCCGGTGCCAGCACTAATGACATTGGCAGAGAATATTAACCTCACACACTCAGCGGGGAGATCCACGGGGGCAGTCTATAACTCCCACACTACAGACTCCTCACCGCACTCATCACTCAAACCAAGGGCGTAGGTTTGCGTGGGGACCATGGGGACATGTCCCCACCAATATTTGGTGAGGACTAAAAAGTCCCCACCAAAATGACATGATGTCCCGTGACCCGGACGGTCCGGGACACATGTCTTCCGTTTGTGCATACGTCGCGCCTCCTCCTCGCCTCCTCCTCGCCTCCAGAGCAACAGCAGCAGCAGCAGCACGTGACCCGTTCCGTTCTCTGCAGTGATTGGCTGTCTTCTTCAGCGCCAAACTGAAGCACTGAGCAACTGTTTAATTTTTAAAAGTTAGCCAGCGTGAAGCAAGTGTTTTTTTTTCGTTCCCTGAGCGTTGTAGCACGTGAGTAATCAGAGGAAAGTACTGTGGATCTATTACCATTCAAAGTACTTACGTTATTTCTAATCTGTCAGCGCACTGTTTAATGTCCCGAGGAGCTCACACGGCACAGAGACAGAACAGAACTGGCTCCAATAAAGAAACAGGTTGGTTGAAAGGCTGAAAAAATACTTATTGTGCTCTTACTATCCAAAATGTATAAGTGGGTGTGTTGTGTGAATCAGGATAAACTAGGGATGAAAATATTCCACGGATCCACGATTTACAACCTTTATCTGCTGATAATGTAATTTCTGTGAAATGTGTGACAGCGGGCACTTGCTGTTATTTGCTCTAAGCACATTCAAGCGATGCACTCGAATGTGCACGTCCTGGTGCAGCTGCTGCCGCTTTGTAATGACAGCCGCGGCGCTCAGTGAAAGCACAGCTCTAACATGGTACCGAGCTCGGACCATATGCAGACAGAACCATGTTGCAAGTGCGGGTCTCCCTCGTATCTCCCGCGTTTCTCCCCTGTGTCTCTGACATGTCTCTCCCCTGACTCTTCCCAAAGCGCAACCAGCGCTCCCGAAATTAAAGCTCGGATACCTAAATTTTCCATTGCGTTAACGATGCATGCTGGTTGTGCGCAAAACATACCACAACAGGTCATTTAAGTTTTTATTTTGCATACTTGAGAGCCCTGTGAGTCCTTACTTGCCTTTTTGGGTTGAGAGTGGAATTAAAAAAAAGAAAATATAGAAAAATCCACACTGTTACTTATTGCCAAACTCTTGTTAACTCATTGTATTGAGAAATACTATGTAACTTTTGGCATTGGCCAAGTTATATAAATGATTCTGCAGTTCATGTATATGAATGTCTGTTTTTGATTGTCTATACCTTCTTATATAATTTAGAAAAAATGCCACCTCCACAAAAAAAGATAAAATATATCAGGAGCTTTTTTAACAGTTGGAAAGTAAGTAAGAGAAAGCACAAGTAATAGCAAATTATGAATTGTGATGATTAATCTTCTGTTAACATACATAGGAAACTCAACCAACAAGAGAGAACAATATAGGGAATGTTGAGGTGCATCAGGTGAGGTTGGAATTTTGTAGGTATGCATGGGACTATGAATTGTTTTTAGAGATTGATCGTATATGTCAAACAATGTAGTGAGCTACTCACTGTAGATTCTAATTCAATATTTTCTCCTCTGTTTTTATTTATTATAGGAAATTGAAAGATC